>SKCR01036950.1:0-190279 GCA_019454045.1 Zanthoxylum bungeanum
TCTTCCCTGCCACAATACCTGCAGTATACAGAGCCCCTCCTGTCGATGATTGATACCTAAAATTAATATAAAAATCAATTTATCTGGACCTCCATAAACCTTGAGGACATATTATATGCAAACTGCCTTTGTCTATTTAAAAAAAGGGACATTGTATTATTTTTATTATTTGTGATTTAGAGGATGATGAAAAACAATCCCTCAATTGTATGATACACTATTATATGCTAGAACTGAATATATATGTAAGAAAAACTTCTCATTTAATGTTCAGTCTATATTTTTTCGTCATTTGGGGACGTATTTAGGTGGTGTAGGACTCATGATCTCACATTGAGGTTCTGGGTTTGAATCGAGATAAGACATTTCGAGTCCGGGATAGCCAAGAATTTTATTTACTCCGCGCTTAAGGGTGTTTAGCAGCGGGATTTCAAAGAAAAAATATGCATGTTCAACCGGATGTCCCTTCCCCTTGAAGAAGAAGTGCTATGCTGATTTGACCATAAGTGTTGTATTTGTGAGGAATATTAAAGATAGTTCAATAATATTATAGCAGGGATGAGTCAGCATACGAGGCTTCCCACACTTACAGTAACACCGAATTAAATCTCTATTTCTCGGTTTAGTTCACTTCTTCGAATATTTGTTTAATATTCTAAGTAATCTGAATGTGAGACGAGGAGATGATATGTTGTCATGGTAGCCACAAAGATATTTGAGACACTTGAAGATTTTTGAGCTATTTTGCTAACTTGTAAGTAAGAACAATGGATGCTAACAAGTAATTTATTGAAATAAAAGGGATAAATACCCATTTAATCCCTATATTTTGGATTAAAAATTAGTTTTCTGATATTTTATATTAATATCATTCAATTGTTAACTAATAGAAGTTATGAAATGTCTTATTTTCATTGTAAAAATTCAGAAAAAAAAAAACTTTTAATCGAAACAGAACTAATAGTAAAGATGTCTTAAGAGGATTTTTCTAAATATAGAGAAACATATTTAACTTAAAATATAAGGACCAAACAGAAATTTACCCAACAAGAAGCTTAACTGAGTAACTTTATAAGGGAACTGGGAACCATCCGCTGTCTAGAAGCACCGATAATGGCGAAAGGACTAGGCTTGCAACTTTTTATCAGCAGTATGTCCTCTCTCTCTCTCTCTCTATATATATATATATATATATATATATATAATATTTATTATGAATTTGTCTTCATAAATTTTGTTTATAGGGTTGTCATCGTACATCACTACTAAAGAACTTGAAGGATTATTTTCGCGGTTTGGTGTTGTTACAGAAGGTAATTTTAGTAAAATTCGTCATCAAAATCTTCATTTGATTCCATATATTTTGAAACAAAATATGGACTAAATTGTTCTTTAATTTTTGGGGGGGTTAAGTTGTGCTTGTTGGTGTGTGTAGCTAAGCTAATTAAGGACCCTAAAACTCAAAGGCCAAAAGGGTTCGGTTTTGTCACATTTCAGTCCGAGGATGCGGCTCAGAAAGCTTTGAAGGCCATGGACGGCAGGGTAATTCTCAAATCCAGTTCATTTTATTTTGAATTTATGCTTCAATGAAAAAAAAATTGATTTTTTTCGGTTATATTTATGTATAATGGATCGCTCACATTTCGGATGCAAATACGGTGTGTTAAAGGATGTCACTAATTGAATGGACTTAGTTTAGCAAAATATTAGATAAAACTAGATGGTTCGGGCATATATAATATAGACCTGCAAGTGCAATGGTGAGAAAAAGAACAAATGATGTTGTGATATGTCAAGCGAGGTTAAGGAAAACTTAAGTTGACATGGACGAAATCCATAAAGAGAGATATTTTACTTTGTGTAGTGAGACAATGATTCCGGGTAAAGCTTAATGAGACAATGATTTCAGATCAAGACATTTTACTGAGCTTATTGAGACAATGATTCTGAATAGAAACAATGAGGTCGAAAAATCCATGTATCTGACCTCAGGAAAATGTTTTTGTTTTGTTTGTTTTGGTTTGGATTGATTAGGATAAAACTTGTTTAGAGTAGTAGAGTATATTTGTCTTGATTTCACATTTAATGAATGCTAAACTAATTTTTACAAATTTCTGAGATGTTGGTGACAGTGCTCTGCCTTTAACTACATATGATACCTAGGTTGATTCATTGTTGATGCGAGACCAACCCATTTCAAGTTTTTTTTAGAAATTTTCTTTCATAATCTGTTTTTTTCTCAAATTGTCTTGTTGGCTGAGATTAATTGTGTTAATGAAAGAGTTGGGTATTGGTTTTGCAACCTGATTACATGCAATAATTAGCATGGCTGACTGATCAAGGCACACTTCCAATAAGCTCTAGTGTCATATGAACTCTGTCAGGATGTTCTGATTCACCCTAAATTTAGAACCGGGACTTATCATGTTGTCTATTTATTCTCTGATTCTGAATTTGGAACTTCTTTTTTGTATTGAAAGCTAAATTTATTCCTTCAGTTATATGCTATCATTTTTTTTTTTTATCTCATCTTTGAATTCTTGATATTTTAGTTCATTTTCTTTGCAGTCTGCCTAATGGTGGAATTTGGCATGAGCATTTCTCTAATTCATGGAGCCATAGTGAATAACTTTTGCTGCATTTTGCATGTGATTAAACAACCAGTTTGTTGGAAATTATAGTTTGTAAGTTGCAACTTTTCAGTCTTGCTGTCGAGCAAGATGTGGAAAAATCCTAAAGAGATATTTGGATTTTACTAAGTTTACTGAGACAATGATTTGAGTTAAAGTACTGAAAGATTCATATAGCCGTGGGAAAATGGTTTGGTTTGGTTTGGTAACTTTTCAATCATACTGATGTCAGTTGATCTTGTTATTTTGAACAGATTGTTAATGGAAGGCTGATTTTCGTTGAAGTTGCAAAGAGTAGAATTCCTGGAGAAGATCCCAGCTCTTGAAAATTTCTGTTTGCAAACAGTAGCTTTATCAAATGACAGCTTGTGTGATATTTGAGTTCAAATTGAAATTAACATTTCTGTTTCATATTGTCTGTGTAGATGGACATCATGCCATCGAATTTATGCATCACTAGCAATTAAAACAAGTTCGAAAATCCCTTTATTTCATCCAGAGCATCACTCTGGTAAAGAAAATAAAAAGACACTTTCAAGCCATTTCATAATAGAAAAAATGCAAGTTGAAACCAGGATTTCGATCTGTTTCATCACCCGAAAGGAGACAATTTCGAATACAAAGTCTAAATTACAGACTAGTTTTGCCTACTAACCCGTGGAGAAAGATTCATGAGTCTAGAATCTGGATGCGAACAGATATTAAAAGTGATACATTTGGAAACTTTGAACCTGAATCCAACATAATTATTTTTCATATATGCAATCAGCAGTTTCTACATTCTTTAATCACTACCAAATGATAATAAAAGTGATAACTTGAAAAAAAAAATATTGGAATAAAAGAATGTGCCACACTCAGTTCAAAAATACTGGGGAAATTCGGATAAGGCGTAAAGTAACACTACCTGTTGAGATTATTTTCATCCAAGTTCCCTTTCTCATGGTAGGGACTGTGGGTGCGCGGTGAGATTCTATTTTGAAATTTAATAATGCTGTTCAAAAAGACTATGAAATAAAGCATGCTGAACCCAGAGATGGAATCTAGTATGAGCAGTCTAAAAAGAAGATGCAGTTCTCTAATCATTCGATGTCATCGTCCTGATGTGGCCTTATAAGTAGACCCAGCAGGTTTAGATTAAACTCCATCCCTTCCATTCCATGAGTTCAAACGCTAACTCTAATCGAGACTTTATTCAAATTAATATGAACAATGAGTTGGTTTATTAGCATAAGTAAGGCTACAACCTCCATCACATGCAGCTTAGATTATCTAGAAGCTTACCTAAAATGGTCAGTTGATGACAATCACTTGTGAACGAAAATGACATCAACGAATGATGCGAAACTGTTAAGGGGTGAGTTCCCTGACTTGACTTGGCACACATCAAGCGGAGCAATCACTGCGCAAAGATATCAACTTCCTTTTCCTCAAGTTAATCAAATATACAGCTTATACATGAGCCCTAGCTTTCAATCATTGTGCGAATAACGCACTCGAATGTTTCTGCCATCTAGTAACTGAAACAACCATAAAACATAACATGAATTTCCAAGGAACATTACAAGCTCATAATTAATACTATATATCTGAATTTCAAAGTTCTAACATACCAGGCCATCCATTTCTTTAATAGCTGAGCAAGCTGCAGCTTCAGAAATGAACCTCACAAACCCATACCCTCTTGATTTCCCACTCACATGATCACAAATAACTTTAACTGCTAAAAATAACAATGCAATTGCCCAATAAAACTTTACAAATATAAAGTCAAATCATCATGGTATTGAATAAATTCATCACCTTCAACAATTTCACCATGCTCTCCAAAAGCATCCTTCAAAATGGTTTCATTAGTGTCATATGAAAGCCCTGCAATTATACATAATTTGGATGAAGGAATTATTTCAGACCCACGATTGAAAATAGCCTAAAATCAGTAACTGTAGAACCTTTTCATCAATTCCAAATTGATATTTATATGCCCAAAAAAAAGAAAAAGTAAATCAAATGGGAAAAGGAAGTTGAGAGAAGAAACCTCCAATAAATAACTTGGTGCGATTGTTTGCAGTCCATAACCATCTGGTAAAGCGCATTGTGTGGGAAAAAGGAACGATGCCGTTTAACCCCTGCATCATCTGTTATCGTGCGCCGGCGGCGCGATGTTCATAATAGCCGAAGTGCCGAAACTGCAGAGACCCCCGAGAAGGACGGGGATTAGTCGTTCAAAGTGCCGAATTGTTTAGTAAATTGAACGCACCGTTTCACTAACTGCGAGATAAGTGCAGTGGTTTTTTTTTAAACTATAAATTAAATCATCTAATTAGAGTAACAAGTTAACATAAACGGCATCGTTTTTATCAGTGAAGAGACGCAGCCGCAGAGTGTTGAATGAGCAACCCGCTCTTTCTTCGTAAACTAATTATTACGAATGATCACATAATTAAAAAAAAAAAAAAAAAAATCTGAAACTTAAAAAGTAAAAAAAAAAAAAAAAAAAAAAAAAAACAGATTATATGGAAGAAATTTTTTGAAATCCAGCTTATTTATACTTTAAATTTGCTTGTTTCCTGACCAAACAAAAACTAATTCATTAAACTCAATAAAAAAAATTATGTCTTATTTATATTAATATCAACTTAAATCGTATTCAACCATATAATAATAATATTTAATTACTTCTTGAAAGTTCAAAATCTTCACTGCAAAGACTTGCTTTATTTTCTTTGGAACCTAAAAACGTTTATTCCATGCTTGGATTATTAGTGTCATAACACTCAATGAAGGATTTTGATGATGTAATGCGGAAGACTTCAACGTGCATTAGACAATTTACAAAAATCGAAATAATTGGTCGAGAATAGTAAATGGATGTGAAGACTCAAATGCTTATTGAAGAATCTTATGTGGTCTTAACTTAGGGCTCTCTGAGTTGATAATTTAAGTTTATAAATTAATAGAACATATGCACATTTATTTAGATGTATTAAGATCATGTGCAAAATATTTTTCAACTTTCGAATTATGTATTTTATGCATTGAGATCGGCATACTGGTATCTCACACTAGTATACTGATGACCATCTGCTCTGCCTTTGGCAGATTTGCATGCTCTTTGGAACCAGGTTGCTCCATACCGGTCTCTCATACCGGTCAGCTGAAGTTTGCACAGCCACTGGAACCGGGACGGTTCATACCAGTGATCTAACCGGCATACTAACTTCCATAACGGTCAGTAAACCGGTATGTGCGCTTTAATATTTAATATAGCTGTTACATTTGTATGATCGACATACTGGCCTCTGTAGACTGGCATACAGATTTCCGACAGAGAGCATTAGCAGTTTTACACATTCACTATAAATTGAGCCACAAATCCATTTTTGCCAACTTTTTTAACCTTCATATAATTTCTAACAAGCAAAAACATATAGTTTTACAAAACCTTCATAATCATACACTCTCATCATCAAGCTCACACACTACATCTTCATATCATTCGTAGTGAGCTTAGATTACTTAAGTTAGCATCTCACAATTTTAATCTTCTTATCTTTTGTGAGTGTCCAAGTTGTACTTTAATCTTTATATCTCTTAAACACTTGTAGTAGTGAAATCACTCAAAATGGTGATTGTTGTAAAAGGTTTGTGAGTGAGCCTAAAGAGAAAACTCATTGTAAAAGTTTAAGAGTGAACCTATGGATAAAATTATTGTGTAAAGTTTTGGGGTGTGCCTAGGGGACAAAACTCTTGGTTGCGAGTGAGTCACTGAAACTCTGTTTAAGTTGTGTATTCAACTTAGTGAAAAACTTCAAGCGTGTTTTGTAGGAATGGACGTAGGCAAAGAGTTAACCACTATAAATTATCGATATCAATTTCTCCATCTCTAAACTCATTTATTTATTGCAAGATTTTTTAAATATGTATATTGTTTAGAAACTTATTTTTGGGTATTAATTGTTAAATACATTAATTTGAGAAATTGGTCACTAAATTTAATTGATAAAACTATTATCTTAGTAGTATAAAATTAATTTCGTAATTTTTTGTCATTCCCAAATCACTTTACTCTTGAATATAGATTGTTTGTTGAGTATGATGATAGGTAATTTCAAGAGTATATTTAAAAACATAAAAGATAAAGATCGAAAGATTAGTGGATCCATTAAAAAAATGCAAACCAAATCAATTCAAGCAAATGGGCATATGAGAATAAATGATTCACATTATCAAAATTGTTACCCAAATCATCGTAGAAGATTTCATAAACTATCAAAAAACCCCTACAGTGGGCAAGAAATTACAAAAACAAGTTGTCTTGAAGTACCGATAATGGCGAAAGGACTAAGCTCACTACTCTTCGTCAACAGTATGTCCCTCTCTCTCTCTATGAATGTCTTCATAAATTAGTTTAGGAAGGATATTTTTCGCGGTTTGGTGTTGTTACAGAAGGTAATTATAGCATAATTGTTCTTTAATTCCAATTCCTCTCTCTTAGAAATTGGACTTAATTTAGCAAAATAATAGATAAAATTAGATGCTTCAGGCATATATAATATAAATTTAATGAAACAATAATTTCAAATAAAACCATTTTAACTATCATTAAACCCCTACAATGGGCAAGAAATTACAAAAACAAGTTGTCTTGAAGTACCGATAATGGCGAAAGGACTAAGCTCACTACTCTTCGTCAACAGTATGTCCCTCTCTCTCTCTATGAATGTCTTCATAAATTAGTTTAGGAAGGATATTTTTCGCGGTTTGGTGTTGTTACAGAAGGTAATTATAGCATAATTGTTCTTTAATTCCAATTCCTCTCTCTTAGAAATTGGACTTAATTTAGCAAAATAATAGATAAAATTAGATGCTTCAGGCATATATAATATAAATTTAATGAAACAATAATTTCAAATAAAACCATTTTAACTATCATTAAACCCCTACAATGGGCAAGAAATTACAAAAACAAGTTGTTTCAATTTCATCCCCAAGCAAGAAAAAAACACCTAAACATCAACTAACTTTTTTTTTCCTTGGCCACACATTAACATTACATCAACAAAGAGAAGCAATAAAAAAACACCAGATTTGCAAATCATTATTGACACAAAAGTAGCAGAGCAATCTAATCTAATCTAAGCTTTTCTTGGAGACTTGGTGGCCTTCGATGGAGATTTGGGTTCTTTTCCGGCCTTTTCAGAAGCTGCAGTCTTCTTTGGCAACAACACGGGGTTAATATTCGGCAAAACGCCACCGTTTGCAATTGTCACACCGGCAAGCAACTTCCCCAGCTCCTCATCGTTCCTCACCGCCAACTGCACGTGCCTTGGGATTATCTTTTTCTTCTTGTTGTCACGTGCCGCGTTCCCAGCCAACTCCAAAACCTAGACACATTTTAACAATAATGAGAAATTAATTCAAACCTAAAATTTAAATTTAGTTCAATTAATTAAGACTTAATGAATGTTGTTAATTTCTTACTTCAGCGGCTAGGTACTCGAGGACGGCGGCCAAGTAAACCGGGGCACCGCTTCCGACCCGCTGAGAGTATCTTCCTTTCTTCAAGAAGCGTCCGATTCTGCCAACTGGGAATTGGAGCCCCGCTTTGACGGATCTGGAAACGGAATCTTTTCTCGGACCTCCGCCTTTCCTTCCGCCGGATCCCTTCTTCACTTTAGCTCCTGTATCCATGACTCGACTGATCCAGAAATGAAACTTGCTGAAATATTTAATTTAATATGAGATTATGTTTCAAAAGTCGTTGGCTGCGTTGGATTTTATAGAAACTTCAGGGTCCAGAGTGGATGATCTGGGCCTTCGGATTTGGCTGGAATCGACGGCTGTAGATGGTTCTGTAGAGATCCGGGTCATTTAAAATGGACCAATAGGAAGCGATAGTGGGTTTTTAAGTTTTTAAAGATTTTTGGGCGGGGTGATCAAAATTTTTCCAATTTCCCGGTATTATGTTATTGCTCGGGAATATTTGAAAGAAATTAAAATGTAATATAAAGTAGTTAAATTTTAGATAATTGAGATTAAAATCAAATTAAAAATCAATAGTAAGTTTACTCCTTTAATTTTTTTAGTTAAAAACGATGGATCATCCATTTTACATTTGAATGGTTTTTGCTTACTAGCTTGTAAATATCGTTACTAATTGATTTAGAATATTGTCATTAATTTTAGTTAAAACTCATCTCATATTATTCGCCTATTTTGTTTTGTATTATAGTTTAATTATTGATAATTACTAATTATAATCTTATGTTTACTGCATGAATCAAAATAATTAAGATTATTATAACCACCTTTTTATATATGAACTTAATTTACTTTCATTTGATTTATGAGTCCTATAACCATTAATAACATCGTTATAAGAGTACTAAAAACCTGCGTAAAACACAAAACAATGCTCTTTTTGGTATGGTTGAACCCGTGGCAAAATGATAAAATTTTATTTTGTTTAAAAAATATTTTGAAAGTGTTTAGTTAATGATAAATAAAAAATTGATTTCTAATCGTAATTTCTTTAAAAATTAGTTTTACAAAAACTATACTGGTTTGTTTTTTCTATTTTGTTTCGGAATATTTTGAACTTGTCAAATATTTCTGATTTATGTTTCATCAAATAGACATATACATATCTATACATATCCAATATACGACATGTGTTAATCTTATAGGAATTCGACCATATTCCAAAACCAATTACTAATCATATTTACTTTAAAAATGATTTATAATAGTATTATTATCTCAATGTCGGACCACCTAGTGTCTGGTATTACTACAAGACTATTATAGGATCTATGTCAATCTTAGCATATTTATACATTAATCTAATATGCATAATGATTTTATCATTAATAGGGTATGAAATGAAAATGTACTTATTTTATTAATAAGTAATAAAATATACAATACATTATTCGAATTGGTGTTCCAAACACCAACTACAACACTTTGTTCATCGGATCTGCATACCGAGGTGGAAGATATTGGTCAAAACTCCCTCTGACATATTCAACCATGTCGAGTTGCTAAATATAGACCCTATAGGTCGGTTTTCATAAATACTAAAATGAACCTAAATCCAACACGTTTTCTTTAGGTCGGGTCGGCATAACGACCTGCTCCATTATCAACACAACCCTTGCACGAACCCCTCGTATAATGGGATCAAGTCTTTCTGTCAAATCATGCATGTCTCTCTGAGTCATTGGTCCCGTATTATTCATTTTTGGCATAAACTTCCAATTCTGCCTCTCCACAGCATTTGAATCTTTCTCATGGTGAAAATACATCATCAACAAAACACCATAATTAGTTTTTTTAGCATAAATAAAAATACAAAATACTATTTATAATCAACATTTATTCACCATATTTTTGTAACTGCAACACAGGTCTTTAAATCACCACCAATGCTTATAACTAATAATACTTTTAAGTTTTTAACACTAAGATCAATAGTATAACTAGACATTAATAAAATGGAATAGTTGATTTATGGCTTGACCATACTGGAGATGGCGCCCGAGGGGTATAGTATTTAGCGGCAAATATTAATATAATTTTTTTACAACTCTTATTTACATGATCAAAGATGATTCAGATGTTTGACAATAAAAATCAAAAGGAGATAAAATTCCAAAATGCTTTGATGATTTAGTAACCGATTTTCTTTCTTCATTTCTCTTTGTATATTGTTCCAAAAAATATCATAATGATTAATGAACATGTAAACATGCTCTAATCATTTCATTGCACAATATCAATTAGATACACGTACTTATAGTGTGTGACCCATTAGATTCCATATCGAGTTGGACATAAATTGGATATGATAGATTAAACCATAATATATATTCTAATGAACATCATCGCATGGTTTTCATATTCCAATGATCATCACTGACATTTGTCAGTGTATTATGATCCCTAAATGAGACATAATGAATTTATCTGTAAATAACTTCATTATGATACAGTCATTCGCCAAAACCTCACACTGATGACCTACAATATGGAATGTATCAACTATAATAGTCAATGGCATAATATTGATCATATTCATAATGATATGCAATGTGAGAACTTTCTCACCCGAAATTCTCCCACCATTACCAATATCAAAATTCAAAATTATAATTTAATAGGGATTTAATTAATGTTATGATATGTCAAGCAATACATAAATCATTAGATACTCATTTTCAATAAGAATTTGTTACTAACTTATTTATTAGTTGAAGTTTAAATGTAATTACTAATATAACCTAATAAAATATTATATAAATATTAACATCTACTTTTTGTATTTTATCTTTTCGGTATTTTTATTATGAGTGTTAGTGTTCATAGAACATGCCAAGATCTCTAAGTTGTGATTTGTGTGTGAATAAATCAAATGAGAGTTGCGGAATACTCACATTGATCGGATTGAGTTCATAATTTTTTCCTTCTTTGTTGGATGTGTTGGAAGCTTCAGAGCTTGAGATCGATTTCCAAACTCTCGGGTGAGTATCCTTATCACCTTCACTTGACTCATTTAAGTGCTAGCTAGAACAAAATAAGCTCAAAATCGCCCTCCAAAAGAAGCAATATTCGGCTTGGGAGAGAGGGATCCAATCGGCCTTAAAGAGCCAAGGCCATTCGGCTAAGAACCATGGCCATTCGGCCAAGAAGTTCCAAGGCCATTCGGCCAAGGTAGAGAAAAGAGAGAGAGAAGAGTTTTGTGTTTTGTTTCTAAAACAAAAATTACCAATTACACTTTTCCAAAAGGTGTATATGCTTTTTCTAAAAGCAAAGGCAAAATGTTGGAGGGAAAATGACATTTAATGCTTCCAACCACTTCCATCACTCAAGTTGACACTTGATAGACATGTGATGTAAGTTAATGGGACCCACTTACTATACGCTCAACTTCGGGCTTATGCTCAAGAGGTTTCTATATCCTTAATTCATTATTCCAAATTACAAATTAATTCAATTCAAGTGTAATTACCATAATTAATTAATTAATCTAATGCTTCCAAAATACTAATTAATTCAATTAATCATGCTCTACATTTCCAATTCATGTCTAACACAAATTGAAGCAAAATCAATCTTATAACATGCTTCAAGGCTCACGGCTAAGGCATGTAGGGGTTTTAGGGGCAGAATCCGGTAACGCAGCGGAAGCGGTGGAAGATCGTATCTTCCGATTTCAAAACTTTTTCTCGGATTAATTAAATAAACATATTTATTTAATATTCCAATAATCAAATTATGAAATAAAATTCAATAAATCATATTTAGGAGAATTTACCAAATTACCCTTACTTTGGTATTTTGTCCATTTTAGTCCGAAATTGATCTAATCAATTTTGAATGATTCTAAATCATTTCTAAGATGAACTTAACATGTTCAAAACATCAAAACACCAAAAGCACCAAAAATCCCCAAAATCTAATCCTTGGCCGAGAGCCTCACAAGGGGGCATTTTGTGCCTTTTGTCATTTCATGCTTCAAAACACATCTAAATGTAATCCAATCAACATGAAACTTTATATGCATCATATACACATCCAAATGCACAACATATATGAAAATCCACAAATTTGGAATTGGTCATGAACCCTAATTTTTCAATTTCTTCAAATTGGACAAATTATACCAAATTGGTTAAATCAATTACTTTAATCATGTTTCTTCCATCCAATCAAAGTCTCAACACAATGAAACAACTCAAGATCAAATCTAGGTCATCTAAGAGTGGGTCAACAACTCTAGATTAGCAACATGGTTTCCAAAACCTTAAAAGAAAGCTTATAACTACAATAGTCACAACATTCCTTCATCATACATGCTCAACACTTCCATCTAAACCAAATACAAGTTAATTAATTTTAATTTCATTTCACCTTACATTTGATCAACTTGATAAAATATCTTAATAACACTTTATAGATATTTAATTAAGTCAACAAATGCAACTAAGAAAAATATATCTCTTATATATTAAGTGTATTGGCCGAAATTAAAAGAAAATAAAGGAAAAATATATTTTTATTTTTCAAACAATTTTGAACAAATATCTTAAGAAGTCAAAATCAATTTGACAACATTTTCCTTTAATGTAAAGTCAAACATTTACATTTGTAATCATTTCCTAACTTTATCATTTGGTGATATATTTATATTTTAATTATATTAATCATTTAACAATTAAATAATTAAATAATTAATAAATACAAATATATAAATATATGCATTATATTTACTTTAAATATCTCAAATACATATATTGATGATATATGTCAAATACCTTTATTTGACTATTTATTAATGTGTATTTAATAATATCATATATTAAATACAAATACACATTAATTAGGAAATGAAGGTTCGGCCCGTTCGCATGTATTTTTCGTTTAACGATTAAACGATTTATAAAAAATCATCATTATTCATAAATGTTGCTCTAGTGCTCTACGAGTATGTTTCATTATTGAGACTCTCTAGATTCAGGTATATCCGTCACGAAATCCAATTCATGTCCATAATCTATCCACCCGTAGATTATGACGATCACGGATAAACTAGCTGAATCATACAGGTCGAGGTCATTGCATACATATAATCCCTCCGTTACAGGTATCCGGATAATCCCAGAGATATAGATGTAAACGTCAAATCTCTATAGGTATTATCCCGTCGACGTATCTATTATCAATCTCTAAATAACACTCGGAACTTACTTCCGATGTATACTGTGGCCACAGATTTAACAGACTGCTAAATATATATGGACTACCTATGCTCTGTACACAGAACTGACGGATCCTATCTTGACATACACAGGATATCATGAGGATCGATCCACACCCAACGAACAAGCGGGGGTCTGATCTAAATAGATCGGTGACGTGACTGCCATCTAAGTGTGGAGGATGTCTCATACATCCACAGTGGTGTCTCAAGTCGAAGGACCACTATGTTACTCAACCCAAGAAGATTCTTATTGACGTTGGTGTACCATCCATTAAGAATCTTCGGTGAGCCGTTCAGTGTTTATCCACTATAAACACCTACATGTCTATACGAGTCTCCCTAGACTCATGGTCATTGGGATAAACCATCAGACCAAGTCTCGATATACGACATGTACTGGTCTCAACGGATTTGACTAACCGACCCGTGTTAGCAAATCTTGACCAGGGACTATGTTTGATAATATACATATAGCAGTGACACTTCCCAATGTCAATTACAAACTAACTTTGTAACTGTGTACTGCAATATATATTATCGGGCCTTTGTCTAATATATACATATCACTAAATTACATTTAGTTTCAATCTAATCGTAATCAGATCGAATACGTATATAAGAACAAGAGGTGCAACCATAAATAAGTAATATTATGGAATTAGGGGATGTTCGTATTCATGAATCAGATATAAATACGGGCCAGATTGGCGCTCTGAGCACCAACCCCAACAAGGAATACAAAATCATTCAATTTGATTTCAATCCAATTTAAATCAACATTCAATATTTCTATCATGCCAACAACACATCCAATATGTCAAATTTCTAAAATTCCCATTGTGGGACACAGAAACTGGGCGACGACGTTCCTAGGCTCGCGGCCTAGTTGGGAAGATTACATAACATGGAGTCGCCACCCGGTGTGAACCGGGACAAAGATTTAAGGCCGCACTCACCCCTCGCAAGGGAAGACCTCAACCGTTGGGTTCGGAATGGTCCCTTACTTATGTCACTTGTAATGAAAGGATTCATGTAATAATTTAATTAAGCTTAAGTAACACTTATTTCCAAGAGTATCATGCTTCTAAATTCATATGCATACATCAACAAGTTCATCACAACATGCAACATCACATGGCAATCTCATGAACATATTTCAATCCTATGTTATGGAAAACTAAGAACAACATAATCATGCTTGAGTACTATCTCATGAACCTATTAACCAAATAACATGCTAACAGTCTAATCATGCTTGAATACAAATAATACAGTTGGCTATATAACACGAGAAAGATCAACCAAGAGGCAATTATACATGAATATGATAAGACAGACTCAGTTCAGTGTGTGTGCGTTCGTGTAGCGTTCGTAAACGCGTTCGAACGGAAATGAAACAGAATGCTCACGTTCGAGTAGCGTTCGTAAACGCGTTCGAACGGAAATGAAACAGAATGTTCGCGTTCGAGTAGCGTTCGTAACGCGTTCGAATGGAAATGAAACAGAATGCTCACGTTCGTATGGCGTTTGATAGCGCGTTCGAACGGAAATGAGACCTGATGCATGATAAGGCAAAAATGCATGCGCGTTCGAGTTGCATTCGTAAACGCGTTCGAACGGAACAGACCTGATGCATGATAAGGCAAAAATGCATGCGCGTCGAGTTGCGTTCGTAAACGCGTTCGAACGGGAACAGACCTGATGCATGAAATGGGCAAAAATGCATAACATCAAAATAAAGGGGCGCGGCGAAGTACTGCCGTAAATTTGGCCTTTTGGGGCTCTTGATCTCTCAAAGAGAGGACCTTTAAACCAACATACTAAGCCCATGCGCGTCACATCACATCATGCATACAAACACAAAGACAATCATACCAAACTAGGTATGCTCGATTGAACGTATCTCGCATCCAACCGAACACACATCAACCGGCGCGGCGAAGTAGTGTCACAAAGTGGCCTTTTCGGCTCTTTGTCTCCCAAATGGAGGACCTTTGGACTAACTCACTAAGCCCATGCGCTTGATTGAATCATGCATAAATAAACAACATATTGAATTCAAGTAAAGAAAACTAAATAAACAAAAGCAACACAACGAGAGAGAGATGATGCCGTTTACCCAAGCGGTACGTGGAGTTGTGGCCCGAGTACAGATCATATTACCGTCCATTCGGAATCGGCTATGAAATTTATGTCCGGGTTTCCATCCGATATATCGCGAGAGTTGACACATCTCTCATTCATCCAATACCCACAACATATTACATCTCATAATTCATGCATATTTATCTACTCAAAGACCACAACATGCATCCATAAACGACTCTCATGCGAATAGAATTCAATAAAAAAATGAATATAAACTAATGGAAAGGTACCCTCAGGTCTAACCTTTTAAATCACCTCTCGGATGTACGATACACGATCGTCGGAAGGGTGGATGCTCCGCAACTCTCCGGTTCACTGGTTCACTGTTCTCGTTCGTTGTCTTTACTGTTTTGAGTCGTCGTTCTCCGTCTTTTGCTATTGTTTCCTTGTGGTTTCGCTGCCGTTTCCTCTTTATCTTTTGCTTACTGTTTTTGGGTGTCTTCTTCCTGTAATTTTTTATGTGTTTGTGTATAAGTTAGGGACTAGCTAGTAGCTAAGGTTGAGAAGGTTGGTGAAGGGTTCTTTTTATAGGCAAAGGGGTTGGGCTTGACAAGGAAAGAGATTTGGCTAATTGATATGGATTTGATTTGGTTTGGTTAAGGGAAGTCAAAGATTGAGGGGGGACAAATCTTGGCTAGATAGGGAAGGTTGAATATTTGATTGGCTTGGATTAGGAATACAATATTTAAGTTTGGGAATAATCTTATTAGATTGGGAATATAATTGGTTGATTGATTTTAACTTGGTATGATTATATTTGATTTAGTGTGTGATTTGTTTAATTGGTAATTGTTTATTTTATGTTTGGTATATGTTTTATTTAATCATTTAATAATTTATTATTATTTATTTAGTTAATGTTTTAATTAATATTTATTTATTTAAGTTGGGATGTGTTTTATGGGCTTTGGGGGGCTAATTGGGCTGGATGTGAGGCTAGCAGCAAAACCAGATTTACCGACACCGTTCGAACGCTTCCTCGAACGCGACACGAACGCCCGCAATCCGTTTGACGTTCGAACGTAAACACGAACGTAGCACGAACGAAAACAGTGAACCTTGTTTTTTTCTGAATTTCCCCTTCCGACGTCCGTTTCCCGTGACCTCCGTGACTTAAAAGGTAGTTGTCTCCAAATAAGACTCCTCATCGGGTTTATGTGTAAAAATGCAGTGCCTACAGTCGCCCCCACTTTGATGGGACTTGTGTAATGTGCAACAGTGACAATCCTATCAAAGTTATGCAATGCATTTCTACTTACCTGGCTTGCCAGCTGCCACTTGACTTACCATGTGTTGAGTTGATTTGGGTGGTGAGGTGCTGCGACCTCTGGTTCATTCCCGAACCGTGTTGTGATGTGGTCCATTCCCGAACCGTTGCCGTGAGGTGGTCCATTCCCGAACCGTTACTGTAAGGTGGTCCATTCCCGAACCGTTACTGTAAGGTGGTCCATTCCTAAACCGTTACCGTGAGGTGGTCCATTCCCGAACCGTTACTGTAAGGTGGTCCATTCCCGAACCGTTACTGTGAGGTGTCCATTCTCGAACTGTTACTGTAAGGTGGTCCATTCCCGAACCGTGCTTCCATTTCTTGGAGTGCCATTCCCGGCTTGTTCATTCTTGAACTGTTCATTCCCGGACTATATCTCCATTCTCGGAGTGTCATTCTCGACTTGTTCATTCTTGAACTCTGCTCCATTCTTAGATTGCCATTCTCGGCTTGTTCATTCTTGAACTGTCCATTCCCGGACTATATCTCCATTCTCGGAGTGCCATTCTCGGCAGAACTGATCTGATGTAATATGGGCCTCGCCCCCAGAATGCCATGCCCGACAATGCTGATACTGATGTAATGTGGGCCTCGACCCTGGGACTCATTCCCAAACTGTGTTTGATGTGGTCTTCGACCCTGGGACTCATCCCCAAAACTGATATCGATTCGGGCCTCGACCTTCTGCGATTCATTCTCGAAAACTGCTGATATTGTACTATTACTGCTTCTGGTTGGCTCGTATTTGACGCTTTCTCTTTTTCTCCTTTGAAACCTGTTATTACAAAACAGAACAAACACAAAAATGATGCGAATATGTTACGTGTATGCATGCATGCATGTTCCTATCCCGTCGGGTTAGGTCTTCCATCAATCCTCTTGGTGACTGCTTAGTCTTCTTTTCCTCGGGCAAACCACTGCTTCAGTCTGTCTATGTTGATCGGCTCGGTGAACTAATTCCATTCCAAGTCTGATAGTTTCAATGCCTCTATTTCCCAATTTCTGAATGTCTATCTTATCTTTTCTGTTTGCTTATTGCGAAGGTTCCCTGTGTTCATCACTGGATTCCATAGTACCAAGGTTGAATACTTTTCTCAAATATACTCATATTGCAGAAGAGTTTCAGCGAAATGAACGTCTTTATTATTGTTGAGGAAAAGAGTTCGAACAAGTAACAAAATCAATGTCATTAAAAAAAACTAGATCAAATAGACTAGGAGGAACATCTCCATCATCCGCAACACTGCCTTCTTCCTTGGCCCATGGTTCTTCACTGTCATCCATGTAAGAAGCTTGATGGTTGAGGGCTTCTTTTCATGGGTTGGGTATTTTATGGGAATCTATGAGATCTTGAATTTCATGCCTGAGGCGGGTGCAGTTGTCGGTGTCATGGCCATGTAGCTGGTGGAAGTGACAATAAAGGTTCACATTTATGTGTGGTGGTGGGGGGTGCGGAAGTGGCTTACCTTCTAAGGGTTTCAAGATTCCTTGTCCCTGTAACTTTTCAAATACCTTTGACAAAGGTCTACCAAGATTGGAGAATTGCCGGTTCCTGATGGCAGCAACCTCGACAGTAGCGGGCTTAGTCTCAGAATACCCCCCAAAAGTCCGCCTATTCTGGCAATAGGACTTTCTGTTTTCAGCCTCCTCTTCCTCAATATCCATGACAGTTTCCCTCAACTGCCGAAAGTCCGCAATCATGGAGGTCATCCTCCTCAACTTGCCGTAAATGGAGAGCTTGGTGGCCCTGATGATCATTTTGATTTGGTCCTTCTCAGAGGGCCGAGTCTGCATTTTCAGAAGCTGGCTTCTCCAGCGGTCTACATACTCCTTGAAGCTTTCTTTCCGGCTTCTGCTTAGTGTTCTCCAAATCACGGAGTGACAAGTCAATCTCTAAGTCTGTAACATACTGCTTCAGAAAAGCATCAGCTAGTTCCCTCCAATCTTCCTTAACCTTCTTCTCAAGGCTATGATACCAAACCACCGGGTGCCCCCTCAAGTGACATCCCAAACATCTTTTGGACTTGGCGCTGTGATAGGCCCACTGAACTCATGACTGAGACATATTGCTGCAGATGGACCCTCGGGTCTCCACTCCCATTAAACTTGGCCATGTCCGGCATCTTAAACTGCGCTGGCAACTGCTCCTCAAACTTCATTGTCTCATAATCTAGCAATCTTCATTCTTACCCCTCATCTTGCGGGTAACGGATTCAACCTGATCCCTGAGTTTCTGTATCTCGGCCTGAGACCCAATCACTCTGTCTGTTGCATACTCTGTCATATCATCATCAAAAGCGGGGATATCATCCCCCAACCCATTCGGAGGCTCCTCGCGCCTTACATTCTCAGATTTCCCCCAGCACGGGGCACAACCATATTTGTCATGGCAGCAGTCAAGGCTTGCAACTGTTCAGTAATCTTGGCGAAGCCATTTTCCAACTGATCTATCCGGGATACCTCAGTATCTGATTCACTCATGTCTGTTCTCGGTATTTTGGTGAGTCTTCCCTTTTCTCTAACCCAACGGGAATCTATGATGGCTTTCAGAACACAAGGGTTAACATGATGTATGTATGCATGATGTGCATAAGAAGTATATAACATATATTAAATCAAATAAAATTCTCAAACAAATCGGCTTATTATTATTTTAGAAGCTTTTGGGACAACTGTCATAAGAGTGAACCCGTCCCAGTTTAAATGGCCTAACGAGTTCATGTCTTATGGCAAAGAGCCCAACTAAATCCAAATGATAAAATTCCGAACACAATCATAAAATGGCCCATTGTTATTTAGAAGCCTTTTGGCCCAATAGTCATGAGATACGTTCTTGTCCCAGTTCAAACGGCCCAACAAGCCCATATCCCATGGCACATGGTCCAAACGGATCCAAACGACGATGTTCCCAAACACAAGCAAGATGATGCAAACATGACATAATAATTTTTACAAAGTGGCCCATCAACATTTCAGAAGCTTTTGGCCTAATAGTCATAAGGTATGAACTTGCCCCAGTTTAAATGGCCCAACAAGCCCATATTTCTGACAATAGTCCAACAGCATCCAAATGAGGATGGTCCACAAGCACATATTCAAGGAAATAATTGTTACTTTAGCAAACTCGGTCTATGGGTGGGTTAGTAAGAGTATATACAAAGGCTCTCACCGGCGAAGGATGGCCCACAACTAGGTCTCCCCACTCAAGGGTTCGAGCAACCAAGCGAGCGCACCCCTTTTTATACACTAAGGTACGTGCCAATGAGCTATGGTGTGTGACGGACTGTCAAATGGATTTCCCGTTGTAGATTCCCCATAAGGAAGGTGGAGCGAGGCTCACTTAAATACCCAAGCCTCTTAGGCTCTTATCGCTTGTTGTCAGGAATAAACAACGAGTCCTCCAAATTAGTCCATCACAATAGGCTACAAGTAGATGGCTATCTAGGTGCCTTCACAGCTTTTCCTTCTAGAAAGGTAGTGAATGAAGGAAGACACAAAACCATTACCTAGCCTAAAAATGCCTTTGATTAAACCCTTACTTTATCCACTATAGACACGGTCAATTAAAATATAAATCCAAACATCACAAGTCAATATTTCGGGGCCAATTCACTATCCCCAGTGGAGTCGCCACTGTGGGACACAGAAACTGGGCGACGCCGTTCCTAGGCTCGCGGCCTAGTTGGGAAGGATTACATAATATGGATCGCACGCCACCGGTGACCCGGTGTGACCGGGACAATATTTAAGGCCGCACTCACCCCTCGCAAGGGAAGACCTCAAACCGTTGGGTTCAGAATGGTCCATTACTTATGTCACTTGTAATGAAAGGATTCATGTAATAATTTAATTAAGCTTAAGTAACACTTATTTCCAAGAGTATCATGCTTCTAAATTCATATGCATACATCAACAAGTTCATCACAACATGCAACATCACATGGCAATCTCATGAACATATTTCAATCATATGTTATGGAAAACTAAGAACAACATAATCATGCTTGAGTACTATCTCATGAACCTATTAACCAATAACATGCTAACAGTCTAATCATGTTTGAATACAAATAATACAGTTGGCTATATAACACGAGAAAGATCACCAAGAGGCAATTATACATGAATATGATAAGACAGACTCAGTTCAGTGTGTGTGCGTTCGTGTAGCGTTCGTAAACGCGTTCGAACGGAAATGAAACAGAATGCTCACGTTCGAGTAGCGTTCGTAAACGCGTTCGAACGGAAATGAAACAGAATGTTCGCGTTCGAGTAGCGTTCGTAAACGCGTTCGAATGGAAATGAAACAGAATGCTCACGTTCGTATGGCGTTTGATAGCGCGTTCGAACGGAAATGAGACCTGATGCATGATAAGGCAAAAATGCATGCGCGTTCGAGTTGCGTTCGTAAACGCGTTCGAACGGGAACAGACCTGATGCATGATAAGGCAAAAATGCATGCGCGTTCGAGTTGCGTTCGTAAACGCGTTCGAACGGGAACAGACCTGATGCATGAAATGGGCAAAAATGCATAAACATCAAAATAAAGGGGCGCGGCGAAGTACTGCCGTAAATGTGGCCTTTTGGGGGCTCTTGATCTCTCAAAGAGAGGACCTTTAGACCAACATACTAAGCCCATGCGCGTCACATCACATCATGCATACAAACACAAAGACAATCATACCAAACTAGGTATGCTCGATTGAACGTATCTCGCATCCAACCGAACACACATCAACCGGCGCGGCGAAGTAGTGTCACAAAGTGGCCTTTTCGGCTCTTTGTCTCCCAAATGGAGGACCTTTGGACTAACTCACTAAGCCCATGCGCTTGATTGAATCATGCATAAATAAACAACATATTGAATTCAAGTAAAGAAAACTAAATAAACAAAAGCAACACAACGAGAGAGAGATGATGCCGTTTACCCAAGCGGTACGTGGAGTTGTGGCCCGAGTACAGATCATATTACCGTCCATTCAGAATCGGCTATGAAATTTATGTCCGGGTTTCCATCCGATATACCGCGAGAGTTGACACATCTCTCATTCATCCAATACCCACAACATATTACATCTCATAATTCATGCATATTTATCTACTCAAAGACCACAACATGCATCCATAAACGACTCTCATGCGAATAGAATTCAATAAAAAAATGAATATAAACTAATGGAAATGTACCCTCAGGTCTAACCTTTTAAATCACCTCTCGGATGTACGATACACGATCGTCGGAAGGGTGGATGCTCCGCAACTCTCCCGGTTCACTGGTTCACTGTTCTCGTTCGTTGTCTTTACTGTTTTGAGTCGTCGTTCTCCGTCTTTTGCTATTGTTTCCTTGTGGTTTCGCTGCCGTTTCCTCTTTATCTTTTGCTTACTGTTTTTGGGTGTCTTCTTCCTGTAATTTTTATGTGTGTTGTGTATGAGTTAGGGACTAGCTAGTAGCTAAGGTTGAGAAGGTTGGTGAAGGGTTCTTTTTATAGGCAAAGGGGTTGGGCTTGACAAGGAAAGATATTTGGCTAATTGAAGAGGGATTTGATTTGGTTTGGTTAAGGGAAGTCAAAGATTGAGGGGGGACAAATCTTGGCTAGATAGGGAAGGTTGAATATTTGATTGGCTTGGATTAGGAATACAATATTTTAAGTTTGGGAATAATCTTATTAGATTGGGAATATAATTGGTTGATTGATTTTAACTTGGTATGATTATATTTTGATTTAGTGTGTGATTTGTTTAAGTTGGTAATTGTTTATTTTATGTTTGGTATATGTTTTATTTAATCATTTATTAATTTAATTATTATTTTTTAGTTAATAAGTTGGTATTGTTTATTTTATGTTTGGTATATGTTTTATTTAATCATTTAATTAATTATTATTATATTATTTAGTTAATGTTTTAATTATATTTATTTTATTTAAGTTGAGATTGTTTTATGGGCTTTGGGGGGCTAATTGGGCTGGATGTGAGGCTAGCAGCAAAACCAGATTTACCGACACCGTTCGAACGCTTCCTCGAACGCGACACGAACGCCCGCAATCCGTTTGACGTTCGAACGTAAACACGAACGTAGCACGAACGAAAACAGTGAACCTTGTTTATTCTGAATTTCCCCTTCCGACGTCCGTTTCCCGTGACCTCTGTGACTTAAAAGGTAGTTGTCTCCAAATAAGACTCCTCATCGGGTTTATGTGTAAAAATGCAGTGCCTACACCCATGAGCTAATTCTAGGGTATATTCGGCCAAGCATGTGAATTTGGGAAAAATTAATCTAATCAATTTTTCACAAAATCAATGACATACAAATCCAATTAAACATCATCCAAGCTCAACCAAATCATTAATTTAAGAAAATCAAGCTCCAAACATAAAATTCCCAAATTAAAGTTTAAGAACCCTAGAATTCCAAATCAAACTTAGATCGCTCTGATATCATTGTTAGTGTTCCTAGAACATGCCAATATCTCTAAGTTGTGATTTGTGTTTGAATAAATCAAAAGAGAGTTGCGGAATACTCACATTGATCGGATTGAGTTCAAAACTTTTTCCTTCTTTGTTGGATGTGTTGGAAGCTTTGGAGCTTGAGATCGAGTTCCAAACTCTCGGGTGGGTATCTCTATCACCTTCACTTGACTCCTTTAAGTGCTAGCTATAACAAAATAAGCTCAAAATCGCCCTCCAAAAGAAGCAATATTCGGCTTGGGAGAGAGGGATCCAATCGGCCTTAAAGAGGCAAGGCCATTCGGCCTAGTTCAATGCCATTTGGCCAAGAAGTTCCAAGGCCATTCGGCCAAGGTAGAGAAAAGAGAGAGAGAAGTGTTTTGTGTTTTTTTTCT
This sequence comes from Zanthoxylum bungeanum, assembly GCA_019454045.1. NCBI lineage: Eukaryota > Viridiplantae > Streptophyta > Magnoliopsida > Sapindales > Rutaceae > Zanthoxylum > Zanthoxylum bungeanum. The sequence goes on from SKCR01036950.1 coordinate 23,653, forward strand.
AAAATAAAAATTACCAATTACACTTTTCCAAAAGGTGTATATGCTTTTTCCAAAAGCAAAGGCAAATTGTTGGAGGGAAAATGGCATTTAATGCCTCCAACCACTTACATCACTCAAGTTGACATTTGATAGACATGTGATGTAAGTTGGTGGGACCCACTTTAATTCAAAATTCAAGTGGCTTGCTTCACACACTCCGGGCTCGGGTTCGCTTAATCCGATTAAACGAATTTTTCGTCGCGACATAATTAAATCTAATTTAATTAAATAATAATGCCTAGCAAAATTATTACGGAAGTCGCTCGTGAATTAATTCCAAATTAATTCGTTCGCTTGAATTAAAACTCAACTTTAATTCCGCATTGAAATCTAATTTCAATTAATATATCTAATATATTATTTTAGCCCAATTAAATAAATTAAACAGTAAAATCTAATTTAACTGTTAAATTTACTTTACCGATTAATTCCAAATTAATCGTGTTCTCTCTCTTTGACAAATTTATTCCCAGATAAATTCTCAATGCAATTAATCTCAGATTAATTCTTTCTCTTTTAATTAATCTCATATTAATTTATTGCCGTAATTAATCCCAAATTAATTTTCTCTCTCATAATTAATCACAGATTAATTTTGTTCGAGTCAAACATCATCGGTGAATCTTCGGGATGCGACCCAATAGATCCATTGACATGTTGACAGTAAATACGGTTATCGGACTATCCGAATACGTGCGTACCCAGTACCACGTCCTTACCGATTTACAAGACATGGTTGGCTTCTAGCAAAGCACCGTGCCTACTCAATTCTCCAGAAATATTCTTTAATTAAATATATAATCTTTATCAGGCATAGTATACGTAGTATTGCGTATTAAGATCCAGTATCGAATGTCACATGCTAGACCTGTGGCAGGAATTGTGTCTGCCCCGTACGAAGCACATATCAGATCTCTGGTAACTAGTATATATAATCGGATAATCATGATTTTGTCATATTATCCCGATAGCTGCAACATACAAGAGTATCAGTTCTGTATCCTACGTGATCATCATCTCCATATGACTGAAGTGATACTTCCATCTTGACATCACATCCAATACACTACAATTCTCAATATACCCAGGAGAGGCGTACACAGAACCTGTTAAAGCCTCGGACGACCAAAACCAAAGTATATTGATTGTCGCAAGTATTAGCGATGCAAGTCTCAGGTTAAGACCAAATACACCTACCCTGATTCGGACTCCCATAGACACATAGTCATACTACCAATGAGATTCATATGGGTCTATCCAGAGCGAAACTGTTTCCGTAACATCGGTAAACACAACCTCATATTACACTTGCATGAGTATCCAATACCCAAATATACGAGAACTATGTCGTTACGCTTCCATAACACGCACAAGTGTAATACTAGCCTATTCTGCATTATCGATGTCCAATCTCGATAATACTACGACTAGGGATATTTAATGATTAAACCTTAGTGGATTAATAATGTCTCATATCTTATTAATCTTGAACTAATCATATGGACTTTTATCATTTATATATCCCGGTAATCTAATTACAAATGATAAAATAGTAATTTTCCTTTATCACATAGTTAATTTGTACTACAACACAATGTTATGTACAAATAGTGATGATATGAGTCATAATTATCCAACAAATAGTTCACGAGTCGTAAATTATATATATATATATATATATATATATATATATATATATATATATATAAATGATTACATAAATGGTTTTAATATTCGACACAAGGGACTATAAAATGGAATATGATATAAAACACAACTGTTAATTTGAAAAAATATTAAAAAAAATTGTATTATTCGGACAACTATAATTGAAAATATAATCCTAATTAATTTTGATTCTTATATTGATATTGAAGGCATGAAAAATGGAGAGAATCCATACCTTTGAAGTGTTGGGTATGACAGTCCAAATTCCAATTGAGTTTGGGCTTATGTCATGCAATCCAGTATAATTGGCATGCATAATTATGTGTTTTAGGATTAGAATATTCCTTTATGATTGTATTTTAAATTTCTTTATATTTATTGAATAAATATAAAATAGGTAATCTGAAACCGAACCGAAATCGATAAATAAGATATCCTATCTAATTGGGTAGATTTTGTTTCTAAAATATTATGAACCGATTTTTCCTGATAGGTTTCAGTTTCACACGAAACCGAAATTGAAGCCGATTTTGCTCACCTCTAACTCAACTATTATCCCTCATATCCCATTGATAAACTAAGAATTGAAGTTGTTCGCATCAGTTCTCTTTTAAATAAAACCAATCACCCTTTTTTTAAGATTTTATTTCAAGAGATTTGAACATTACACGTTCTTTTCCTGTTGTTCAATAATCTCATTAGGATTCTGTTTCAAGAGATTTGAACCATACACGTTTTAGGATTATGTTTCAAGAGATTTGAACCATACACGTTTTTTTTTTTTTGTTCAACAATCTCCTTAGTGGTGCTTAGAAACTCTTTTATAAACAGTGACAGTATTAAATGTTGTCCATTACCATTTATCTGTTGCATAATAATCTGTCTTTGAATGATTTAAGAAAAATGATGTTTGTACATGTATTTCAAAAATTATTTATTTCCTATCTACCCTTTGTATTTTTTTTAATACATTTGGTTGTGCAATTGATTATACACATTTCATTAGTGATGGATTAATGAGTTTGAAGTTTATTGTAAACAAGTCATAAGCATGGTCAAACATGTAAATATTTTAACAAAAATTTTGTAAACAAGATATAAAACTGGAGACTGGGAAAAGCTTTTTAATGAAAAAACGAAAGGGTGAGCTTGCTAGCCAGGGGTGGCAATTTGGGTCAGGATTAGTTTATTTGTTCAATTCGATTCGCTTTAAAGCGAATATGAGTTTGAAAAAATGGATTCGTTTAATAAATGGGTCAATTCGATTCTATTCGTTTATTAAACGAATTTAAGTTCATTGATTCGTTTATTCGTTTATGATTCGTTTTATTATTTTATTTTACTAGTTATTATTATTTTTCAATTAAAATACGAGAAATTATGGCTAGTTACCATAGAAAAATAACATTGCCGATATCTGGTGAGATATTTTTAGTAAATATATTAATTATATATTTCATATATATATATATTTGTGAGAGAAATAATGTAAATAAATTTCAGTAAATTATATTATAAAATAATATCATTACTAAACGAATATTCGTATTCAATTCGTTTAATAAACGAATCGAATACGAATCATGATATTAGGATTCGTTTTAATAAACGAATCGAATACGAATCCTGATATCGAATACAAATCTATCATATTTTTATTCGATTCGTTTAGGATTCGATACAAATTCGATTCGTTGATTCGTTTTGCCACCCCCACCCAGCCTTCGCTCATCTTCATCCTAGTTGGCTGTCTAAGTTTGACATTACGATTAATTAAATTAAAAACAATACAAATTTTTAGAACAATTGGGTCCATAGCTCAGTGGTAGAGCATTTGACTGCAGATCAAGAGGTCACCGGTTCGAACCTGGTTGGGCCCTAAAATTAAACTCATTTATTTTTGTTGCAAAAAAATTAACTGGCGTCGCCCGGGCTCGAACCGGAGACCTTCAGTGTGTTAGACTGACGTGATAACCAACTACACCACGACACCGACGTTGGCCTAAACCATCCAATAAAATTAAAGACAATTTATTCTAACGATTCTTCTCTGACCCCGGTCCAATTTGTCACCCCTTCAAATTATGGGTTCGAGGAAACCCTATATTTCCTCCTCAGCCTCTTTATCTCTCTTTACTTTTCTTCTTAATTTCTCTCTCTTATTACGATTTTATCTTTGATTTATTTTATTTTTATTTTTAATTAAATATGTCAAGCGCTTTAGATATGTCTCTTGACGACATCATCAAGAACAACAAAAAGTCCGGATCCGGAAATTCCCGGGGCCGTGGTCGAGGATCCGGACCCGGTCCAGCTCGTCGCTTCCCCAATCGTGGCCCCAACCGTACGACTCCGTACGCCACCGCCATAGTAATTAAAGTGTTGATTATGGTTTAAGGTTTTAATCTGTCTACTTAGCTAGCTGATTTCTTTTTTATTTTCTTTGATTTCTTTTAAATTATGTGTTTCGTTTAAATTCAGGCGCCAGAGACGACGTGGCAGCACGATATGTTTGCAGATCCGGGTAGCGCGTTTCCGGTACAGCAAGCGGGTCGGGCCTCAGCTATAGAGACTGGAACCAAGCTCTACATATCAAATCTGGATTACGGTGTCTCTAATGAGGACATCAAGGTAATTAATTAATTGTGTAAATACATATGAGATTTGTCGTTGATTATTTATTTATTTGTTTAGTTAGCAAGTTTTATGTTCAATGTTCTTAGTAGTGTATGTTCTGCTTCTGCTGATCTCTGCTACTGTTTAAATCTTACAAATTTATTCAGCGTGTCGTAAACTTCATATGTTTATATATCTAGAATGGTGTTGGAGTAAAGAGAGTGTATCAAACGGCTCTCTTTATGTGGCTTAATTGACTTAATTGACGGCCCATATCATTTCATTGGTAATTGGAGGAAAGAGAGTGAATTGATTGTTGGAAAAGGTAAAAAATTTTCAAATTAAAATTGAAAGGGTCTAAAATTTTCAAATTAAAAAATAGAAAGTTAAAATAAAATCATTTAATTAAAAAATAAAATCATTTAATTCTGTAACACCGGGCAAATACTGTAACACCGTGCCGTAGACACATGCATCATTTAATTTAAAAATAGTAAAAACTGTAACATCGTGCCGTAGGCACGGGCATCATTTAATTAAAAAATAAAATCATTTAATTCTGTAACACCGTGCCGTAAGCACGGACAAAAACTAGTATATATATATATATATGACAATCAGTATCAAAAACCTTTATGATTAGAACGGAACATTTTGTTATGGATAACGTTTTATGTAGTGAAGGATACTTGCTTCTTTCCATTATTATTATCATCATCATCATTATTATTTTTTTTATTTTTATTTTTATTTTTTTATTATTATTATTATATTTTTTTCTTATTATTATTATTATTATTATTATTATTATTATTATTATTACTGTTGCATTTTTGGGTGATAATATTTTTGATCTGATGGTTTCATAATTCTCTAGGTGTCTCTTGTTTTGGATGACTAGTTGATTATATTTCTAATGCTATTTTGGTTGTATGCAGGAATTGTTTTCTGAAGCTGGTGACTTGAAGCGGTACTCAATCCATTATGATAGAAGTGGGAGATCGAAGGTATCTATTGATGTTTGGCATAAACTGGTGCTTCTGATGAATTCTATGTTTCCTGCTAGTTTAGAAACCAAAAAAAAAAAAAAAAAAACTCTTTTTCATAGGGAACGGCAGAAGTTGTCTATTCACGACGAGCAGATGCTGTAGATGCTGTCAAGAGATACAACAATGTCCAGCTTGATGGGAAGCCTATGAAAATTGAGATTGTGGGAACGAACATTGCAACCCGTCCTGCAGCTGCAGCTGCTATTGGCAACTTTGGAAATTCAAACGGTGTTCCTAGAGGGTATGCATTCTTTAATTTATATGCTTTATATTTTTTATTTCTTCAAATCCTTGATTTATGCTTTAAATGTGGGAAATGTTTTCATGTGTTCATTTTTTTTTTCTGATTGTTATTTTCTTTTGAAATGTGAATTGATTAAGTATCCATATAAGTTATTGTTTAAAGTCATCTTTCGACCTTCTAATTTTGTCCACAAAATTCCTTTCATTGGAAACCTGATGTTGGATATCGGGTTGCAACTGTGGAAATATTCCTGGTATCAGGGCTCTGTCGCTCTTATTAAAAAACTCTATGAGTTGAATATATTCTTTCAAAACGAGTACCAAGCTGTTTACTCCGACTATGAATTGTGATTTGACTGCAGCTATGCTCCTGCCTGGAATTGGCAGTGTTTTTTTTTTTCACTACCAATGTGTGAGATTTTTTCTTTTAAATAAAAGACTTAAATAATCTTTTTCATATGGTGTCTCTGGAAAAAGTTTATGGTGATTCATGCATGTGCATTCAGACGATATACTTGTCATTGCACACAATCAGATTAATAGACGTGATAGTCGGCCACCTTTGTAATGTTAGTTGTACTTCCTTTTCTGTACTACAACTATATAGGTGGGATTTGACACTGCACATCCTCTGAACATTTTTTATGGATCTTTTCTACTTCAAGAGTATGCTTATGGAGTTATGGGGGGCATTTTTTCGTTTTATTTGTATTTCTGATGGTTATGGTACAGGCTTTCTGATTGGTATATTATTGATGGTGATTATGCAGTGGACAAGGCAGAGGTGGTGCATTCAGACGTCTACGTGGAGGTGGTGGAGTCAGCGGCGGCCGTGGATTTGGAAGAGGTCGTGGACGTGGAAGGGGGGAGCGTAATGAGAAGATCTCTGCCGAAGGTCTTGATGCTGATTTGGACAAGTATTATTCAGAAGCATCAGAGGTAATGCAGACAAGTTGAAGACATTTCTTCTGTTCATTGCTTAGAACTACATCCTTCTTCTGTGACTAATTTGTGCTTGATGAGCAACAATGTCGAATACTTTGTTTATACTTTTATGAAGAATCCCTATTGAGAGGACAAAGAAAACAGTAATAGGGAGAGCTATTAGAATCTTGATTTGTGGTGTTTGGGCATGTGTTGACTACTGTTCATTTTACTTGGGTTTGAAATTTGGGTAAATGGACATCTGTTAGAATGTAATCTGCAGTCGTGCTTTTGTATTGTTAGCAGCTTAGCATCTTTAATTATTTCTGTAATATTCCCCAACCCGGGTACTAGAAGATGGAATCTGTATATTGTTTTCATTCAGTATGAAAGCTTGTTGCAAGTTATTATAGGATCGATTCCTAACAGAATTATCCTGAGCTGCGACGTCAGTGGGTTGCTTCGGCATCATAAGGCAGGGGAGACTTCAATTGAGGTAGATCTCTATAATTATTAATTTATCTGTGGACTTGTATAGTTATATTCACTGGTAAGATTTGTGCCTTGCTGTGTTGAATTTTTTTTTTTACGGTATTGTTAATTTTGTTGTACACCTAGACTCGGATATATTTATTCACCTGGCTATTTGAATGACTTGATGTTAATTGTCACACTCACATTTGTCCAGCCAATTAGAACTTTACATTCAGTTAAGCATGTTTCTTGGAGACTTTTTTTGGTCAAAAATGTTTCGTAAGAGTTGGTCAAACATCTTTTATGTTCAGAAGTTTGCCCTGCTTTCAGTTTTTCTATCTTTGGAAGGAATTTCTTTGTTTGCTTGCATGGTTGGAGATTCAATCTGTTTGGCCTGAGCAATAGCTATATTAATGTTCTTTTCCACAAATGCATTTGAGTAGTTTCTTCTTTTGATGTATTATATGGTCAAACAATTTCAATTTTTTTTTTAGACATCAGCACCCATTTGTGATTTTTCATTAGCTTTCCTACACAATTTTTTTTGTGGGTTGCCATTCTTGTTTTGTTTGTACATGGTGGATATTCTTTTTTGAGATTGCCCAATATTAACTTCGGAATGATAGATGTTTTTTAAAAAATAAATTCAGACTTAAACAAAATAATTAAATTACCTAATTTTCCCTAACTCTTACCCAAAAAAAAAAAAAAAAAACACTAAACCACACTTCTTGATGCCATAATTAATTTTTGCTAAGATTGATATTGTAATTTGGTGAATCTCGACTATTATGCCGTTTAAGATTAGCTTCAAACTTACCTTACATTTGGTAGAATTTTGTTAAAACGTTCTCTCTTCAACACTCATACAATCGTAATATTATAAACTAATTTTTTGACACGTTTGCAGATGGTTTTAACTAAAGAAAATACACAACCACAACATAATCATTTGAAAGCAAATAAATTTCTAACACTTGAAATAAAAAGATAAAGATGTAACATAATGATATTACAAAAGATGAAGAACTTAACAACAAACTAATGAGAATATAACTACAGATCTAGATCTGGAGGCAAGATCTACTAAAACCCGAAGACCATACACTAAATAACTTTAACCGCCAAATCCATATAGAGTCCTGCCCTGCCTCTTGAGAGCATAAACGACGTCCATCGCCGTCACGGTCTTTCTCCTTGCGTGCTCAGTGTAAGTCACGGCGTCACGGATGACGTTTTCCAAAAAGATCTTCAGGACGCCACGTGTCTCCTCGTAGATCAAACCGCTGATACGCTTCACTCCGCCTCTGCGAGCCAATCGCCGGATTGCTGGCTTGGTGATGCCCTGGATGTTATCGCGGAGGACCTTACGGTGACGTTTTGCTCCTCCCTTTCCTAATCCCTTGCCTCCCTTGCCACGTCCAGACATTTTAGCAAGTAACTGGAAGAATTTTTGAAGAGGATTTATTAATTAAGTCTTGATTTGGTGGGAAAACGGAGCTGATTTGAGTCATATTTATAAAGGAGGTTTGGGTCGATGTGGACTGTTAGATTTAAATTTTGATCGACGGTGGACAGATACTATCCGCGTGAAACTTTAGTAGTGCGGGAAGATTTTGTGCTTTTGGTGTGGATGAAGCGGGATTAAGTCATAGCCGTTAGATATTTACTTATCGACGGCTGTAAGGATGCATCCGCGTGAAAATGCGCTTTTGGATGCCAGGCTTGACACGCGCCTGTGCATTCTTTTGATTTTGAGACCAGATCCGACCACGGTTCCCGTTCGGAATCGAAATCGAAATGTATGGAATCGTAAAGTTACGGTTTCATCTGGTTTCGGTTCCAAAATCGGAACCGAACCAAAATAGAGATTCACATAATTTGAAACTGTAACCTTAGAGTTATGTTTGATTCTGGTTCGGTTCAGAACCGGAACTAAATCAATTTTTTTTTTCTTTTTCCCCCAAAAAATAAAGGACTGAACTAGAACCGAATCGATTTTTTTGATTCGGTCCGATTATAAGGTTCCAAAAAACTGGAACAGTAACTCAACTGATTTTGAACCGGTTCGGTTATGGTTCCAACTTCATGGAACCGTTTCGGTTCGGTTTTGGAATTGAATCAAACCGTAGCCACGTCTATACCTAAGGGTTGGAACTTAGGAGTTATTGGGAGATGGTCATTTCCATACTTTGTTTAATATAATATTGTTTTCTCATCTAATGTTTCAATAATACTCCATTACCTTCATAACTAGAGATAACAATTCTCCTCATCCTTATAATTTGAGATAGAATTTGGGACATATTTTTATTTTCTATTTTTAAAAAATGGGATAGGAATAGATAAAAAATTTGGTCTGAAAACACAAACAGGATATGATGAAACAAAAAAATGAGACGAGGATTTAACGGGATATGGGATAGGATCAAAATGATTTTTTATCCCACAAAAATGGAACAATATAACACTAGGATGTTTTTTAATCACAAATTCATAAACAAGACGAAATCGTATTGTTGGAGACTAAAATTTTATCTCATTCCATAAATTTAAGATAAAAACATAAATTTCAGATCCTTTGAAGATATATCTTATAGCAGAAAGTTTCAAATTCGGTGACTAAATACAAACTTTAGTCATAAAAAAATTATTACATAACTAATGATTTGTAGTCACAAAATAATTGGTCACTAAAACATATTTTTCTTGTAGTGATATCTCATATTTGGAATTGTTCTAAATGTTGGGGTTGGTGCTCGGAGCGTCAATTCCCGGTTGTATTTATTTGAGAATACTACTGTAAAACGTTATTATTATGAATAATATAATCAGTTTCTGTAATATAATATATATTTTAATATGATAAAGACGTAATGACCTTAGAATGACTAGTCATAATGCTGTTGCAAAAGCGTCGCAACTGACATTGAGTTGTATCATGACGTTGCCATTCTCAGACAGTTCATGGTCAATGTTTACACTATTTGGTCAGTATAGTAAACTCGTTGAGACCGGTACATGTCGTATACTGGAATATATGATTCCAATGGTGTCTCAATGAACCATGAGTCTTGTAGACTCATATAGACGTGTAGGTGTTTATAGCGGATAAACATTGAACGACTCACCGAAGATTCTTAATGGATGGTACATCAAAGCCAATAAGAATATTCTCGGGTTGAGTATCACTTGTGATTCTTCGACTTGAGATACCACTGTGAGCACATGAGACATCTTCTACACTTAGATGGCAGTCACGTCATCGATCTATTTAGATCAGACATTCGCTTGTTCGTTAGGTGTAGATATATCCTCAGGGTGTCCTGTGTGTATCGAGATAGGATCCGTCAGTTCTGTGTACATAGCATAGGTAGTCCATATGATTAGCAATCAAATAAAAACCATGGGCCCGTGGTACATTTTAGAAGTCAGTTCTAAGTGTTCTTTTAGAGATTGCTAATAGAGACGTCGATAGGATTGTCCCCATAGAGATTTGACGTTTACATCTATATCTCTGAGATATATCCGGATACCTGTGACAGAGGAATTATACATTTTCCATGACCTCGACCTGTATGATTCAGCGAGTTTATCTGTGGTCGTCATAATTTACGGGTGTGTAAATTATGGACACGAAATTGAATTTCGTGACGGATATGTCTGAATTTAAAGAGTCTCACTAATGAAATATACTTGTAGAGCACTAGGGCAACATTTATAAATAATATTGATTATTTATAGAGTCGTTTAAAGGTTAAACGAAAAATGCATGTGTTGGGACCCGATAGTCATTTCCTAATTTTTGTGTATTTGTATTTAATGTTAGATTAATTTAAATACACATTAATTGATTATCAAATTGAGATATTGACTAATACCATAAATATATATGTATTTAATATTTATTGTAAATATAATACATATATTTAATATATTTGTATTTAATTAATTAATTAAATGATTAAATTAATTAAAATATAAATGTGTTAAAGTTGTGATAAATGTTGAGATGACTTAAAGATGCTTTACTTGACTTTAATAAATTCATTAAAGTGTTAATGATTTTTAAAAGACAAGTGGGCAAGTTGGCTTGAATGAAATAAATTGAAAAAATATTAGTATTTTCCTTTTTGTTGAATTCGGCTAAGGCCTAAAAATATCTAAGTATTAGATATTTTTCATTAACCAAAAATATTATCTAAAACTCCATTAAAAGAAAACAAAAGAAGCTCGAGAGGAAGAAAAAGAAAGACAAAGACAAAATCAAAGATAACTTGGATTTTAGTAAGTATTTCCAACTTGCCATTAGAGAGAAAAATATTCATCTTGTTATTGGCTTCATCTTGTGATGTTCTTATGTTTTTCTATTCTTTATTCTTTGTGTTTTTGGAGGATGGATGTTTGAGGATAGAGTTATGCATGTATAAAGATTATAGAATGTTTCTAAGGTGTTAATTATCATTCTTTTGATGGCTTAAGAAATTAGTTGTCATTCTAGAGTTATTGACCCACTCTTAAGTGACCTATAATTGTTCTATAGTTATTTCATTGTGGTGAGGCTTGATTGGTCTTGTAGAAACTTGATTGAAGTGTTGGATTTAATTAATTTGGTCTAATTTGTCTAATTTGTTGAAATTGAAAAATTAGGGTTTAAGACCACTTCCAAATTTGGGGCTTTTCATTTATGTTGTGTATTTGGATGTGTATATGATGCATATAAAATATTGGGTTGATTGGATTTCATCTTAATGTGTTTTGAACATATAAAGTGCAAAATGCACAATTTCCCCACCTTATGAGGCTCTCGGCCTTGGCACAATATTTAGGGATTTTATGTTGCAATTTGTATTTGATATGTATGACATGTTAAATACAAATTACTGGAACTCGTACATTCTGATGTATGTGGTCCACTAAGTCAGACTGCTCACAGTGGTTATTCTTACTTCGTTACATTTACCGATGATTTATCACGGTACGGTTATGTCTATTTGATGCGATATAAATTGGAAACCTTTGAAAAGTTCAAAGAGTTTCGAAATGAAGTAGAAAAACAAACTGGTCAATATATTAAATGCCTTCGATCTGATCGAGGCGGAGAATATATGAGTGGTGAGTTCATTGATTATATGAAGTGAATGAGATTCTCGCTCAATATACTCCTCCAGGTACTCCACAGCACAATTGAGTGTCTGAGAGGAGAAATCATAGTTTATTGGATATGGTCTGATCGATGTTGAGTTTCACATATTTGCCCTATTTCTTATGAGGCTACTCTCTTTTAACAGTTGCACATCTTTTGAATAAGATTCCTTCAAAAGCTGTTCCTACGACTTCGTATGAGATATGGTTCGGTAGGAGACCAAATCTTACTTACATTAAAGTTTGGGGTTGTCCTGCCTATGTCAGAATGACTCAGCAAGATAAGCTTTCGCCCCGAGGGCAAAAGTTTAGGTTTTTCGGATATCCTTCAAATACGATGGGATATCTGTTCTATGATACCGAGCATCGAAATATATTTGTAGCTCGCTTCGTAAGATTTCTAGAAGTAGAATTTTTGTCAAAAGGTGGTAATCATAGACAGGTTGAACTTGATGAAGTCCAACCTGAAAACAACGAACCAACGGAGGAACCTGAAGTTCAAGTAGATGAAGGACCTTCAACACACACACTCCGTAGGTCATAAAGGGTATATAGACATCCTGAACGCTTGTATTCGATACAAGAAAAGAGTCTATATGTTATATTAGTTGAAGAGACTGATCCTTTTACCTATAGAGAATCGATGTTGGACATCGACTCCGTGAAATGGCAAAGTGCCATGAAATCCGAGATAGACTCAATGCATGAGAATCAAGTTTGGGACTTGGTTTCGCTTCCCGAAGGAATTGTTCCTATCTGTTGTAAATGGGTTTACAAAAGGAAGCGAGGGCCTGACGGTAAGGTTGAAACTTAAAAGGCCCGACTGGTAGGACCTGAGAATAGGAATGTTACAAAGCGTCAAAGCATATATCTGTAAGAATTTCTCCATGAAGGACCTGAGAGAAGCTTCATATGTTTTAGGGATAAAATCTATAGAGATAGACAAAGGAGGCTGATTGGGTTATCTCAATCAAAGTACATAGATAAGATCTTTGAACATTATAATTTTGGTAATTGTAAGATAGCAAACATATCGTTCAGACATGTGATTCATATTTCGAAGAAGATGAGAATGTTAGAATGTCTAACAAATCTTATGCTTCGTGTTTGGGTAGCATAATGTATGTCATGTTATGTACGAGGCCTGATATCAGTTTCGATGTTAGCGTAACTAGTCGATATCAGTCCAATCCAGGTAATGACCATTGGATGACCATTAAACATATCCTGAAGTATCTTAAAGGTACTAAGGATAAGTTGATAATTTATGGAGAAAATGAACTGCAAGTTAACGAGTATACGGATTCCGATTTTCAATCGGATCCCGATGATAGAAAGTCTACATCTGGATTCGTCTTTACCCTTAACGGAGGTGCAGTTTGTTGGAAGAGTTCCAAACAGGGGTCAACAGCAGATTCCACCACTGAGGCGGAATATATTGCAGCTTCTGAAGCTGCAAAGGAGGCTGTGTGGAGAAAGAATTTTATCAAAGAATTAGGAGTTGTCCCAAGTATCGAGAATGCGATTCCGTTATACTGTGATAATACTGGAGTCATTACGCAAGCAAAGGAACCAAGGGCACATCAGAAGTCGAAACATGTGGAACGAAAGTACCACATCATTCGAGAGATTGTGTCGCGATGGATATTATCGTGTGCAAGATACCGAGTGAAAATAATATAGCAGACCCGTTGACGAATGACATACCTCCGAAGTTATTTGATAAACACGTAGAGTCGATGGGTATTAGATACAATCGATATTGGCACTAGAGCAAGTGAGAGATTTTGTTGGGGTTGGTGCTCGGAGCGCCAATTCCCGGTTGTATTTCTTTGAGAATACTACTGTAAAACGTTATATTATGAATAATATAAGCAGTTTCTGTAATATAATATATCTTTTAATATGGTAAAGACGTAATGACCTTAGAATGACTAGTCATAATGCTGTTGCAAAAGCGTTGCAACTGACATTGAGTTGTATCATGACGTTGCCATTCTCAGACAGTTCCTGGTCAAGGTTTACACTACTTGGTCAGTATATTAAACTCGTTGAGACCGGTACATGTCGTATACTGGAATATATGATTCCAATGGTTTCTTAATGAACCATGAGTCTTGGAGACTCGTATAGACGTGTAGGTGTTTATAGCGGATAAACACTGAACGACTCACCGAAGATTCTTAATGGATGGTACACCAACGTCAATAAGAATCTTCTCGGGTTGAGTAGCACTTGTGATTCTTCGACTTGAGATACCACTGTGGGCGCATGAGACATCTTCCACACTTAGATGGCAGTCATGTCACCGATCTATTTAGATCAGACCTCCGCATGTTTGTTGGGTGTGGATAGATCCTCATGGTGTTCTGTGTGTATCGAGATAGGATCCGTCAATTCTGTGTATAAGAGCATAGGTAGTCCACATAATTAGTAATCAGATAAAAATCATGGGCCCGTGGTACACTTTAGAAGTCAGTTCTAAGTGTTCTTTTAGAGATTGCTAACAGAGACGTCGATGGGATTGTCCTCATAGAGATTTGACGTTTACATCTATATCTCTGAGATATATCTGGATACTTGTGACGGAGGAATTATACATTTACCATGACCTCGACTTGTATGATTCAACGAGTTTATCTGTGGTCGTCATAATTTACGGGTGGGTAAATTATGGACACGAAATTGGATTTCGTGATATATATGCCTGAATTTAAAGAGTCTCACTAATGAAATATACTCGTAGAGCACTAGGGCAACATTTATAAATAATATTGATTATTTATAGGGTCGTTTAAAGGTTAAACGAAAAATGCATGTGTTGAGACCCGATAGTCATTTCATAATTTTTGTGTGTATTTGCATTTAATGTTAGATTAATTCAAATACACATTAATTGATTATCAAATTGAGATATTTGACTAATATCATAAATATATATGTATTTGATATTTATTGTAAATATAATACATATATTTAATATATTTGTAATTAATTAATTAATTAATTAATTAATTAATTGTTAAATGATTAAATTAATTAAAATATAAATGTGTTAAAGTTGTGATAAATGTTGAGATGACTTAAAGATGCTTTACTTGACTTTAATAAATTCATTAAGTGTTAATGATTTTTAAAAGACAAGTGAGCAAGTTGGCTTGAATGAAATAAATTGAAAAATATTAGTATTTTCCTTTTTGTTGAATTCGGCCAAGGCCTAAAAATATCTAAGTGTTAGATATTTTTCATTAACCAAAAATATTATCCAAAACTCCATTAAAAGAAAACAAAAGAAGCTCGAGAGGAAGAAAAAGAAAGACAAAGACAAAATCAAAGATAACTTGGATTTTTGTAAGTATTTCCAACTTGTCATTATAGAGAAAAATGTCCCTCTTGTTATTGGCTTCATCTTGTGATGTTCTTATGTTTTTCTATTATTTATTCTTTGTGTTTTTGGAGGATGGATGTTTGAGGATAGAGTTATGCATGTATAAAGATCATATAATGCTTCTAAGGTGTTAATTATCATTATTTTGATGGTTTAAGAAACTAGTTGTCATTCTAGAGTTATTGACCCACTCTTAAGTGACCTAGAATTGTTTTATAGTTATTTCATTGTGGTGAGGCTTGATTGGTGTTGTAGAAACTTGATTGAAGTGTTGGATTTAATTAATTTGGTCTAATTTGTCCAATTTGATGAAATTGAAAAATTAGGGTTTAAGACCACTTCCAAATTTGGGGCTTTTCATTTATGTTGTGTATTTGAATGTGTATATGATGCATATAAAAATATTGGGTTGATTGGATTTCATCTTAATGTGTTTTGAACATATAAAGTGCAAAATGCACAATTTCCCCACCTTATGAGGCTCTCGGCTTGGCACAATATTTAGGGATTTTATGTTGCAATTTGTATTTGATATGTATGACATGTTAAATTCATCTTAGAAATGATTTAGAATCATCCAAAATTATTTTGAACAATTTAGGAATAAAATGAACAAAATGCAAAGTTTTGGGGCAATTCAGTAATTACCAAGAAATTTGATTTCTTGTGTGTTTTTTTAGAATTTGATAATTGGATAATTAAATAAATAAGTTTATTTAATTGATCCGAGAAAAAGTTTTTAAATCGGAAAATTTTGATTTTCCACTGTTCCGCTGCGTTACCGGATTTCCGCCACATAACCCCTTCAGTAAAGAGGTTCAAAATGTTAAAAATTAAAGTTGTATTTGTTATTTTTTTTTTAAAAAAATGTGGGTGTCCAGAAATAGGTTCGCAATCAAGAACATATGTCAACGCAAATAATAATCTTCCTCGGCACGCTTATTTAGTGGAAGTACTATAAACAGTCAATAGTCTACCATAAAGATGACACATGTCGTTGTACTATCGTGCTAGTAGACATGAGAAGTTGTAGATCATCCTCAAATCTTAACTTCGAAAGAGATTATAACTTCGGAATAAGCTAACCTGGAAGCTGTCCGGATTGAACCGAGGTTTGATTACATAGTGGCTTGACTTCAAACTGAATCCAGATCGGACTGGACTAATTTCGAAATGGCTTCACACCGAAAATCCTAAAGGCACACTGAAAGCACTCCAAACTTAAAACTATAACACCCAAAATGTTCCGAAGTAACCTAGAATACTCCAAAAAACATGATGTCACATATATCTATTTGCCATGAGGTTTGTATGATGTAATACATATCTCTACCCGAGATTAGTGAACCAATAGTAATCCACTTGCCTTAGCATGAGAGATTAATTAAGCATGCATCAGTGGACACATTCATATAAAATCTTATATATAAGCTAACGAGCTTACAAGAAAAATGATTTTTTTTGGAAAACTCACTAATTTCCAAATTTTAACTCCAATCTATGTTATTATGTTTCAAATACATAATACATCACTATATGTTTCACTAATGAAAACATAGCTTTATAGAGTATCAAACTTATCTAGTAAGTTTGAACCAAATATCTAATTTTCTCCTCATTGTTGAAAAATGTTGAGAACTTCTAAAACTTATCTAAACATTTCTTTATGCTAATTTTTTATTATGTTTTGCCTTAATGTTTGCTTGCTTAAAAACGTGCTCAAGCTTGTCTTTTATAGTGAAGCTTATGCAATTTTTAATTAATGAAAGTTAAATCAACTTTTATGTGGGCTTAATCCATTTTGTCTAAATATTAATATATATTATGTGTGACTATTCATATTTATCTACCACTTTGATTTTATCCAATTAAATTAAGACACAACTCTATTAAATTAATTAGTTCATTATCTAACACTTTGATTTAATCCAATTAAATAAAGATAAATATACCTATTATTACATATTTTTAATTACCAAAATATCCTTCAATGGTAGAGATATTTATGAAATTATAATAAAGCTATTGTGTGATTGTGGATTAATCAAATTTATCCAATTGAGTCAAAGTAAATAATTAATGTTATCCAATAACACTTAATTATTTTAATTAATAATTATAATATCAAATATTACTTATTATCGAATATTATCGGCTACCTAAATGCTCAACGAGTACACTTCATATTGTGGGACTCTCTAAGTCTAGACACGTCTGTTATATAAGCCTAGCTTTTATGTACGCAATTCGGCCACCTCCGAATTTGCAAAGAACACAAACGACCTTTATGAACTATACGATTCGAGTTCATCATATATGTTTAATCATCCCTCTGTCGTAAGCTATCCAAGTAGTGGTTATGAAACATAGATCACACCGTCAAGTTTTCGATTCGCACATATCATATTGTCGACATGTCCACGATTCTTTACAACTAATCAGAACACTATTTCTGATACATGCGATCCACCATAGGTGATCGGCTTTGGTGAAAGTCTTAAGAATCATGACTTACTCATATGGATACTAAACCTCTTTTGGCACACATACGAGTTGACGATTCTTATCTTGATACGCACTTGATTAACAAGTACATCAATTCACACCCAACGAACATCTAGCGGGCATACCATGAAATGTCCATGATATATATGAC
Source organism: Zanthoxylum bungeanum (assembly GCA_019454045.1). NCBI lineage: Eukaryota > Viridiplantae > Streptophyta > Magnoliopsida > Sapindales > Rutaceae > Zanthoxylum > Zanthoxylum bungeanum. The sequence continues at coordinate 41,855 of SKCR01036950.1, forward strand.
ATCAAAGTGTGGAGAATCACGCACAAAATCAATGCTATCATATAGTTAAAGGATTACATATGTTACTCGACTCGAGAAGATTCCTATTGACAATGATGTGTACTTCCAACTATTAGGAATCACATATGAGTCATCAGTATTCGCTCCAACGAATACCCACATACCTATACGAGCTTCATTTGTTCGTGGTACATCGGGTTAAATCATTGTAACTCCAATTCCAACATACGACATGTGCTGGTCTTCTAGGTCATATGAATTCGGTCATATTTCAAAACCAACGATTATGAATATTTACTTTAAGGATAGTTTATAATAAGAATACTATCACAATGTCGAACCACCCATTGTCCAATATTACTACATGACTATTCTAAGGTCGATGTCATTCTCAGCATATTTATATAACAAACTTATATGCAATATGACATAAATTACCATTAACATGGTTGAAATGCAAAAAAATAGTTATTTTATTAATAAATAATAAAATATAATGTAAAATATATTATTTGGATTGGCGCTCCAAGCACAAACTCTAACAACTTCAAATATTTTTCTTCTTACAAGTATTTACATTATTGGGGAATTAGCTGAACCTAATAATAACAACGAATTTAATAATGTTTTTGATGATCACAACTATATTTTTGATGATCTTAACAATGAATTTGATGATTATAACTTTGTTTTTTACGATTTGTCAAATGAAATTAAAAAATATGTTGTATCAATGAAGACAAAATGATTTAGTTATTACAAAAACATACCATTACTTTATCTTTTTGCTTTTGTTTTGGATCCAATGTTTAAAATATAATATTTGGAAAATATTTTACAAAATTATTATATTTTATTAGGTGAAAGAACTATGATTATTTCTTCAATCATTGATAGTGTTAGAAGAACTTTACTTGATTCATACAATGATTATGTTAATAGATATAATATTCAAATAACTAATACTACACAATCTATGAATGCACCAACTGAATAATATAAGCTTCCTACTGGTAGAAGTTGGTTAATGCATCAAAGTAAAAAAAATCAAAGTCTACCAATACCACCACTACTAATTCAAATGCATATCTAACGACAATTTTCGAGTTTTCCCAAAGTGCTTTTATAGGTGAGCGATTTTTTTTATCTTTGATTGGTGGCATAAACATAAAGAATTGTTTACAATCATAGTTGTGATTGCAAGAGAGGTATTAGTGACACCGGTCTCAACAGTATCTGTAGAGCAGACATTTAGTATGAGGCGATAATATTCTTGATGACAGAAGATCAATGTTGAAACCAGAGACGTTAAAAGCTCAAACGTGACTTGACGATTGGTGTAGGGCGAAATGTTGTGAACAAGAAAATCAACTGGAAACTTTTGAAGATTTGTATGATAACACAGACATAACTGAAACCGAATGCTCAAAAACCGGACCGCCTTCCTCGGATGACGATGAATAAAATATTAATGGGGTATATTATTAAAAATAAAATGTAGTAGAACTACATGAACTTTGATTCATCTATGCCCAAAATGATACGTAAGCAACTTATTTAAGTGCAAGTTCTTTTTTTTTTTTAAATAATAAATAAATTATCAATGTCTACTTTTAATTTTACTATTTAGTAAATCTTCAAATTTTTTTTATTATTATTTATACAATTTAAATTAATTTATTTACTCTTTAATAGATCTTTAATCTCTTGTTATTTTAAAACCAATTTAATATAATTTATTAAAAAAAAAAAACGATTTCAAACATTAAACTTAATTAAACCATACAATTCAGCTGATTTAAAGTTCGGTTGTAGTTTGACTTTGGCCAAAATTACAACCGAACCATGGACCGAACCGTTGGTCAACGGTTCGGTTCGGTTGTGATTTGGCTAATAGCGAAATGCCAACCGCATGGTTAGGTTACGGTAAAGTGAGTCTAGATTCGAAAGGGTCTAAGGTTAGGGCCCACCCAAGAGATTGGGAGGTAAGGGTGTTCGCGGTGCGGTTCGTGGCGGTTTTTTCGTATTTTACTTCAAACAGCGCGGGTTGGCGGTTTGGGAAATTAGAAAACGAAACCGCAAATTTGATAAGGAAAACCGCGGCGGTTCAGGTTGGCGGTTTAGCGGTTTGGGCGGTTTGGGTCGGCGGTTTGGATTATAAATTTTTTAAGAAATTTTTGTGTGTTTTCACATTATAATTGAAAGAAAAATTACATAATTTTCATTTATTCATTACATATTGTTATATGATCATTAAATATCTTAATTTTCATAGTTAAAGAAGAAGAAAAATATAAAATAATATTTAATTTGAACGCCGGTCGGCGGTTTAGGCGGTTCAGGTCGCAGTTCGAGTCAAAATTTACGGTTTGGGCGGTTCGCGGTTTGACATGGGTCAAAACCACACACCGACCCGATATTTGCGGTTCGATTCGGTGCGATTCAAAATCATTTTTAATATTTTTTCAAACCGCACGGTTCGATGCGGTTCGCGGTTTGACCCGAAATTGTGTTCACCCCTATTGGGAGGGGCCAGGGCGGCGCTCAAGGGTAGATTAGGAATTATAAAAAAAAATGAATAACGGGTTATCCAAATTAGACGGAACCCAAACATTACATAGGCGCCGCAACAGGAGGAATTAGCAGCAGCAAGCAGTAAAAAAAGAGATGAGAAAGTTCGATCCGTGGCCCGTTTTCTTCAAGCGAGAATGGAACCGCAACTGGCCGTTCCTGGTTGGTTTCGCCATTACTGGAACCCTCATCACCAAGTTCTCTCTTGGCCTTACTGGTACTGACACTTTCATGTCTCGTTTTTGTTATTGTGTTTTTTACTTTTTATTTTTATCTGATATTAATATTCGCCTGATTGGTTTTTGACAATTTCTCATCATTATTTTGCAGAGGAAGATGCTAAAAACTCACCCTTTGTTCAAAGGCACAAGAGGTACCACTTTACTAATTTCTTTTTTTAATAAGCATTTGTCATTGCCATTGATTAGATTTTTGGTCTTTGACTGTGATTAGTGTATGTATATACTATATAATTTCTTTTTAGCAATCCCATGAACAGTGTTTGCGCCTAGAGCGTGTCCAGGCGAGGCGACGTGTATCAGGCGCGCGCCTGATGCCAATGAGTGAGGCGCGCCTTAGACTACTATGCCAAAAATCTTGGTTTTTGACCCGATTTCGTTGATTAAAGCTCACTTTTTTTTTTTTTTTTTTTAATACTTTTTTTGGTTTTTTCAGTAGAGAGAGTTAAAAAAAAGAATAATAATAACAATAAATCTCATAATTTAACTTAATTTATTTACTTTTGACATGACTCTTAGATAATTTGTTGGGATCGTTAAAAATTATAAGAAAAATATATATTTTGTAAAATACAAATATTTGCCATAATAATTAATCATAGATCATACATTTATAATTATTGCGGACATAATTTTAACCAAAAGATTAAACTAGTCAATAACAAAATTGTACATAAGACAATATAAGTAAATATTAATATCTTAGTTATTATGGCAACTTAGTTATGAAAATAATAATGTATATAAATTTAATTGAGTGCAATAATTTATAAATATTTTGTCATAATTTGGTCAAAATATTAAAAAAATACTCAAAACAAAATGATTAGAAGAATATACATGTTCCTCTTTCTAATTGAAAAATTATATATACAAATATGCGCCTCACATTCCTCAGTGCGCCTTGCGCCTTTAATAACACTGCCCAATGCCCATGAATAAAAACCATACGATCTCCCCACTCATGTGAGTGGGATTCGAACTCGGACCAAATTTTCTTACAAATTAAGCCAATGGGCACTCACAACTGTGATTAGAATATAATTGGAATGTAAATGTGTGTTCTTGGGCTTGATAGTTAGATAGTAAAATCGTTAAAAGCTGTATAATATGAACAAGTGCACAAGTGATTAGAGATATACCGAGAGCTACTTGTGTCAGGATTGCTGCAGTGATATCATGTTGTATACTCTTATAAAGCCAAACACCTCTATGGAAAAGAGTCAAAGACACATGAATTATCGAAGGCGTAGCCAGTCCTTGAACTGTTTCCCTACCAAACTAATGCTATCTATATTATGGATGGAATAAGATTTTTTAAATAGATTTTTTGATAGCTTTCTTGGTGATGCCAGGTTGTGCATGTGACATGGGGTTTAATTTTTATTGCATTACCAAGAAGTTCGAATTTAAATAGGCTTAAAGTCCATTTATATGTTGGGTAGTCAATTTCAGCATTTTTTATCGATGGGATTATCTTTTCACATATCAAAATAGTTATTTAACCATGGAGCCTTTTTTAACTATTATTTGGTGGCCACTATTTCTCGCATGTAATTTTCTGCTGTTGTTATTGATATCTTTCACCATCTCAATTACATCCATATTCAGACAAGTACATTATGAAGAAGTTTGCACGCTATATATGCTATATCATCGATGGCATTGCCCATTGATAAGACATAGTGGCATTGACATTGCGATTACTAACCTCTGATCTCTTTTAATAAGTGCTTTTAAGTGAAGAATTTCACATGTTTATTGGTATATCAGACAAACTCCCAAATTTCTGATACTATTGATGTATTTCTCCATTTGTGCTTCTTATTCTCTGTAGGTGACTTTTGAACTGAAAGCCATCGCAGTAGCGTTATGCCGCTCACGGGGGGATGCTTATTTCTGTGTTTTATAATATTGGAAGAGAGATGTTCTAGATACTCTGTTTTTTCATGTTTCTTTTGACTTCAGTAATACAGATCACATGAATTGATCAACTGTTTAGTGTGTGTTCTTGAAATAATATTCACTTTTCTTTGAGAAATAAGCAGTTTGGAGATATTACATTTTAGCTGTTTTTGCTAAAGAGTCTGGTATGGTACTCATATAATGTCACCCATTTAAGATTGAATTCTATTGGGGAAACATTCCTTCTTCTGCTGCCGAAAGTAATCCAATGCAATGGTATCAAACAAACATTTATCATTATCTTGAATCTGTTTTTACTTTTTTGAATTTAACCTGTTTGAATTACGATCCGGGATTGAGCTGAATTTGTATTCGACACTCGATCAATATGAATAGGACCCACATTAGAAGAACATGTTTATACAATTACTTGTGCTTCTCTATCTTTTTCTATTTTTGATCACTAGTCATTTATTCTTTCCATGATTTAAAAAAAAAAAAAACTTCCAAGCTTAGCGCCAAGGGCATAAAAAGAGTGTGCTTATATTCTATTACAACTCAATATTCTATAGATACAAAAGTTGACACATCTGTTTTTACTACAGGTAAAATACTACAAGAATCATGGAGCCTCTACTTTCACACCCACACGCCAAATGGTGGGTAATTTTATTGTTACACGCAGATTCTACATCATATCCAAGCCTTGAAGAAGAACAGAGCTTCAAAGGTAGATGATAGATGATTAAAAGAGTCGGCTCTCAGGATCACTCAATCCCGCCATAAGAGCTATAAAAGCCCACAGCATTAGGATGCCTACCACAGCAGCTCTCAACACATGATCACAGTTCCCGTTCATGTTGATTTCAGTCTGACGTGACAGACCCGGTGAAGGCAAATCCTCATCGTCACCAACATCTGAATAAGGATATAGTGGTTGTGTATCACGATTGCTAGTCTTCAAACATCTCATACATGTGCAATTGCCACCAAGATATGATGGGAGAGTTTGAAGGTTCTCAGAGAGAACCTTGGAGAACATTTCTCCTTCAATTTTGATTTTCTTCCGAGTAGTGGGTTTCAAAATCTGAAGAGTCATGCATACTAGTAAATGAGAGATAAGAGGAAAAGCATTTAACTAAAGCCATAAGTCTCAGTTGTAATGGAAAGATTGAAAAACCTAATCAGAGTAACAAGCTTACTTGAATAAAAGTCTGAGTAATAACTCGAAGCACTGGAGGAAGACGTATAACGAACAAGCAGCCAAGATGGTTAGGAAAATGATCTTGCAGAATGGATGAACAAGACCTCAATACTTGCATCGGAATCCTCAAGGGAGTTAACCCTTTGCAATCAACCACGACTGTAATTAGAGGATTTTCGGTATCAACTAGATGCAGAACTCCATACTCTACCTGAGAAACTGCAGTTGCAAAACAATTCTTTCAAGTTACAATATCAAATGGAGAGGTGAAAATAGAGATTGAATATAGTAATTGAAAAAGAGAACTGTTTGGGATAAAATATTTATATACAGCTTGATGACTAGTACACAAATATCGACAACATTTATCTCATTTGAGTTCATCATCTAGCAGCAAAAGGCAACATAATAGTTATTTTAATTTGTTTAGCACACATTGAAAAAAAAAAGCAGTTTATCACACTATTACATCAATGATGCCTTTAATAAGCTTCTTTCAGCTATTAACTATCTATAAGAATACACAGATCCACATAACGCACATAACATAAGTGGAAAATTTGGAAAAAGATCCAAAATTTATCAAAGATACATACTTATTGCCTGAGCAAAGCGAGGTCTGTCACGAGATGGCAAGATGACGCATGCTAGCCCAAGCCGAACTATTAGGCATGGTCGGTGCTGCATGTCACATCCATGCCAGGAGACCAAATCTGCCCACTCCTCAAGTTCTTCTTCTGAAAGAAGTCGGTAAGTCTCTCTCCACCGTATTGTCTTTTTAATTGATGCTAGCAAGCTTGTAATGTCACCATTTGAAGCACTATAAAATCTACGGATAACATCTTCATTTATTCTGCATAAACACTATTATGTCATGCTCTGCATAATTAGAGATGCCGAGATATACAAAGATAAATATGCCATCCATAAAAGAACAAATCTAACACCATAACCAGCAGCGCTGGGTGAAGTCTTGAAAAAGAACTATGATGACATGACAGCTGAACACCGAATGCTCTTATGTATAAAGTCTTTGGAGGAAACTAAGTAGTCAGTGGAATAACAATAAATTATCATTTAATGAATTCTGAAACACGTAGCAAATGAAATGCTCAAACGGAAAACAGAAAGGAGTCAAGTTGGTGATGATTCATTCTACTAATAACAATTCCATGCATCAGTAAGTGGAAAAAGTAAGGTGTTGGAACTTGGAAATGATAATGGTGTTAGATGATTTTTTTTAATAATATCGTAAAGAATGTTAATAGATGCAAATCAATAACTGACCTTTCTGTTAAACTGATCCCCTGATTATCCAGCTCATTACGGAGTTGTATCAACCAATTTTCGGATGAGAGATTCACTGGAACTTCATCAGAAACCCTGCATGTCACATGAAAACAATAAATAACTACTAAAAGTTATCATAGTAGAAGATAAAATTTCTCATCAAAGTAGCAACATGACTAGCTCCAAGGAGAAATACAGCCCACTCATTCTTAAGATGTTGCTAGTCATAAAAATGTCGGAAATAATTCCATAACCTTTACAGTATACCCTCTTCCCAACATCCACTTCTTGCTAATAACTTTGCAACATCCCTCTGCTCTGCCTTCCAAATCAAATATTAATTGGTTAAGGAAGTCTGTCTATTTAAAACTTCCATACGACATTATTCTAATTAAATGATTCCAGTTAATCAAGTTAGCAGTGTTCATGAAAATTGTTATCAAAACAACTATAGCAATCAGAATTTTAGATGTTATTTTCTACACCAATACATAAGAAGTCAAAACGCCAATTTAAAACATCAACGGTATACTCCTCATCAGTTTAGCAACCTTGTGACCAGCTGAGAATTCACAGGTGATGGCTCCGAATTTATCTCAGAATATTCAGGAGAACCACTATTACCATCAGAATCATCACTGCATTTTGATTGTTCTGAGAACGCCTCCGCAACTGAAAGGAGTAATAGAGGCCTTGACAACATCTGTAAGCATGAAATATGACAACCATCAAATGTTTTATGGGACAAAAGTGGGAGATATAAAGGATTCCCTCTTGATAATAAAAAAGTGACCAGAATTATTTTTTACCACTTTAACCATACTACCAGAAATATAAGCCAAGTGCACATATATCAAATATGTAAGATACAAACACATGTTTCAGGTAGATTATATTTTATGCTTATAAATTATAGAAAAAATAATGATTTACTGTAAAGTCATATGCTTAAAATGGCTTAGATATCTAAGTATCACAGTATTAAACAAAGAATTGAAGCATTATTTGCATAGATCGTAAGATTTATTAACTGAAGAGATGACTAGACCAGAAGGACAAGCTATTTTAAATGAGTTAAAATGAACTTCCTAAACAACTGAAATTACACATTAAACTTACTATGCTTGCTAAAACTGGAGATTTTTAAAAAGATGATAAGCATCTTAGAAATTACATGCATGCCTCATTTTCAAGGTGAGTATAAAAGTATGACGTATTTGTGCAAACCATTAAAGAATAAACTAGTAAAGCTAAGAATCAGCAGGACATATCCAGGTGGAAAGGAAAAAACATTTAGGACACAACTACAACTTATGTCCATCTTCTCGTCAGTTCAATTACAAGCATATTGAGAAGTGTTTGTATTACAAAAGGATATTAAACAATAAAAATATTGGCAGTAATGGTAACTAAATTTCAGCAGCCTACAGCAGGTGAGAATTCATATATTTGCAATGAACTTTCAAAATCTTGAAAGAACCAACCTGCATTCCTCTAACAAAGCTCTTGAAAGGAGCCCATCTCTGAATCCACTTAAAAGGTGGATAGCAAACGACTTGCAATGCCTGAATACCCCGCCATATAGACGGACACTTAGCCTTCGAAACCCTTCGCACAGTCTCTAAAGCAGCAACTTTGAGTAAAAACACCGCCACATCACCCGCTGCCCCACCACCACCAATCTTACTTAGTAAAGCTACCGGCAGATGGTTGCTCTGTGGAAATGCTTTTTTCGAACCTTTCTTATCAGCAACTACACTGGCTGATTCAGAGCTCCTTCTTGAACCCGAAACAAGCAATGAGTCTCCCATTGAAGATAACTACTAAAGGTCTAAGTTCACGTTCCTAGATGAGTATTACACTCATAAAACACAGGCTTTATAGCAATTCAAAATCCCATTAATAGATCTCTTACAAAGATTAACCTGCAAACCCACTTATTAAATCAGAACAAATATTAAAAAGCTTCTACTGAAAAGCTAAAAATTACAAATTTCCTTCAAACAAAAGATGCCCATTAAGTTCTAATAAAAGGGTTCCTCTAAAAATCAATCCTTCTAGTTTTCCACATAAAATCATTCACAATTCAACAATGAATTCAATACGACACCGTTTGTACTGAACATAAACAAGCATAAAAGCAATGAACTAACCATCATTTCGAGCCCAAGGAACCGCGAAATTTCAACTGAAAAATTTCTTGAAAAAATACAGAAAGTCTGAAACAATACTCAACATATCCTTGATCCGACTTTTGAGGAGAGACGTTAAGAGAATCACAATCACTCACATGTAGCGAATGTTTTGGGGAAATAAACTTTTCGAATTATGTGAGCTTTTTGTGTTGTGTTTGAGCCGTCACAATCGAGAAAGAGGAAGAAGGATCCATTAAAACATGACTTTTGATCAAATGCTTGCCTGATTATTATTAATACGTGTTCGGTTCATATAGCTCAAATCATATATATAAAACATAATGGGGGTAGAGAAAGAGAGTGTAATAGATGATTAGAATTAAAAGAGATAATGTATCCAAAAGTTATCTTGATGTTGCTTAATTGGCGGCTCAGATCATTTCATTATAATCTAATGGCTGATAAATAATATTTTCATTATATAATCTCTATAAAAATGGAAAATGAAAACTACCAAATAAATTAAAGAATAAAATCATTTATTAATGAATAAAATCATTTCATTATAAACAAATTAAGTAACATAATATTATTCTCTCTATAAATTTTGTAACACTGTGCCGTAGGCACAGACACACACTAATATATATATATATTTATTTATTTTTATCTTCATCTTCTGTGTGGTGTGACCACATGTCACTTTAAAACTTTAAAATATTTGGTGTATTTATTAGGTGAATAATTTTAATTTATGAATGTATTTACAATTGTTAGGAGGTAAATGCACTTGATTTAATGAATTTATTTATTATTTATAAGTGAATGTGTTTGATTTAATGAATGTAATGGATTTAATCTAACAAATATTTTTGTCATTTCTCGTAAATGAATTTGTTAATATAATTAGTGATTTAAGTTAAATTAAATAGATTTCATATTGTTATATATAATCTTATATTTTGTCAACACGTTTGTAAATATTAAGTATCAATTCCAATAAGAAAATGTCAAATATATTATGTAATTTCCAGGACCTAGCCCAAATTTGATAGATAATATATCTTGTTAAAACCTTATTTTCTGTTTTTTCCGAATGATTAAAGCATTACTATTTTCTGTGATGTTTACATTATTCATTTCTAATTATTTATGCAATATTTATCTCATATCTTATATGATGTAGTCACATGTCACTTTAAAATATAGATTATTTATTTTTAATGTTACAATAACGTGCATATATTCATCTAATATATATCATTAATTTTGTCTCTTATTTGCTCCTCTCTCGTCATGCATAGCTAATCAAATTTACACTTGAAAAAGTTAGTTTGAAAAATTATTGTTTGCCCGAATCGGATGTTCCAAAGAGTTTCGGTTAAATAATCTAAGAATCTTTAGTCAAGTAAATATGAATAGACATTATTTTGATATGATAAAATTTTTTATCTTTGCTTAAGAAAAATGTAATAAATTAAAAATATTGGTGTTGTATTTTTACCTCAATAATTGATGAGCGGAAAATATATCAATATTTATCACCCATTTAACTTAAAATTTTATATGGTTTCTCGAGTTTGATGAACGTTTTAATGTGTTTTTGTTTATTTTACATATAAAAATAATATTGGGACTCAATGGAATCAACTCGGGGCTAAAACGACGAAAACAGACAAAAATGGCAAAAATAAAATTTTACTGAACGCGTTGCGACACACAACCTTCTATGCGTCGCGACGCGAATCAATAATACAGTCTGCCGACACGCGTCGCGACGCCCAAGCCTTCATGTGTCGCGACGCCACACAATAATTCAGTCTGCCGACACGCGTTTTCTACTATAGCGCGCGTCGCAATGTGCAAGCCTTCTGCGTCGCGACCCGTAAGACAGAATTTTGCCTATAAATTGAAGCTAATTTCATTTAGAATTTTCATACTTTCCTTGAGGTTTCTATTAAAGAACTTAAGGATTATATTTTGTTTGTATTTATTTTTAGTATTTTAATTATGTATTTTTATTTTTAGTAATAATAGTTTGCGTGTTTTTACTTTATTTTATGTTTAGTAATTAATTTCCGTTGGGGGAAGTGACGAGTGGTAAATGTATCACTATTTCCCACTCATTTGACCTAATATTTTGTATAGTTTCTTGAGTTTTGTGAATATTTTGATATGTTTTGTGTTATTTTGTAAATAAATAAAGTTTCAGGACTCTCTGGAGGTGATTCGGGGCCAAAACAGTGAAAAATGACAACAAAGGGCAAAAATGTCATTTTGCACGTTGCGCCGCGCTCCACGCGTCACAACGCCTAACGTGCGCTGTCCTGTACCAACTTGCGCCGCTTTATGCTAAAATACGTCGTGTCAAAATCTGAGAAGTCTGCTAACATGCGCTAATACTAACATGCGTCTGCCACGTGTCAACATCAGAGCAGATATGCTAACGTGCGTTGTGCCACGTGTCACCATCACATGCTGCCAACAATCACCATCGCCACGTGTCGCCTACGTGTCATCCACGTGTCCGCCACGTCAGCAGCATACCAAGTCATTGTGCCACGTGTCATCCACGTCATCATCAACCAATCATCTTGCGCCACGTGTCATCATCATATGGTGCCGAAAAATCATCATCGCCATGTTAGCACAATCATTGAGTTGCCGACGCCCTCTGCCACGTGTCACCTTATCACCTTATCCACCTGCCACGTGTCGCCACCTCCGCAAGCCACGTCGCAAATCACGGCGCGTCGCGACGCGGAAGGCCTACTGCTGACGCCTATAAATTCAGCTCGATTTCAGAATTCAAATCATGTCTTCCTTGGGTTTTGTAAGGACTTTAAGGATTGCATCTTGTGTGTTTAAGTTTTTGTAATTTAAATTAAACATTTTTACTTTTAGTACTTTTAATTATGCACTTTTACTTTCTGTAATAAATTTTATTTTATTTTATTTTATTTTATTTTATGTTCAGTAATTAATTTACTGCTGGGGAATGGTGAAACTTTTTACTTTTATAATTTAGATTAATCTCCCTTAATTATAATATATAAACTAGTTAAAACTGACTTAATGAGGATACCGCTGTGGGACACAGGACCTGGGCGACGCCGTTCCTAGGCTCGCGGCCTAGGTGGGAAGAATTACATAACATGGAGTCGCCACCCGGTGTGAATCGGGACAAAGATTTAAGGCCGCACTCACCCCTCGCAAGGGAAGACCTCAAACCGTTGGGTTCGGAATGGTCCCTTACTTATGTCACTTGTAATAAAAAAGATTTATATAATAATTTAACCAGGCTTAAATAACATTTATTTCCAAGAATATCATGCTTGAATACAAATCTCATGAACCTATTAACCAAATAACATGCTAGCAACCTAATCATGCTTGAATACAAATAATACAGTTGGCTATATAACACAAGAAAGATCAACCAAGAGGCAATTATGCATGAATATGATAAGACAGACTCGGTTCAGTGTGTGCGCGTTCGTGTAGCGTTCGTAAACGCGTTCGAACGGAAATGAGACAGAATGCTCGCGTTCGAGTAGCGTTCGTAAACGCGTTCGAACGGAAATGGAACAGAATGTTCACGTTCGTATGGCGTTTGTTAACGCGTTCGAACGGAAATGAAACAGAATGCTCACGTTCGTATGGCGTTTGTTAACGTGTTCGAACGGAAATGAGACCTGATGCATGATAAGGCGAAATGTATGCGCGTTCGAATTGCGTTCGTGAACGCGTTCGAACGGACACGGACCTGATGCATGAAATGGGCAAAAATGCATAAACATCAAAATAAAGGGGGGCGCGGCGAAGTACTGCCGTAAAGGTGGCCTTATGGGGGCTCTTGATCTCTCAAAGAGAGGACCTTTAGACCAACATACTAAGCCCATGCGCGTCACATCACATCATGCATACAAACACAAAGACAATCATACTATCCTAAGTATGTCCGATTGAACGTGTCTTGCATCCAACCGAACACACATCAACCGGCGCGGCAAAGCATCGTGGTAAAGGGCTTTAACCCCTCCCCATAGGGGATCTCACATCGCACTTACTAAGCCCATGCGCTCGATTGAGTCATGCATAAATAAGCAACATGCAGAATTTAAATGACAAAAATAAATACATAAAAGCAACACAAAACAAGAGAATGTGCCGTTTACTCAAGTGGTACGTGGAGTTGTGTCCCATGTACAGACCGCACTACCGTCCATTCGGATTCGGCTACGGAATTTACGTCTGGGTTTCCATCCTATATACCACAAGAGACGACACTCTTCCATTTCATTCAAGCCACAACATGCTTCCATAAACGACTCTCATGCGAATAGAATGCAATAATAATAATAATAAAACGAATATAAACTAATGAAAATGTACCCTCAGGTCTAACCTTTTAAATCATCTCTCGGATGTACGGTACACGATCGTCGGAAGGGGGGGTGCTCCGCAACTCTCCTGGTTCACTGGTTCACTGTTCTCGTTCGTTATCTTTTGCTATTATTTCCTTGTGGTTTGCTGCTTGCCTTTTCCTCTTTATCTTTTGCTTATTGTTTCCTTGGGTGTGTTCCTCCTGTAATTTTTATGTGTGTTGTGTATGAGTTAGGGACTAGGGGACTAGGGGATCAACTAAGGACTAAAACTCTCTCTCTAGCCTAGAGAAGGTTGGTGAATGCTTCTTTTTATAGGCAAAGGGTTAGGTTTGACAAGGAAAGGAATTTGATTAGGTTTGGTTAAGGGAAGTCCAAGGATTTGATTTGGTTTGGTTAAGGGAAGTCAAAGATTGAGGGGGGACAAATCTTGGCTAGATAGGGAAGGTTGAATATTTGATTGGCTTGGATTATGAATACAATATTTTAGATTTGGGAATAATCTTATTAGATTGGGAATATAATTGGTTGATTGATTTTAACTTGGTATGATTATATTTTGATTTAGTGTGTGATTTGTTTAATTTAGGCATGATTTTAGTTTAAGTTGGTAATTGTTTATTTTATGTTTGGTATATGTTTTATTTAATCATTTAATTAATTTAGTTATTATATATTTAGTTAATGTTTTAATTAATATTTATTTATTTAAATTGGGATGTGTTTTATGGGCTTTGGGGGGCTAATTGGGCTGGATGTGAGGCTAGCAGCAAAACCAGAATTACCGACACCGTTCGAACGCTTCCTCGAACGCGACACGAACGCCCGCAATCCGTTTGACGTTCGAACGTAAACACGAACGTAGCACGAACGAAAACAGTGAACCTTGTTTATTCTGAATTTCCCCTTCCGATGTCCGTTTCCCGTGACCTCAGTGACTTAAAAGGTAGTTGTCTCCAAATAAGACTCCTCATCGGGTTTATGTGTAAAAATGCAGTGCCTACAGTCGCCCCCACTTTGATGGGACTTGTGTAATGTGCAACAGTGACAATCCTATCAAAGTTATGCAATGCATTTCTACTTACCTGGCTCGCCAGCTGCCACTTGACTTACCATGTGTTGAGTTGATTTGGGTGGTGAGGTGCTGCGACCCCTGGTTCATTCCCGAACCGTGTTGTGATGTGGTCCATTCCCGAACCGTGTCCATTCCCGAACTGTTACTGTAAGTTGGTCCATTTCTGAACCGTGCTTCCATTCTTGGAGTGCCATTCCCGGCTTGTTCATTCTTGAACTCTGCTCCATTCTTGGATTGCCATTCCCGGCTTGTTCATTCTCGAACTGTGTTGAGATGAGGCTTTATTCCTCCCGAGCTTTATTCCCGAACTGTACTGACATGAGGCTTTCTTCCCCTTGAGCTTTGTTCTCAAACTATACTGATATGAGGCTTTCTTCCTCTTGAGCTTTGTTCTCAAACTGTACTGACATGAGGCTTTCTTCCCCTTGAGTTTTGTTCTCAAACTGTACTGACATGAGGCTTTCTTCCCCTTGAGCTTTGTTCTCAAACTATACTGATATGAGGCTTTCTTCCTCTTGAGCTTTGTTCTCAAACTTATACTGATATGAGGCTTTCTTCATCTGGGCTTTGTTCCCGAACTGTTGCGATGATGGTCCATTTCGAACCGTGCTCCATTTTCGGAGTGCCATTTTCGGCGAGTGATGAGATGATGGTCCATTTCGAACCGTGCTCCATTTTCGGAGTGCCATTTTCGGCGAGTGATGAGATGATGGTCCATTTCGAACCGTGCTCCATTTTCTGAGTGCCATTTTCGGCGAGTGATGAGATGATGGTCCATTTCGAACCGTGCTCCATTTTCGGAGTGCCATTTTCGGCAAGTGATGAGATGATGGTCCATTTCGAACCGTGCTCCATTTTCGGAGTGCCATTTTCGGCAAGTGAGATGATGGTCCATTCCCGAACCGTTGCTGATGAGAGATAGTCCATTTCCGAACCATGCCTGATATGAGAGTGGTCCATTTCTGAACCGTTACTGTAAGGTGGTTCATCCCGAACCGTGACTGTGAGGTGGTTCATTCCCGAACCGTTTTTCCATTCTTGGAGTGCCATTCCCGGCTTGTTCATTCTTGAACTGTCCATTCCCGGACCATATCTCCATTCTCGGAGTGTCATTTCCGACTTGTTCATTCTTGAACTGTCCATTCCCGGACTATATCTCCATTCTCGGAGTGCCGTTCTCGGCAGAACTGATCTGATGTAATGTGGGCCTCGCCCCCAGAATGCCATACCCGGCAAGACTGATACTGATGTAATGTGGGCCTCGACCCTGAGACTCATTCCCAAACTGTGTTTGATGTGGGCCTCGACCCTGGGACTCATCCCCAAAACTGATGTTGAAGTGGGCCTCGGCCCCAACTGCTACTGACATGGGCCTCGCCCCCAGATTGATGCTGATGTGGGCCTCGACCCTCGGATTCATTCCAAAATTTTGCTGATGCGGCCTCGCCTTGGATTCATTCCCTGGATCCATTCCAAAATTCTGCTGATATGGGCCTCGACCCTGGGATTCATTCCAAAATCTGTGATGTGGGCCTCGACCCGGGGATTCATTCCCTGGATTCATCCAAATTCTGCTGATGTGGGCCTCGACCCTGGGATTCATTCCCTGGATTCATTCCAAAATTCTGTTGATGTGGGCCTCGACCCTGGAATGATGTGGGCTTCGCCCTAAACTGATATTGATATGGGCCTCGCCCCCAGACTAATACTGATATGGGCCTCGCCCCAAGACTGATACTGCTAATATGGGCTTCGCCCCCAGACTGATACTGATATGGGCCTCGCCCCAAGACTGATACTGCTAATATGGGCTTCGCCCCAAGACTGATACAGATACGGGCCTCGCCCCTGTGACTCATTTCTGAAATTGCTGACATGGGCCTCAACCCCGGGATTCATTCCAACACTCTGACGATGTGGGCCTCGACCCTGGGACTCATCCCCAAAACTACTACTCATATGTTACTGATTCTGGTTGTTTTGTCTTTGCCGCTTTCTCTTTTTCTCTTCTGAAACCTGTTATTACAAAACAGAACAAACACAAAAGGGATGCAAAATGTGTTACGTGTATGCATGCATGCATGATTGGGTTTCCTATCCCATTGAGCTAGGTCTTCTGCCAGTATTCTTGGTGGCTGCTTGGTCTTTTGACAAGTCTGTCATCTTCCCTAACCAACATGCATCTATGATGGCTTTTAAATCAAAAGGGAGTTAACATGGTGCATGTATGCATGAAGTGCACGTGATGCATGTGATACAAGAAATATATCAACTCTTTAAAATTTGCACACAAATCGGCCCATCATCATTTTAGAAGTTTTTGGGCTAACTGCCATAGGAGTGGACTCGTCCCAGTTTAAATGGCCCAACGAGTTCACATCTCATGACAAGGAGTCCAACTAAATCCAAATGGTAATGTTCTGAACACAAGCACAAAGAAAGATAATGTAAACATACAACAATAATTTCTACAATGGCTCATCAACATTTCAGAAGCTTTTGGCCTAATAGTCATAAGGTACGAACTTGCCCCAGTTTAAATGGCCAGCAAGCCCGCATTTCTGACAATAGTCCAACTGCATCCAAATGAGGATGGTCCACAAGCACATACTCAAGGAAATAATTGCTACTTTAACCATACAAACCAGTCTATGGGTGGATTTGCAAGAGTATGGACAAAGGCTCTCACTGGCGAAGGATAGCCCACAACTAGGTCTCCCCACTCAAGGGTTCGAGCGACCAAGTGAGCGTATCCCTTTTTATACACTAAGGTACGTGCCAATGAGCTATGGTGTGTGATGGACTGTCAAATGGATTTCCCATTGTAGATCCCCCAGAGGGAAGGTGGAGCGAGGCTCACTTAAATACCCAAGCCTCTTAGGCTCTTATCGCTTGTTGTCAGGAATAAACAACAAGTCCTCCAAATTAGTCCATCACAAAGGCTACGAGTAGATGGCCATATAGGTGCCCTCACAGCTTTTCCTTCTAGAAAGGTAGTGAGTGAAGGAAGACACCAAACCATTACCTAGCCTAAAAATGCCTTTGATTAAACCCTTACTTTATCCACTATAGACACGGTCAATTAAAACATAAATCCAAACATCACAAGTCAATATTTCGGGGCCAATTCTCTATCCCCAGTGGAGTCGCCAGACTGTGGGAACACAGGACCTGGGCGACGCCGTTCCTAGGCTCGCGGCCTAGGTGGGAAGAATTACATAACATGGAGTCGCCACCCGGTGTGAACCGGGACAAAGATTTAAGGCCGCACTCACCCCTCGCAAGGGAAGACCTCAAACCGTTGGGTTCGGAATGGTCCCTTACTTATGTCACTTGTAATAAAAGGATTTATATAATAATTTAACCAGGCTTAAATAACATTTATTTCCAAGAATATCATGCTTGAATACAAATCTCATGAACCTATTAACCAAATAAAATGCTAGCAACCTAATCATGCTTGAATACAAATAATACAGTTGGCTATATAACACAAGAAAGATCAACCAAGAGGCAATTATGCATGAATATGATAAGACAGACTCGGTTCAGTGTGTGCGCGTTCGTGTAGCGTTCGTAAACGCGTTCGAACGGAAATGAGACAGAATGCTCGCGTTCGAGTAGCGTTCGTAAACGCGTTCGAACGGAAATGGAACAGAATGTTCACGTTCGTATGGCGTTTGTTAACGCGTTCGAACGGAAATGAAACAGAATGCTCACGTTCGTATGGCGTTTGTTAACGCGTTCGAACGGAAATGAGACCTGATGCATGATAAGGCGAAATGTATGCGCGTTCGAATTGCGTTCGTGAACGCGTTCGAACGGACACGGACCTGATGCATGAAATGGGCAAAAATGCATAAACATCAAAATAAAGGGGGGCGCGGCGAAGTACTGCCGTAAAGGTGGCCTTATGGGGGCTCTTGATCTCTCAAAGAGAGGACCTTTAGACCAACATACTAAGCCCATGCGCGTCACATCACATCATGCATACAAACACAAAGACAATCATATTATCCTAAGTATGTCCGATTGAACGTGTCTTGCATCCAACCGAACACACATCAACCGGCGCGGCAAAGCATCGTGGTAAAGGGCTTTAACCCCTCCCCATAGGGGATCTCACATCGCACTTACTAAGCCCATGCGCTCGATTGAGTCATGCATAAATAAGCAACATGCAGAATTTAAATGACAAAAATAAATACATAAAAGCAACACAAAACAAGAGAATGTGCCGTTTACTCAAGTGGTACGTGGAGTTGTGTCCCATGTACAGACCGCACTACCGTCCATTCGGATTCGGCTACGGAATTTACGTCTGGGTTTCCATCCTATATACCACAAGAGACGACACTCTTCCATTTCATTCAAGCCACAACATGCTTCCATAAACGACTCTCATGCGAATAGAATGCAATAATAATAATAATAAAACGAATATAAACTAATGAAAATGTACCCTCAGGTCTAACCTTTTAATCATCTCTCGGATGTACGGTACACGATCGTCGGAAGGGGGGGTGCTCCGCAACTCTCCTGGTTCACTGGTTCACTGTTCTCGTTCGTTATCTTTTGCTATTATTTCCTTGTGGTTTTGCTGCCTTTTCCTCTTTATCTTTTGCTTATTGTTTCCTTGGGTGTGTTCCTCCTGTAATTTTTATGTGTGTTGTGTATGAGTTAGGGACTAGGGGACTAGGGGACCAACTAAGGACTAAAACTCTCTCTCTAGCCTAGAGAAGGTTGGTGAAGGCTTCTTTTTATAGGCAAAGGGTTGGGTTTGACAAGGAAAGAGATTTGATTTGGTTTGGTTAAGGGAAGTCAAAGGATTTGATTTGGTTTGGTTAAGGGAAGTCAAAGATTGAGGGGGGACAAATCTTGGCTAGATAAGGAAGGTTGAATATTTGATTGGCTTGGATTAGGAATACACTATTTTAGATTTGGGAATAATCTTATTAGATTGGGAATATAATTGGTTGATTGATTTTAACTTGGTATGATTATATTTTGATTTAGTGTGTGATTTGTTTAATTTAGGCATGATTTTAGTTTAAGTTGGTAATTGTTTATTTATGTTTGGTATATGTTTTATTTAATCATTTATTAATTTAGTTATTATATTATTTAGTTAATGTTTTAATTAATATTTATTTATTTAAATTGGGATGTGTTTTATGGGCTTGGGGGGGCTAATTGGGCTGGATGTGAGGCTAGCAGCAAAACCAGAATTACCGACACCGTTCGAACGCTTCCTCGAACGCGACACGAACGCCCGCAATCCGTTTGACGTTCGAACGTAAACACGAACGTAGCACGAACGAAAACAGTGAACCTTGTTTATTCTGAATTTCCCCTTCCGATGTCCGTTTCCCGTGACCTCAGTGACTTAAAAGGTAGTTGTCTCCAAATAAGACTCCTCATCGGGTTTATGTGTAAAAATGCAGTGCCTACAACCGCTATATTGGCTGGTTGGTAATTATTTATAAATTGGTTTTAACCTGACTAAATTGGATACCACCATATTGGTCGGTTGGTAATTAATTATAAATTTGACTTAATCATGATACCGCTATATAGGTTTTAACCTATATGGCTGGTTGATAATTATCACGCAGAATTATATATTATAATAATGGAAATTTCTAAATTAGAAATAGTAAAGGTAGATTAATCTCAATTTAATTATAATATGGAAATTGTAATATGGATTCAAAGTTGATACCGCCTTAATGGCTGGTTTTAATTATGTAACATAATGTGACACCGCTTATAGGACAGTCTGTATGTGACATGTGATTACCGCCTATATGGCTGGTTTATGGATAAATAATAACATCATCTTTATGGCTAGTTCAACTTAATTGGGTAATACTGACAATTTCCATATTATAATAATTTGAGATTTCTAAAGGTGGTACCACCTATATAGCTGGTTTATGGATAAATAATAACATCGCCTTTATGGCTAGTTCAACTTAATTGGGTAATACTGGCAATTTCCATATTATAATAATTTGAGATTTCTAAAGGTGGATCCTCTAACCCCCATCATTTTATTTTTATTCTAGAGAAGTGATGAAACACAATATTAATAAGCTTAATAATTGATTTAATTATATTATGAGTAATTCTTTAGTTTGTTTATTGAGTTTTAAGCTTAATGCTTCTTGTTGTCTGATCACCAATAAGATTGATGTGGTAAACTTAAAATGAAATTGGAAAAGAGATTTTAGATTTTAGCCTTAGATTCAATAGCTCACGATCTTCCTTGAGGATAGATAACCCTTTAATAGATTTCCTTACAGGATAGACATATAGCTGTAGGGCGTGGGTAGCCGTAATTGGAACTTGAACTTAATGAATTCAGATAATTTGGTTAACATAGACATATGATTAATTGGGTTATTTGGGTATTTGCGTCTGACCATCGACATAGGCTTTTGCATAACTTCGTGTTTCAGGTTAGCAAATTAATTTATTACACATATATAAGAGAATCAATTCATCTTTAAATAATATTATGTGAAGTCACGACCCTAAATATTTGTGTCATTTGTTTATTTTCCTTAGTATTTTCTTTTGTTTATTTTATTTAGCGAATCCACATTCAACCAACCAATCAAACAATTATTCTTTTCTACCTATAATTAGATACCTGTAAATAAATAGATTCAACAATTAATAACAACAGTAGGAATGAAGTCATCGTGAGATCGATATTTTTATACTACTTGAACGATACGTGCGCTTGCGTTATACGCGTGTGATTGCACCGGTCAGGAAGAGTGAAGCTTTTAATATGATAATTTAGATTAATCTCCCTTATTTTATAATATATAAATTATTTTTAACCTGACATAATTGGATACCGCCTATATGGTCAGTTGGACTTAATTAATATCTTTTTAACCTGACATAATTGGATACCGCCTATATGGTCGGTTGGACTTAATCCAATTAATTTATATATTATAATAAAAGAGATTTATAGATTTGAAATATTAAAAGTGGTCCCCCAACCCCATCATTTTATTTTAAATCTAGGGAAGTGATGAAACACAATATTCACGAGTTAAATAATTGATTTTCTTTTATAATGTGTTGTACATTGGCTTGTTTATTGAATCTTAACTTTAATGCTTCTTGTTGTCTGATCACCAGTAAGATTGATGTGGTAAACTTAAAATGACCTTGGAAAAGAGATTTTAGGTTTCAGCCTTAGATTCGATAGCTCACGATCTCACCTTAGAGATTTCATTACAAGATAGGAATATACCCGTCGGGCGTGTGTGGCCATAATTGGAACTTGACCTTAATGAATTTGGATAACTTAGTTAACATACAAATATAGTTAATTGAGTTACTTTGGATGTTTGCATTCGACCATCGGAAGAGGCTTATGTATATCTTCGTGTTCAAGGTTAACAACTAATATATTACACATGTATAAGATAATCAATTCATCATTAGAATATTGGGCGGATTCACAACCCTAGATGTTTTCTTTATTATTAATTTCCTTTATTTTATTTTATATTTTTATTTATTTAATTGAACCATCTTCAACCAACAATCAATCATTTCCTACCTCAATTAGATACTTGTAAATAAATAACTTCAATAATTAACAACATAGAAATTAAGTTATCGTGAGATCGATATTTTTACACTACTTGAGTGATACGTGCGCTTGCGTTACGTGTGTGATTTCACTGATCAATAATAATTCATTTAAATTGAGGGTTTTTTTTTTTTTTAAAAAAAACTCATTACTCTCCCAAGTTGCCCTAAATTTCTTCTTGCTTCTACCTGCCGCCCCCACAACCCTTGTGGTGGCGGCATGAATTTTTCCTTTAATCATCCGCCGGCTCCCTGCCCCCTAACTCCCATTTTCTTTTCCCCCTCTCTCTTTTCTCTGCTCCATCTTCCTTTTTAGTTTTTTCCCATCATTTTCTCTCTTTTTCTTCATTTCTTCATCTTTTTCTCATCTCATCTCCCCCCTCTTTTTTATTTTTTATTTTTCCTTCTCTATCTTTGCTTCTTGTTTGGTGCGCAGGTGGAGTTTTCTTCAGATGGTTCACTGACAGCCTCTCTTTCGTTTTCTTTTTTAGTTTGTTTGTGTTTTTGTTTTCCAGATTTGTTTATGGAGATCCACTTTTCAGTGGTAGATTTCCAACATTTGTGTTGGTTTTTTTTTGTTTTTTGTTTTTTCTATTTTTTTTTTGTTTTGCAGAAATAATAGTATTTTCTTCAACACTCAAGAGCTTTGATGCAAGCAAAATAGATAGATCTGATTATGTGAGCATATAGTGGTTCGGGTCGTTTGTATAACGTCATTTATATGCTTTGTTATATGTTAAATTAATTGAATGTTGTTGTAAAAGTTTTCTATACAATGTATGTATTATGTTGGTTCACTTCTATTTAGGAGGATATAGTCACCGACGTTGCGTTTAGGCTGAGGTGGGAATATGCCGATTCCGTAATTCCTCCTATACCTAAGTAGTTTTAGGTGTGAATATGTACTCCTGCTGATTACAGGAATCACATTATACATAAATTATTTTTATTTGTTAGGTTTCATCCTAACTTAGCTTGAGTCTTAGGGTATCCTAAGTTTGTATTCGAGCTCTTATGACTATGTATATACATCCTTGTGATGTTTTACATAAGAATGAATTTCATCTTCAAAAAAAAAAAAAATTTTTGAGGGTTTTTTTTTCATAGTTTCTAATAGAAATTTTCTATCTTTCATATAAAATCATCAATAAAAACTTCTAAAAAAATAAAAAATAAAAAGTAAATGAAAAATAAAAATAAGGTGATTTTTAAAAGAAACTACCTGATTAATAGATTAAAATCACTCGAATTTCGACGTCAATTTAAAAACGGTCAAAATCTACCGAATGGAAAAACCATCAGGTGACAGCACAGGTTAATCGGCGCTAAAATTGCAGAGACTATAGCTTAATTTAAACCAAGCAAACAGCCAGGTGACGGCATCTAAACTGCTTAAAGCTTGCATGGCCTCCACGTTGAACTAGAGCATCTAAAATCAGAGACCACGTGTCACCTCTGAAACAAAACTCATCCTCAATATATAAGCCTCAAATTTGACCAAGCAACAAAACAGAATACCCCAAAAACAAGAACAAAAAAGTAACAATGGCAGCTCCAAATCTAAGTCCAGCATTTGCCTACACAGTTGTTTACGTTGAGGACGTAGCCAAATCCGTAGCTTTCTATGCCAAGGCCTTTGGTTACACTGTCCGTACCTTAGATCACTCTCACAGGTATCATCATCATCATCATAAATTCAGGGCGAAGCCAGTAGGCTTCCGTTGATCATAATCATAATTAAAAAAACATAATAATGATCTGTTAATTTGTTTGATTATGTTTTATTTGTGTGGTGAATGATGATAGATGGGGAGAACTGGAGAGTGGACAAACGACGATTGCGTTCACGAGGATGCACCAGCACGAGACAGATGACTTGACGGGTTCGGTCCAGACTCCATCCGGTTCTAAGCGACAGGCACTTGAGGTCTGTTTTGCGTATCCGGACCTTGATGCTGCCTACAAGGTACGTATGTACGTGTGAGTGAGTGATAGCGAAGTTCGAATCTCAGATCTCTTATAATTTTGTGATGTTAAATTCAGAGGGCAGTAGAGAACGGTGCGGTGCCGGTGAGCGAGCCGGAGGATAAAGAATGGGGACAGAAAGTGGGGTATGTTCGAGATCTTAATGGGATTGTTGTGAGAATGGGAAGCTACGTACAAGCTTCAAAATAGATCAAAATTTTCTCTGGAAAACTGTAATGTCGTGTGCTTTCTTAAACGACGTATTATTATTACATAATAATAACTAAAGTATCCATAAATTTAGTTTGAGTAAATATGGTGTGGTTTCTTTATGCTCATGTGGAAATGGTAACTGTTCTATTATTAATCGAGTCACTTATGTATTACAAATATTACAAATACAATGATTTATTGGTAATTGGGAAAATCCGAATCAGCCCCTGATGAGCAAAACAGACCCACGCGGAGATCAGACCCACAGAGCAGGCCCACGCAGCTGACCCTGAGAAGCAGATGCTGAGGTATGATTCAGACCCAGATGCAGACTCTGGAGATGCGCCTAACGGATGCGTTTGATGGCAGACCCTGATGCGTCTGACGGCAGACCCTGGAGTAGACCCTGGAGATGCGACTGACTCTGAAGGCTTTGTGCGTCTGCCTCTGAAACCGATGTGCGTCTGCCTCTGAAATGATGTGCGTCTACCTCTGAAAGATTTGTGCCTCTGCCTTTGAATGTCTGGTGAAGTCGAGCCTCTGACGCGACGCTCCTGACTCTGATGAAAGCGAGCCTTTGAAGCGGACCCTTGATGAAATCGTTTGCCTCTGACCGAACCGAACCACTGCCACTGCTTCATTTTCCCGAGGCTTGTTGATGCCAACAATTTCCTTAAAACAAATTCGTCCCCTACCTTAGGTGCAGTAGAACATGAGAAGATTGTTTCCTAGGATACAACGAAAAACGAACGAGTAAGAGCACCACAAAACTCGTTTCCAACGAACCATAAAAGTGTTTGAACTCTTCCCAAAACTAAGAAAAATCGCGGCCGTGTGTTATGTCTATTCTCTATAAAAAAAAAAACGAAAGTGAACACTGTGGCCTTATAAAGAGCGTGAACATGCCAATTAATCATGAGTGAGAGACCTTCTATTGCTTGTAACCACCAAATTAATTAATATCATTAATTCAACTGTTATGGAACTTCAAAAGGCTTGGAAAAATAAAGAGATTTGCAAAAATTAGCTGGGCCGGGCCCACACAATTTGGTCCGGCATTCGTGTACGCAGGACGCGCGGGTGCACACGAGCCAAACCTGTCGGATTTTGATTTGCACCTCCTACGCACGCACATAGAGAGAGCCTCTATCCTTATTACTCTTACCCATCTACATATGAGCAATCATATATAACCACAACTTCTCTCTATTAGTTTTCCCATGTGGGACAAGCACAATTCTCTTTATTTTCCTGAATTTTGAGCAACAATTTCTCATTCACCTAAGCACCATTTTAAGCATATGAATATACCATTTCGAACTACTCACGGAGGAGTATCCGAATCATTCAATAACAACCACTAACACGAAGTGGACCATGCTTGAAATTGTGCCTCAAAATGCTTACTCATAAGCATTTTTCAACAACTTATAGGGGTGGTAATTTGGGGTCGTTCAATGACTCGAATACGAAATTAATTTATTCTTTTAGTATATGTTTATTAAACAAATCTATCATGTTCCATTCATTTAGAATTCACACATTCAAATTATTATTTTTTAAATCGTTGGAAACCTACTTTAAATCATCATTTTCGGATTCAAACGGAGCAAATAAAATTTTCGATTGTCCAGATTTTTATAAAAAACACATTCTATAAATTCGAACCCAGAATTATATATCAAGTCACGCTCTGGGACACAAATTCTAACTCATTAATTTGTTTTTGCCACCTTTCTAAAGCGATTTTTAAACAAAGGAAAATAAGTTTTTCTTCGCATAATTCTAATTAACATTCGAGATCTGATACAATTCTTATTTTTATTTGTCCGGAAAATGCACTTAATGATTCGAAACGCACATGGAAAAGCACACTCTTATCCAAGCGTTATTGGACAAGAGTAGGTTAGCGACATCCTTGGGTCTTCCAAATAACAAGAGCCACATTCAGCATCTCTACTCTAGGGATAAACTCCGACGAAGCATATTTACTAAGACAGATTTAAAGATCAGTGATTTCGAACATCACTTAAAGATATTACAAACTCAAAAAGCATAGACTACTCTTTTTAACAAGGCCGACAATTCCATTTCGAAATTGAGCAAGGCCTTTACCTTAACAATATTATGGCCAGCCTTCCCGAGGGCCGCAGCCTAAGGGGGAGCTGATTTTATGTAGTTGTTCCAGACGTTACGGTGAAAGGAGACCATGCAGAGAAAAAGAAAAAAAGGAACTTTCGAAGCACATTGACATAATCCCAGTTTCTCCACACAAATAAATGAAGACATTTCTGGTACAAACACATATATGTAAGGCGAGAGAGAGAGAGGAAAAAAAGAAAAGAAGAGTGACTGCAACCAGATTACAACATTTCTTGTGATTTTCTCACACAGCGGCCGACTTTCTTCTTGAAATCGTCTCTCCTGTCTCTCCATTCTTTCTGCAATAAGGATTATAATTGCAATGTGAAATGATAATGTTTTAATACATCAACTTAAAGAAAGCAAACATCTTAAAAGTTAAAGTGAAAGAAGTGGTTGGGATTAGGCATAATAATTCAAGACAGTTAATAAGAACCAAAAACTTGTTGCGCCAATGTTAATGGAGGCGAAGTGACAATCAATTGTGCCGTGGTTAGTCCAACATAATGTTAATGCTACCAAGGACAAGTTTAATTTTGCCATTATATTGAATAACAGGAAACATTTGAATGACATTTCAGGCAATGAATCGGTAAGGGTCTGTTTGGTTCAACGAAAGGGAGGGGAGATGAGGGATTTTAATGGAGGGGAGGGGAGGGGAGGGGAGAGATTTTAATTAAATATATGTTTGGTTCAAAGGAGGGGAGGGGAGGGAAGGGTTTTTAATTAAATATATGTTTGGTTCAAGAAGGGAGGGGAGGAATTTACTATTTTATCCTTATAGCTTGTTATAAATAAAATTAAAACAATATAGGCTTATATTATCTTTGAATTAAAAAAATAATAAAATTAAAATTAAAAGTTCTACATATATAATATATGTTATTAAAAATAAAATTAAAACAAGTATCAAACCAGTAACTAGGTTTTGACATAGATGAATAGATAAAGAAACACTGTAAAATATCCAAGTTTATAACATAAATTACTAAAATGATTAAGTTCAGATAATACGCAAAATGTTAATAAGGTTTCAGCAAAATAGTTAGGAGGGGAGTTAAAATTGGCTCAGGAGGGATTTTGTAATTAGGACAATTTAGGATTTTTAATATATAAGTAAGGATAATTTAGTCTTCGCATTTAAAATTTTAATTCTTCACTTTCTCTCCCCTCCAAAACCCCCCACTTTTGGAGGGGAGCTAAAATTGGCTTAGGAGGGATTTTGCTCCCCTCCCCTCCCCTCCAAAACCCCCCAACCAAACACAGCCTAATAGAAACAAAGCTCTGCTGCTCGCAAGTAAAATAGGCAAAATTCCCAAAATTGAAATATGTAATGTCAAAGACAACCAAAGATTACTTACTGCAGCTTCAACATTTGCAGGAGATTCATCATTAGGACTGGAAAGCATTGATATGATACTCAACACAATACTTTCAACCTGTCAGATAATAAGAGTTACACATGGTAAGCACATAATCATAGTCCTAAGTTTTACATAATAGCAGTGAAACATGATGATCAAACAATTTGATACATAAACCACTCTTGTGCTTGCTTATGGTTACGGGATGAATCAAGTGTCTGTCAACGAATAAGGTTTAAGTTGGCCCACTTGAAAAACACCAAGTACAAGAAAAAGACAATGTGATAAATTGGAAATTAGTTTTGGTAACAAGATTTTATGCTCAAACACAGCTCTGTTCGTTAATTAAGACAATTGAAACATTTCTTTCACTATCCCCAAACCTTCAACACTTTTTCCACTACAAAACCTCTCTCCCCCATGTGAAACACCAATTCATTACCATAATTCTTCTTCTTCTTTTTTTTTTCCTTTTCTTTTTTTTTTTTTTTACTACAGATGGGATGGTTGTAATATGTCTGTTCACTTTAATCATATTTTCTCTCATCAGTAAAACTAAATATTGCCTCTTTTCCAGAAAATTTGAGAATTTAAGCTCCTGCCACAAATTTGTAACATTCAAATTCAAATATGCACATAGAAGCCACAAAGACAAAATCCTAAAATAAAGGCAAAGATGGACTGGAAGTTAACATCTGAAAGACATACTGTATGAACGGGCATCCAGCGCTCACTTGCAAGCTCATATCCATTGGGGTCATCACCTGGAGGATGGAGAATTGATATGCAAACTCGCCCATCTGGATAAACTGTAATTCAGGAAGCAACCATAGTCACATTCACACAATGATCCAAATGTGGAAATAAAGTTGAGCATACGTAAATGGTTAAGTCACTGACCATTAGGATGCCAAATCTCCGTTTTAAACTTCACTGTAGGTGGGCTATTAGGATAGTTTGATGGAAAACTCATAATGGCATTGAAAAATCCCCCCTCACTGTAATAAGAAGATTTGAAATAGATGACAATCCATCCCTTTAAACAATTAAAGAAAGCCATAATGATATTACAATACGAAACCATATACACCGCCACATGCAGAGAAGCAAATTCATACACCACTCAATCTAAAGTCAACAAGCCAAGTTATGCAACTAAAATCTAACAATACCAATTAAACCAAACATTAAATGCATCCAATAACATGGTATCGGACAACAGCCTGAAATCACAAGAAAGAAACACATGCATGCCTCCATAGCCGCTGCACAAATGAGAAAAAAATGCTGACTTTGACAATGCAAAAAACAGGAAGCTGAGATAAACCAATTAGAAATATACTTTAGAATTATAGATTAAAACTTCTAATAAGAACATGAAAAACCTTTGAAACAACTACAACACAATTTCCCGTTTCAAGTTATCCAAATTAAACCCCAATTGCGGTTGAATACCACAGCCGAACAGCGATCTCAAGTATCAACCATGTATAAATCAGATAAATAAATCAATTTCAAAATATCAAACAAACTGTTAGAAAATTACACTATCCAAAGACCACCCATACCATTAACCATCTACAGGGTTCCAAAATCCAGCTAAATTCAAATTTTAAGCCAACAAAAATAAGTAAAACCCCATAAAATCCCCCACGGTACATCTACGAACAGCCCAAAACCAAGATAAATTGATACAATCAGAAACCCAGAAATCCAAAATCCTAATCTCATTCTCATATGTTGATCCAATCTCATCAAACAGAAACATCAAAATTTAAATAAAACCCATACCCAAAAAGACTTAAAACACAGACAAAAACAATAAAAACACAAAATTTAAACAAATTAACTCTATAAAAAAACATACTAAAGAGTATCAGGAGGTCCAATAATTGTAACACTCCATTCAAAGACATTCGTCTCATCCACCAACCCAGCCGAAAACCCAGCAACCGGCTTCTTACAAAGATCTGCACAACAAACAAACCGATCAATCAAAACTAACATAATACATGAAAATTTGAAGGGGAAAAGCGTTTTTCCGATGGGTACCCTTTAGTTGTTTAAGCAAGAGGAGGCTTGCTTGAGATGCAGCCATAGATTCTAATAGAGAAAGAGAGAGCTGGAATTGGCTCTACAAATTTGTGAGAGAGAATTAAAGCAGAAAGTTATGTGGCGTTTTATAGATATAGATGAAGAAGAGAAGGTGGTTTCTGATTGCTGAATGAGGAATCACATGGGAGTTTTGATCATATGTGGGCAATTTTGTTTTGCATATAACATTTCAATAATATATTGTCACGTGTGTGTTTTAAATGACGGCGTTTGATTAGCAGAAAACGGTGATTTAGACGGCCGTCAACGGAGATTCACACATCTACAATAAACAGTCTTGAATTAGCACGTGACATATGAAAATAAGATGGTCGATAGTTTTTTTATCATAACGAATTGATACACGTTTTAATCTACGACGTTTAGCAGTGGCACGTGTAATCCATGTGTCGGTGGTCGTCGTCTATGATAATCGGAAATTTCCAAATCATAACCCTAACTCTAATTGAACCTAAATTTATCAATCCTACACTTGGTTTACTTCAATTTGTAAATCTCTAACCCTAATTAATTTGGCTATCTTTTGAGATGATAAAAAATAAATCTCAACATATCATTGTACATGGATTTGTTATATGATGATTTATCAAACACTATAATAATTATGAATTATGATTCTTTAACGTGAGATTAAACTCATTTTGTAAATTTATACGCAAGAAACGAAGCCATGAACTACATGAATTATTGAATAAGCTAGTTTCAGCCATTTTCACTAGTATTTATAATGGCATATTCAATATAAGGTGAACAAATGACAATTATTAGCTAACTCTTCGCCAAGCGTTCGCTTCATCTAGTAATTTCTTTTGGATAAAGTGGGTATAGATCTATCAGAGGATGCTTATTCTGAGGATTAAGTATCTAGAAATTATTTAAAGTCGGGTATAGGATCACTGGAGGATGTTTCTGTTAGGGTTAAGCACCCAAAAAATTTATCCGGATAATTTTGGCACATTAGATTTTTTTATCTCCTTATTTTCGTTTTGCCCTACGGCGATTAGCTTTGTGGGACTTTTTGTCCTTAGTTGTGTGGATGATTCCGTAATAGCTCCAATAAAAATCCCCTCTCAATTTCATTATGCATTATTTTTACATTTGTAGATAATATTTTTCTTTTCTAAAAGTCTATTCATACAAGGTTTTTACGTTTACATAAAACTTTTTTAGTTTACAGATAAACTATTGTCTTCAGTTGCTATCATTTCAGGATTTTTTCAGCTATCAGTTGATTTTCATTAATTGATCGTGCTAAGCTTCGAAGTGCTTTCTATAGTTTCCGCTCTCGAATTTCTTGCATTTCTGAACGTGTGACCATTTTAAAATTTGATTCTCAAATCGAATAGTTACCAGAATTGTGCTTTGATCATTTCACACCATTTCTTCTTGCTTTGTCAGGAATTTTACACTTTTCACCTCTCAATGTTAGTTCTTCAAAATATTTCGTGGTGATGATGAGTAAGTTCCTCATCACTCATATGTTGTACTTATACAATACTTTGGGAATTTGTTTCTTGCAACAGTTTCTTTTTCAAACAAAAATTTAAAAATGCACATTTTTTTGAAATTAATTTTTTATTCCCAAGTGCATAATACACCATTTATCATTGTACTTCCCATAAATTCATAAAAGATGATACGTGCAATATGTTTCTCGTGTCAACCAATCATGCATGTCCAAAATTTCCTAATTTTCAATGCAATGTTATCTTGTATTTCTGCAAAATATAGTAGTACGCACGAGTTCAGGTTCCCTACCAGGTTGTTAGCCTTAGACTACTATGAGCTCACCCCTCTTGTTTTTCACTTAGCGTACCCAATCATACTTCTGTTGTGGGTGTACGAGGCGGAAATCGAGTGTAGTGAGTCACATGCTTTTTCAATTTTAAATCGTTCGTGCTCATCATCCTTTCATTATGCAGACTTGTTGAGCATATTAAAGTTTGTGCATTGATGAGTGGTAAAAGTATCACTATTTCTCACTCATTTGATCTAATATTTTGAATAGATTCTTGAGTTTTGTGAATATTTTGATGTGTTTTTGTTATTTTATAGATAAATAAAGTTTCAGGACATTCTTGAGGTGATTTGGGGCTAAAATAGTGAAAAAGGACAAAATGGACAAAATCATCATTTTGCGTGTCGCGACGCGCAATCCTTTGGCGTCGCAACGCCTAACGTGCGCCAACCTGTGCTAACTTGCACTGTTTCATGCTAACGTGTGCCTGCCACGTGTCAACATCAGAGGAGATCTGCTAACATGCACCGTGCCACGTGTCATCATCATATGGTGCCGACAATCGCCATCGCCACGTGTCTGCCACGTCAGCGTCCACATCAGCAACATGCCAAGTCAATGCGCCACGTGTCAGCCACGTCATAATCATCCAATCATTACGTGCCACGTGTCATAATCCTATGGTTCCGACAATCGCCATCGCCACGTCAGCTCAATCATTCAGCTCCTAGCCGCCTCTGCCATGTGTCACCTTATCACCTTATCCATTTCCACGTGTCGAGCTCTCCGCGTTCCACGACGCCAATCACGCGACGCGTCTCTACCACCGAGGCCTATAAATTCAGCTCATTCTTCTGATTTCAGATGCACCTTCCTCTCTTTAATTCTCTGAATAAATAAGAAGTTTGTATCTAGTTTTCTTTTAATTTCAGTTTTGTAATTAATTTTTATTTACTTTCTGTAATAGTAATTTAATTTCTTTACTTTTTCAGTTTTTACTATTCAGTTATGAGGAGGTAACTTCCCCCTGCTAAGGTGAAAGGTAAAACTTTTATTACTGCTATTTAGATTAATCTCCCTTAATTATAATATATTAACTACTTCAAATTTGACTTAACACGGATACCGCTATATTGGTCGGTTGGTAATTTATCGCCTATATGGCTGGTTTATGGACAAATATTGATACCTCATTTATGGGAGGTCGGACTTAATTTGACTTAATCATGTTACCGCATATATGGCTGGTTGGTAATGTTATCACAAGTTAATATATTATATTAAGGGAGATATCTAAAATAGTAGTGGTAAAAGTAGACCATTTAACCATAACATTTTATTTTATTGTAATTTTACTTTTCAGTATTTACTTTACCGCATTTACTTTTCAGCATTTTACTTTATGTCTTTTATTTTTAAGTTTTTACTAGCCCTAGTTATGTGTCGTAACTAAGTTAGTTATTTGGGGTTGTGATGAATTTTAATATCACCGGTTTATAAGGGGTTATTTTATAGTTTGGGTAATTTAAATGTTTACTTATTAAGTCTTAAACTTAATGCGTCTTGTTAACTGGCCACTAATAAGATTGATCTGGTAAATCTAAAATAAACTTGACAAATGAATTTTAGGTTTCAGCCTTAGACTTACTAGCCTACGATCTTCCTTGAAGATAGATAATCCTTTAATAGATTTCCTTACATGATAGACATATACCTGTTGGACGGAGGTAACCACAATTGGAACTTAACCTTAATAAATCCAGGTAATTTGGTTGACATAGACATATGGTTCAATTTGGTTATACTGGGTATTTGCATCTGACCATCGACAGAGGCTTTTGCATAATTTCGTGTTCCAGGTTAGTAAACCTATATATTACACAAATATGAAATAACCACTTCATCTTTTAAAAGACATTGGAAAGATTCACAACCCTGAATATTTTCTTAATACTGAATTTTATTTAATTTAATTTTGAGCAATTTAATTTACTTGTTTTTAAGTTTAAAATCATCATCATTTCAAATCAATCAATCAATCTTTTAGATACTAGTAATCATTTGACCTCATAAAATTAATAGATTGGGTATTAAATCCTCGTGGGATCGATACTTTTATACTACTTGAACGATACGTGCGCTTGCGTTATACGCGTGTGATTACGCCGGTCATGCATGCAAATATTTCATATAAAAATGACATATATTTGGTTTTTATACGAGCATTTCTTGATGCTCTAAATCCAAACACAACATATGTAATTCCAAATTATGCATGCATGTCGTAATTTAGCAATTTTATAAATTTTTGCTTTGGGAATAACATGATAACTCTATGGCATCCCCACAGACGGCGCCAAAGATGAATGCGTTAAAAAAATATGGTAAGATTTCGTACCTCTCAAAGGGTTTTAGGCTTAATTCTCAGGGGTCCAATTCTGATCTAGGCTGGGAATAGGTGTTTGATGGTCCAATAAAAGCTTCATGTAAGATTAGCACTCTGAAACTTCATTTTTAACGATTCTTTTTTTTAAAGATCAATTTACAGTTCTTTTTATTCTAAGATCTTTTATATATTTCTCTGTTCTTTGAATATTTTCCTATATTTTTTTTTATGTTCGGACCCTCTCTTATATTTTTTATGTTCGAACCCCTCATACTTTTCTTCAAGCTCATTGGCTTAGATATAAAATTTTAAGTGGATGTGTCAACATTTGTCTATTGATGGACTCATGTGAGATTTATGCTGAGCATCTGTCATATACCAGGCTGGTATGTAAAATTAGATGTGATTACACCTGTCACTATATATGCTAAACTAAGCTTGCATGTTAAGTTAAGTGGATTGTCATTAAAGTCCCCTAATTTTGGATTGTGGTGTGTGACTTCACGTGTTCCGGAATGTTGATTTAGGATCAGAGTATTTCCATTATGTATCCCTATTGATTGGTGAATTCCAGAGTGATGTCACTTCAGAGTACTCCCATTCCGGAATGACATCACTCCGAAGTACTACCATTCTGGAGTGACATCACTCCAGAGTACTACCATTCCAGAGTATTTCTATTTCGAAATGATGCCACTTCGGAGTACTTCCATTCCAGAATACTTCCATTTCAGAATAATGTCACTCCAGTGTACTCCCATTTCGGAGTGATGTCACTCCAAAGTACTTTCATTTCAGAGTGATGTCACTCTGGAATGTTGTTACTCCAAGGTTTTCCATTGCGGGGTGACATCACTCCGGAATACTGTTACTCCGAGATTATGTCCAAATTTCAGTTTCCATTAAGGATTTTTTATTGTGGAAGATTCATTAAAGTCCCGACACATGGCCAATAGAGCAGAGCTAAATTTAGGCACCAACAGTTTCGTTAGAGCCCGATATGTTAAGGTCGTTAAAGAGATAATTCTCTATATTTGTTGTTTGGACGAGTTGGGTATGTTTATTAGCATCTCTATTCGAATAGAGATAAAATCTCCATGTAAATGGAAACTTGCACAATGACTCGGTACTTTAAAGGTGGGTAAGATGATAATTTTTATATTCGTTGATCGGTACAGACATATCCAACAAAAATCTCGGGTAAGATCAGAATTTTGTCAATTTCGATCTGAGTCTATCTTCTTTTGGGCTAATCAGACTAAAGCCTTTAGAATAATATATAAAAACTAATTTTTTATTTTTTAACATTTAAGAAATTTAAAAAATAAAAAATAAATATTTATAATGGTATTTTGAACAATACATTAAAATTTGATGGTATTGTTGTAAATTCCTCAAATTCATTAAATATGATATGTATATGTATTTATATACCTTTGGAATTCCCAAGGGGTGTATGGGAGGTTGCAATCCTTGGAGGGTTGCAACTCACCCCAAGGGGTGCCCTATTGGCACCCCTCAATGCCTTATATAAGAAGGCTTTTATTCCAAATGTAAATACATAAGATATACAACTATTTTCAGAGATTAAAAAGAGGCATTGTTGTTTTCTTTGTTTTGAGAGAGAGATCCACCATTTTATCCTAGTTCAAACACTTGTTAAGGAGTGCACCTTGAACAAGTAGAATCCAAGTTATCCTGGGAGAACGTTGGCAATTCGAATCCGTAGAGCACCTGTGACGGGGCCAATAAGTTCTTAAGGACATAGTTTTTCTTGACTTGGACGATTGAATCAGGTTTTTCTGGTTCTTAATGTTTTAGGGTTATATATATTGCATCTAGATCTACTATTGGATGTTTGATTTGACTGAAGTGCATGTTTAATTCCTGTTTAATGACACTATTTTTCTAACAATCTTAAGAACTTATTGCATCGTGTTATTAGATAGTAATTTGCATGTTAGGGTTTGAATATTTTCTGGAAAATACGAACTGTGCATGAAAAACCCGTAGGGCGTTCGAACGCCCGACGCACGCGAAGGCTAAAAATTTGAATTTCGTAAGAACGTTCGAACGCGTCTTCAAACGCAACTCGAACGCAAGCCTTCTGCCTTAGAACATTCGAACGTGTCCTAAACGCAACTCAAACGTGAACTCTCTGGAATCATTCCGTTCGAACGTGTTCACGAACGCTATACGAACGTGAACTCTCTGGAATCAAACCGTTCGAACGCGTTATCAAACGCTACTCGAACGTGAACTCTCTGGAAACACTTCGTTCGAACGCGTTATCAAACGCAACACGAACACACACACACTGGACAGTCTCGTTCGAACGTAGATACGAACGTGACACTAACGATTTTGTCCTGTAAGTATCATAAACTGCAAACTTTAATTAATATTAACTTGGTTAGTCATATACTGTAAACACATTAATCTTGGTAGTATAGATTTAAGTTATTATTAAGTTGTTCAATTATCACAAGCATACACATAGTGATAAAGTTGAAATTGTTTGGTTGTTGCATAATTGGTTGAGAATTTAAAGTGTAATAATACACAAGTAATTCCATCCAATCTTGATTGACATATATATCTACATTTATCGTATTAATTGTGTTATTGGAAAAGTGTAAATCTGGGTTGTGAATTGCTAGAAGATCCTTTTGGAAAAAGTGTTCGAATAATATTCGTTCACTCAATTTTCCTTAAGTATCTTTAGTTGAAATTCAAGGACTTGTGTTTATTGGAACTTTCGTCCATTAGAACAACAAGTGACTACCTAGTATTTCACTTTGAACAAGATCATTCGTTGATCATTGTGTAATTTATCTTTCGTAGACTGATTGAACCCTGTTGATTTCCAGTTACAAATGGCTAGCGGAAATATCACGGTACCGATCTCTCACGGAGAAAAGCCGGAGAAATTTGGTGGGGCAAATTTCAAACAGTGGCAGAGCAAAATGTTGTTCTACCTGACAACTCTCCAGCTGGCTAAATTCCTCAAAGATCCTCCGGGTCCTGTGGAGGGTGAATCTGAATTGGCCAAGGAAGAGCGAGAACAGACTTGGATGTCTGGAGACTTCTTATGCAAGAACTACCTTTTGGGTGGTCTTGACAATACCCTGTACAATGTGTACCAAGGCATGACTTCTGCGAAGGTTCTCTGGGAATCTCTCGAGAAGAAGTACAAAACCGAAGATGCCGGTCAAAAGAAATTTGTCGTGGGTAGGTTCCTGGACTACAAGATGGTAGATTCAAGGACGGTGATGTCTCAGTTGGGTGAACTGCAATTGATCATTCATGAAATACTGGATGAGGGAATGAAAATCTGTGAGATGTTTCAAGTTGCCGCCATAATTGAAAAGTTGCCTCCATCATGGAAGGACTTCAGGAGCTATCTGAAACACAAAAAGAAGCAGATGAGCCTTGAAGACCTCAGTGTTCGATTGAGAATCGAGGAGGACAACAGGATGTCCGAGAAGGCCAGCTACAAGACTCTGGAGTCTAAGGCCAACATCATTGAAGGTGCAAAGGGTAGCAAAAAGAGAAAGAACAGTGGAGCTGACTCTGGGAACAAGAAGTTCAAGGGAAAATGCTACAACTGTGGAAAGAGCGGTCATATGTCAAAGGACTGCAGGAACAAGAAGTCTCAGGACAAGGGCAAGAAAAAGAAATATGAGGCCCATGTTACTGAGGGTAAGCAGCTGACTGATGATATTTCAGAGATGGAACTATCAACAGTGGTAACCGAAGCCAACATAGTTGGGAATCCGAGATAATGGTGGGTAGACACTGGGGCTACTCGTCATATCTGTGCAGACAGTAAGATATTTTCCATGTACCAGAAGGTCGACGGCGGCGATCATCTGACAATGGGAAACTCGTCTACCTCTCAGGTGGTTGGACAAGGCACAGTGGTTCTGAAGATGACATCCGGAAAGGAGCTAACATTGAAGAATGTACTGCACGTTCCAGATATTCGGAAGAACTTGGTCTCGGGCTCTCTTCTTAGTAAGGCTGGTTTTAAGCTTGTATTTATTTCTGACAAGTTTGTATTGACTAAGAATGATATGTATGTAGGAAAATGATACCTAACTGAGGGCCTTTTCATGCTAAATGTAATGACTGTTAACCGTGCTATTAATAAAGCTAGTTCGTCTGCTTATATTATTGTGTCACAAAATGTATGTCATGGGAGGTTAGGACATGTTAATTATGATAAAATGCGTAAATTAATTAACATGGACCTTATACCTGAAATTTGCAATTGATAGCCAACATAAGTGTGAAGCATGTGTTGAAGCAAAAATGCATAGAACATCATTTCATTCTATAGAACGTAGTTCTGAACCGCTAGAACTTGTACATACCGATGTATGTGACATGAATATTGTGCAAACAAGAGGCAGTAAAAAGTACTTTGTCACTTTTATCGATGACAGCACAAAATTCTGTTATGTGTACTTGCTGAGAAGCAAAGCTGAAGCAATTGAGAGCTTCGTACACTATAAGAACGAAGTTGAAAACCAACTTGGCAAGAAAATCAAAAGAATCAGGAGTGATAGAGGCGGTGAATACGTTTCACCATTCGGTGAATATTGTTCTGTGCACGGAATTATTCACGAAACCACTGCTCCTTATTCTCCTCAACAGAACGGAATTGCAGAACGCAAAAACCAAACGTTGAAGGAAATGATGAACGCCATGTTGACAAGTTCGGGACTACCCCAGAACTTGTGGGGGGAAGCTTTGCTTTCTGCGAACTACGTTCTTAACAAGCTTCCTCACAGAGGTTGGACAAGACACCATATGAGTTATGAAAAGGTTTCGTACCTTCCTACAAATACCTCAAAGTGTGGGGGTGTCTTGCCAAAGTAATGGTTCCTAAACCTAAGAAGGTTAGAATATGACCCAAAAACTGTTGATTGTATATTCATTGGATATGCTCGCAACAGTAGTGCGTATCGATTCTTGGTACACAAGTCGGAGATTCCTGACATCAATCCGAAAATGATAATTGAGTCAAGGAATGCGACATTTTTTGAAGAGACGTTTCCCTGTAAGGAAAGACAGCGCACAGAGTCTCTCAAAAGAACAGTTGATACTGTCGAGGACAGTGATCAAGTTGACCAAAGATCAGATCAACGTGTAAATGCTGAGACAATCGAGCCTAGACGTAGCAAAAGAACTAGAACGTCTAAGTCGTTTGGTCCCGATTTTCTGACATACTTGTTAGAAAATGAGCCTCAAAGTTATAAGAAGATATGGCTTCTCCGGAGGCACCTCTTTGGAAAGAGGCTATTAACAGTCGAGATTAATTCAATCCTACAGAACCATACTGGGAGTTGGTTGATCTTCCGCCAGGTTGTAAGCCGCTGGGCTACAAATGGATATTCAAAAGGAAGATGAAAACGGATGGATCAATAGATAAGTATAAGGCAAGACTTGTCATAAAAGGTTATAGACAAAAGGAAGGTCTTGATTACTTTGACACCTATTCACCAGTGACTCGTATCACATCGATAAGAATGCTCATAGCCATAGCAGCTATATTTGGTCTTGAAATACATCAAATGGATGTAAAGACGACATTCTTGAATGGTGAATTGGATGAAGAGATTTACATGGAACAACTAGAAGGGTTTAGTGTTCCTGGAAAAGAACAGAAGGTGTGCAAACTTGTAAAATCCTTGTACGGATTAAAACAAGCACCGAAACAATGACATGAGAAATTTGACAAAGAAATGTTGTCAAATGGGTTCAAAACTAATGAGTGTGATAAGTGTGTGTACGCCAAATCAACTCAGAAAGGATATGTCATTGTGTGTCTCTATGTAGACGATATGCTGATAATTGGTAGTAATCATGAAATGATTCAGATTACCAAAAATGTGTTATCCAGCAGATTTGATATGAAAGATATGGGGATAGCTGATGTGATCCTAGGAATAAAGATTTCTAGGACATCAGACGGATATATATTATCACAGACTCATTATATTGAGAAGATACTCGATAAATATATCAAAGGGGATCTAAATGTGGCTAGAACCCCTGTAGACCTAACTCTTCATTTATCAAAGAATATTGGTTCAAGCATATCGCAACTAGAGTATTCGAGAATCATCGGAAGTCTGATGTATCTCACGAATTGCACACGACCTGATATCGCTCAAGCTGTGAATCGGCTTAGTAGATATACGAGCAATCTAGGACACAACCACTGGAAAGCCATAGTAAGAGTTTTGAGGTATCTGAGAGAAACTTCAAAATATGGGCTACATTACGAGAGATATCATGCTGTAATGGAGGGATACAGCGATGCTAACTGGATATCTGATACGGTGGATTCCAAATCTACGAGTGGATTTGTTTTCACACTTGGTAATGCAGCCGTGTCATGGAAATCCTCGAGGCAAACGTGTATTGCCCGGTCTACTATGGAATCAGAATTCATAGCGTTAGACAAAGCAGCGGAAGAAGCAGAATGGCTTAGAAACTTCCTGGAGGATATTCCTAGTTGGCCCAAATCGGTGCCAGCAATAAGCATACATTGTGACAGCTAATCGGCTATTGGGAGAGCCCAAAATACAATGTATAATGGTAAGTCTCGCCACATACGTCGGAGACATAATACCATACGTCAACTGCTCTCAAGTGGCATAATATCGATCGATTATGTCAGGTCGAAGAAAAACCTAGCGGATCCACTAACTAAAGGTTTACCTCGAGAGCAAGTTGGGAAGTCATCGAGGGGAATGGGCTTGAAGCCTATAATCTAAGAATTGTCACTGTGGAAACCCAACCTAGTTGACTGGAGATCCCAAGATCTAGGTTCAAAATGGACAACATAAACTTTGTGCAATTCAAAACAAGCACTGAATAGTTTCATACTCTTTCCCATTCCGATAATGACGCTGAGTGCTGCCTGTCATTGGTTAGGATAAGCTAATGCTTTTAATGATCACTATATTAGGAGATGAGTCCTAATGGGGGTAAAGACGGATTACCTCTTCATAGCAGATCACCTATTTCGAGTAAGAAGTGAGGCCGCTTCCATGGGAACCTTTAAAGGCGGGTTACCCTAAAGTACTTGATGAATCCAGAACCGTTGTTCAAGGCCAAAAAGAACACAACCGTAGAACGGGAAAATGGTCGAATTAAAGCTGTGTGTTGGCAATTGTCTTGGTTTACACCAACGGCAGAACAGTTCAAGACTATGGGTCACTGGTTTGCCAAGTAAATCCGATTGTCACTCACTAGGAAAGGTTCAAGGCGAAAGCTACCTATTTCGATGCAGCTTTAGCTCACGGTATCTCTCTCACGTGCCTGAATGAATATTTGAAAAATTGTGGTGGATTGTTGTAAATTCCTCAAATTCATTAAATATGATATGTATATGTATTTATATACCTTTGGAATTCTCAAGGGGTGTATGGGAGGTTGCAATCCTTGGAGGGTTGCAACCCACCCCAAGGGGTGCCCTATTGGCACCCCTCCATGCCTTATATAAGAAGGCTTTTATTCCAAATGTAAATACAGAAGATATACAACTATTTTCAGAGATTAAAAAGAGGCACTGTTGTTTTCTTTGTTTTGAGAGAGAGATCCACCATTTTATCCTAGTTCAAACACTTGTTAATGAGTGCACCTTGAACAAGTAGAATCCAAGTTATCCTGGGAGAACGTTGGCAATTCGAATCCGTAGAGCACCTGTGACGGGGCCAATAAGTTCTTAAGGACAGAGTTTTTCTCGACTTGGACGATTGAATCAGGTTTTTCTGGTTCTTACTGTTTTAGGGTTATATATATTGCATCTAGATCTACTATTAGATGTTTGATCTGACTGAAGTGCATGTTTAATTGCTGTTTAATGACACTATTTTTCTAACAGGTATAGCTTGACATGTTACATGCGTAACATGCCTATGCGTGTCTCCATTAGGCCATTACATGTCTATTTAGATTTCTTCAACACTTTATTTTAAATTTTTCATGACCAATGGAGAAAAATTGGTGCACAATAAATATCCTTATTAATTAAGTATGTTAGGTATTGATGTGTGTGTATATATTATATTATAAAATATCCATAATGGGTGTGGCTTGGTGGTGTAGGGTCCGAGATCTCATCTTGAGGTTCTGGATTCGAATCCAGGAGGTACGTTTCTTGTAAGAGTCTGGGACAGCCGGAGGTTTTACCTGCTCCGCTTAAGCCCATAATGAGTGGTTTGACGGTGGAGTTTTCAACGATTTCA
The DNA here is from genome assembly GCA_019454045.1 of Zanthoxylum bungeanum. Classification (NCBI taxonomy): domain Eukaryota; kingdom Viridiplantae; phylum Streptophyta; class Magnoliopsida; order Sapindales; family Rutaceae; genus Zanthoxylum; species Zanthoxylum bungeanum. Next base: position 84,466 of record SKCR01036950.1, read on the forward strand.
AAAAAAAAAAGTGTATATATTATAATATGTTTTGAATGCATTTTTTTAATTAATTACCATGTATCAAATGCCAAGTAAAATATCCCATATAAGTGTGAGACGTCCAAATTAATTCTTGATTCTATTGTAAAAGATATAATTAGAAATTCGCAAAAAAAAAAAAAAAAAAAATTGAAGAAAAAGAAGTCACTTGTACAAAATAGAAAAGCAACTTGAACAAAAAAAAAAGAAAGAAAGAAAGAAAGAAACAAGTGATTGGACAAATATTTTCTGCCGATAATTTCAAACTTGATGAATGTGTTTTTATGTGACATTCTTTCCTATGAGGTCATTAATAGACTATTACTTGATAAACAGTCTCGCACGGTTTTATTCATGTAAGGAGTATCACCCACGTGAGTGGTGGTTATTGGGCATGTCCGACTCTTATCGTGATTTCTTAGAGTTTTTAGGAATATTGAGTGACATTTTAGCCCTTGATGAGGTTCAAATCTTGGACTTCAAAGTCCTTATAAGGTTTTTAGCCTCACCTATGGTACCACCAAGTCAATTAATTTGATGAAGGCGCGAAAAGTGGTGATAAGATATTTCATACCTTCAAAAGTCTTGGATTTTATTCTCCAAAGTCCAATTCTGATTTAAGCCGAGAGTTTGATCCTTGATGGGCTTGAATTTATTTACTTCAGAGACCAACAAAAATTTCATACAAGATTAATACTCCGGAACTTAAGTTAAAATTTTCAATTTTCAAATTAATTCTATTATACTTTTCTTTTTAAGAGGTTGCCTTTTTTTTTTTTTTTTGGCTTCTTGTTAATTTATGTGTATTTCGTAATCTCAGAACTTTCAAAACATTTTTTAGAGTTCCTCATCTATTTTTATAGGCTCACATTTTCCATGTGAATCGAGATTTCCTCCATTCAATTGACATTTGTCCGTTGTTGGACTCATGCTGAATATATATCATGTGTCATGTTGACATGTAAGATTAAGTGTAATATAATTATTCTTTTTAGTTACACCTATTATTATGTATGTTAAGCTAAGCTTGCATGTTAAATTAAGTAGATTGCTATTAAAGTCCATTAGCTTTAGATTATGGCGCGTTGCCATAGGCATTCCGGAGTGTTGATTTCAGACCGAAGTATTTCCCTTCCGAATCCTTTTGATTCTCATATTTCCGAATGAATTATCTTTGGAGTGACGTCACTTCGAAAAGATGTTACTGCATATAATTATCAGTCAGTTCCTGAGTTTTCTTCGGAGTTTGAGGATCCCAGAGATTAAACTGATTTCTTCCATTTGATGACGTTTCGCCTCTAATAATACTATAACAAGTGTCATAATTCTATTGAATATTTTTTTATTTATCACAATTTCACTAAGAAAGTTTGTCGAGGAAGATTCAATTGATTACGCGGCACGTGACCTATTTAGTAATATGAAATTATGTATATTTCAAATATTCCTCAAAATTATTGCTCCTACTGAACCGTTTGTATCTATATATTAGGGGTGTTCATAGGGTCGGGTCAACCCGCGACCCGACCCGACCCGCACGGATCCAAAAAGAAATTGAAAATTTTCCACCCGACCCGAAATTTTCGGGTTGGGCAACGAGTTTGATACTAAAACCCGACCCAACCCGACCCTAAAGTATTTTTATTATTTTTCTAAAAATTTATTATTTTTTTAAAGTTTTTACTTTTATTTCATTTGTTTATTATTTTTGTTGTATTAAAACTTTATATATATGATAATTTTTGGGACATAAAATAACTAATATTTATATTTCAAAATAATTAATTCACTAAAAAAAATTATTTTTCCTGCGAACCCGACTCGACCCACACTCGATCGGGGTTCACCTTCGCGTGACCCGACTCAATCGGGTCTCATAAAATTTTTAAAAACCCGACTCGACCCGATCCGACCCTTGAACACCCCTAACTATATATATATATTAAAATCAACGAATTTTCAAACAACAAGAGCGAAAATATCTTTTTAGTTTTTATATTCATATTCAAAAGTCTACAAAATGAGTCGGATCTATATTTAAATGTTATTTGAGGAGAGAAACGAAAAAACTTTCACACAAATACAAGCAAAATATATTAATGGGAAGTGGGAATAGAGGTGATTTGCTTTTTTTTTGAAATCGTTGAAAATCTTATCGTTAAATTATTTTTTTGGATTTAAGTGTAGCAAATAAAACATGGTGATTTACCATTAAGTAATTATCATGAATTTTTAGTTAATTAATGGTTAAAGTAGTTGACAAATTAAGCTTCTTTATATTGTCTCACAGGCTGCCTTATTTAGAGAAATATCACTGTGAGTGACACTGACGCACTAAATCACCATACTGATAAAAGGTGCATGCTTTCATGATTGCTTAAGCTAAGCCAAATGATGATTAATTTATAAATTATATGCAGAGTAATGATTCATTAAAGATCTTTTAACTGAAGATTAAGAATGAAAACAAAATGTAAATGCTACGACTGTGATGAAAATTTTGTTCAAAGGAAGTTCTACATGATTATTTGACTTGACCCTCAAGCAAGCTTTATAAGATAACCTCACAAAAACTTTTTACTTCTTAGGTTTGCTCAAATTTAATTTAGAATGATTAAATCAAGAAACCTCAAATAACCTCAACCAAAATCTATGGGTAAAAGCTAAATCTCAAAAGCAATTAATTACAAATTTTCCTCTTAAATGGCATAATGATCACCTGGGAAACAAGGGGAATCAAGTGAACATGCATGGCTACTGCATGTATTTACGTACATGGCTAATTTTATTGACAGGAATGCGACTGACATGGCATACGATTCATTATTAAAATGCAATTAATTGAAAGAAACAAACAACCAAACATAACGCAAATGTTAAAAAAAAATAATCACACAATAACATCTACTTGAAGCATTGTGATTAATGATTTTCTTAGGATTGAGGAGAGTTCCCCAAGGCTCAAAGGATGATTGCGAGAGTTTTATTTGCCTTTGAAATATAATTGACATAGATAACATCATTTTTTGTTAGGATCGTCCCTTCCAACTTACGTGTGTAGTTTAATTGCTAATCAGAGTATTGAATGTTTGAATGTTATATACTTCTGTTCTAATTGTCTTAGTCACTCCTTAATTTTTTCCAACTGACCCATTATATACCAACTCTTTGGCTTATATAGGGTCTCACGTGTATATGTGTCACCTTTTTGACTGATACTTGTCTACAATTGAAGTGCTTTGTAGATGCATGATGTACATTTGTCATGATATATGCGCTAATATGACAGTAAATATAATTTTGATGTAATTACACATGTTAAACTCTATATGTATACTAAGATAAGTGGATTGTTATTAAAGTATACTAATATCAGATAGAAATATATGTAATATCATGTTCTCCGGGGTATTTCAGAGTATTTATGTTGAGGTCAGAGTACTTTCGGTGCACTCTGAGGATTTACAGAGTGAACCTTCTCCGGAACAGGTCTGGACCGGACCAGATTCAATTTGGAGTTCCTTTACTCCGTGATGAATGACTTCAGAGTGACGTTAATTCGACATGACGTCACTTTGGAGTTAGGGTCGTGTTATCTCCGAGGTCATTAGGCTTTCAGAGGTAGCCACTGACTCTTCCTCTCTATTGATATAATAGTAAAATGATAGATCTTTCCATCCTAATGGACCTTCGTTTGTTTGCAACATTTTCACTGAGGAGGCGTGCTGAGAAAATTTGAATTGCATGACGACATGTGTCCCTATTGGCAGAGCTATTTCTGAACACTTACATCCACTCCCCCATCTGATCGTTTATTTGAAATAAATGGTGTTTAGGAAGAGGACACGTGTCACGACACTTCATATGTCAATCTTGTAGCCATTTTCGATTAGACGTCTCATAAATGTGAAATACTCATGTTTTTCGAAGGATTTTTACCCAAAAAAACCTATAACATAAGGCTTGAGGATTTCAAGTAACTCTTACTATTTCTTTACATTCGAGCTCTTAATAAATCTCAAAGTTTCAGCTTCTTCTTTTTCTCTTCAAAAACAAAAAGCTTCAAACTTTTTATAAAAATAATAACATCAGTGATCGAGACCAAGCCCCTCGAGGAGGTGCTTAACCAACTGAGCCTCCCTGATGCAATGGAGGTTGAAGAATATAATGAGGACCTCTATAATCCTTAAGATATCATAGAAGATGAGATACTATTGTTCAGATAACATGTGCAATATTTGACATTTTCCATTCACTATCTTAGTATTGAGTTCTATTGGTTATGAATGTTTCACCCTTGCAAATGAATCCTTCGATATTGCTAGGGTTGCAAGCTTTGTGAGCCCTCAACATGCTGTTGACAGATGCATTTCTTCTCCTTATATGACTTCCTCTATCTACTACCTGAAATCTGGAGTCAAGGGGATCCACATTGTCCAGGGCCCAGAAGAGAGAAGGTTCATCACTCTATTCCACAAGGCTTGTGCCTGAGATGAAGTTTAGAGAATGGGGTTTTGCTCCCCCTATGAAGGTTACCTTTGTCATGATACATGCTCTAATATAGCATTAAGTACAATCTTGATGTAATTACATATGTTATTATGCATGTTAAACCATGTTCGCATGCTAAGATAAATGGATTGCTATTAAAGTCCACTAATCTTGGATAGAGATGTATGTGACATCATGTTCTCTGGAGAACTCCGGGGTATTCTAGAATATTTGTGTTAAGGTCGAAGTACATCCGGTGCACTCTAAGGATTTCTAGAGTGAACCTTCTCTAGAACATGTCTGGACCATACTAGATTCAATTTGAAGTTCATTTACTCCGGAATGATATGAATTCAGAGTGACGTTAATTCGGAGTAATGTCACTCCGAAGTTGGGGTTGGGTTATCTTCGGGGTAGTTGGGCTTTCGAAGATAACCCCAGTCTTTTCATCTTTACTAATAAAATAGTAAAATGACACGTGTCTCCCTCCTAGTGGACCTTCATCTGTTTGCAACAGTTCCACTTAGGAGGCGTGCTGAGGAAGTTTGAATTGCATGTCGACACGTGTCTCTGGTGGCAAAACTATTTTTGAGCACCTACACTCCCCAATTAGGGCGAATCCCCACAGGCCCCGAACTCATGGGGATTTTTGCCATCCTTATCTCGGAGTGCTTAAATTGACATTAAAAGTACTTTTTCAAACTTAAATTATTTTGAGATTCTTTGATAATAAGTTCAAAATGCTTATTAAGTAACACTCCCAAACTCACACTCATTTTGGATATCTTACTTATTTTCAAAATGCTTGTTATGTTCAAAATGTTGTTGCTATACACCAAAAAAGTTCCATAACACACTAAATGAGAGAATTTTACCTCAAAACAGTCATGGAAATCTTCTAGTTGATATCTTCAATCCTATGTGGTGGGGTGTATTTGAAAAATACATTACAACGCACAAGTTGAGATTTTCCATGACAAAGAAGAATAAATACTGATATTCCAGAGGATTCAGAAAATAAGTAAAGTTCTATGAATCTTAATTTTTTTCCCCTTTATGAGATTTCATCCTCCTCGAGATGTGCCATTGTAAATTATTATTATTATTATTATATATATATATATATAGAGTGCAATGAAATATTCTTTTCAAATGTGTCTTCGGATTATTAGTTTTCGGAGATGCTATCCATTCGGGAATGATTTGCTTAGAAGATTTCTAAATTGGACTCATATTTGGTCATCGTGGTATAGGATATCTTCGGAGTGCAATCCGAAATTATCACGAGTCACAGTTCTCTCCATGTCAACTGGTAAGGGACATGGTGGATTATTATTTCGTGCATCCACATACACAATGCAATTATAATAGAGATTAAAAGATAAAATATTTATATTTTATGATGAAAATTATTTGTTAATTTATAAAATACAGATGTTTTATAAATAAATTTATAATAAGCTCTTTATTATTTTATTTTTATGCAAAAGTATAGCGCCAAAACCTAAAAAGAAAAGTGTGATTCAAAAGCAAACCCTTTCACGTGAAAGGCACTGCAAAATGAGCAAATTTGCGGTCAGTTTTTTGGATCGGACATTTCTGTAACTCTGCTTTTCTGTCACCACCTGCTCCATTTCAGTCTTTCCCTCTAATATTCTTGTCCTTTTACGTCAACAACTTCCTTTGCACACTTACGTCCATCCTCCACTATTGTTCCACTTTTGCCCCCAATGCTGGGATTTTATTATTCTTCTATTAAAAGCATTTTTTTAAAAAAAATTGGATTTAATCGGTTGAACCAGTTGAATTAAAAATCGATTGTGAATCTGATTCGGTTTGAAGGCAGAAAAATTTCCTACAAGATTAACACACCAAAGTTTAAGTTATAATTTTCCCTAAATTTAATGACTTCTGATTGCAATTTAGGATTGAGTGTATGTATGTATTCTCTTTGAAGTGGAACCCAATCGACCTTATTTCTCGATAGCTCATTCACTTATATACGGTAATATATATGTGGAGGTGTTAACCTTCGGTTGATATGTGTTCACTGATGGATTGTTTTCTGATTATATGATATACATTTGGGATGATACATGTTCTAATATGGAATTATGTGTGATTACACATGTTACTGTACATGCTAAAGTAAGTTTGCATGTTAAGTTAAGTGGATTATCATTGAAGTCCACTAACTTTGGATTATGGTATGTGATCTCATATACTCCTGAATGTCGAGCCTATGTCAATCGACATCCGAGTCCGGAGCCAGAGTGCTATTATAGAGGTGGTAGTACCTCCACTGTAAACCCGCAGTGATTAATAGATTTCAGAGTAAATTCTCTTCAGAATAAGTTAACATCGAATTGGATAAACTCCAGAGTGTCTTAACCTCGAAGTGACGTCACCCTGGAATTATGTTTGAGTTCCAGTCTCATTAATAAATTTTATTGAGGAAGTTTCATTAGAGTAGCGATACGCGGCTGAAGGCGAGAAAAAACGTATGGTAAGATTACATACCTCTCAATGAGTTTTAGGTTTGATTCCCCAAGGTCCAATTCTTATATGGGCTGGGAAATAGATGCTTGATGAGCCAATAAAAGCTCCATGTATGATTAGCACTCTGAATCTTAAATTAAAAATTTTCTAAAGATCAATTTACAGTTCTTTTTATTTCAATAATTTTTTTAAAATTTCTATGTTCTTTGAACATTTTTTTTCATATATTCTAATGTTTAAACCCATTTTTTCTTCAAACTCGTTGGCTTATATAGAGGATTTATGTGGATATGTCAACATGTGTCTATTGATAGACTGGTCACTAATATGCATGGTGTGCCCTGTCATAATACATGCTGAAATATTTTGGTGTTATGACACTTGTTATTATGCATGTTTAATTTATTTTGCATGTTAAGTTTATGTGGATTGCCATTAAAGTTCACCAGTCTTAAGCGGTGACATCTTGTACTCCAAAATATTGATTTAGGATCGGGGTATTTCCATTTCGGAGTGTTGTCATTTTAGAGTATTTCTATTACAGAGATACTCTCACACAGGAGTACTCCCTTCCATTCCTAAATACTCTCATTCCGGAGTACTTCTATTCCTGCTACTCCCCTTCTGGAGTACTCCTATTCCGGAATGCCGGTGTGATGTTACTCAGAAATGCTATTACTTCAATATTATGCCCAAATTTGTAGTTCCACTTAAGGAAATTTGTTAGAAATATTAATTAGAATGATGACACGTGACCAATAAAGCAGTGTTAAGTTTAGACATCTACAATGGCCAATAGAGTAGGGATAAAATTAGGCACCTACAAGGATGAATCTTAAAAATCAATGTCAAAAAATCAATAAAAACCGGTGAACCGATCCGGTCGATTATTAACCCAAATTTTCTAAAACCAAAAAAATAAAAATAAAAATAAAATATATTTTTTATGATTTTTACATTAAAGGAAAAAAAAAATCATCGGACAGTAAGATTTTCTGTTAAAACTTGTCAATCAATCTATTTCGGACTAATTTATCATTTTTCTTCAAACTTCCTCTCTTGTATCTTATTTTTCTCACTCAGCAAGGAGCTGCTCGTTGGAGTGGCAATTTTGCAAGTCGGATCGGGGCTTTGACATGTCCGATCCAAAACTGCATTTTAATGTAAAAGCCCATGTCCACGAAAAAACTTGGCCCGGGCCTTTTTAAGCCTACATTTTATTAAATATATATTTTTAAAAAATCGAGGTTACTTTGTAAGGATAGTTATGATTTTAATTAAATATATATATTTTCAATTCTAAATGTTGGGCACGAGTTTTTCTTGCTTCATTGAAGACCGGGTACACCAACTGGAGAGAAGAAGAGCAAGGAAAGAGAGAAGAAGTTGGTGAGGAGGAAGGACAAATTGAGTTGATTTGGTAAAAATAATTTCCCAGATAAAATTTCAAATTCCTTTTTAATACATATAAATTATAACATAGATAAAAATTATATAGGGTTATAATAAAATGAAAGAGCTTATGATACAGTGTAAAACAAACATAGGATCTCAACGGACATTTTTTTTAAACTTAAAAATCCTTATTTCTCCGAAAGAAATGGCTTGATGGTGTAAGATTCGGAACTCATCTTGAGATCCTGTATTCGAATTCAGATAGTTCATTTTTTTTAAAGAATATGAGATAATCGATGATTTTATATGTTTCGTTTAAATCCGAAATAAATGATTTGACAGCTGAATTTACAACAATTCCATCTCAACGGACACTTTCTTTTTTAAGTTAAAAATTATTATTTCTCAGAAAGACGTGATTTGATGGTGTAAGATTCAGAAATCTTTTTTTTTACAAAAATCTAAGATAGCCGATGATTTTATCGAGATTTCGTAACAAATAAAATCTCAGTTTGAACTAAAGACCTGACAATCAAATGTGTCAAACCAAGAAAGCCACACTAATTAAGAACACAAGCAAGCCAAGAAACTTAAACATCATCAAGCATTTAATCACCACCACAATGCTTGACATTGGTTTCTAATTTTGGATACCACTGCTAATTTAAAAAAACAAGAAATAAAAAACAAAACACAATCACCCACCGAAGCAGAAAGCTTCCACAAGATCGAGATCTAGTGACAGAAAATAACTTTGAGCTCACGTGGCGAGGAACAATCGTGCATGAGCGAAGGGGTATCATGGGCATAAGTAATTGTGGAAGGACAAGCGTGCTTGAAAAACTGCGAAAAGCTCGAAGCCCGACACGTCTGCGGACTGTTGTAATGATTCCTACAACACAGCTCGTCCGTACCAAACGCCTCGCATCCGCTCTTACAACCCACCACGTGACCGTGACCCGGCGGTGACCTCACCTGCAGATTCTGAGGACACGTGGCGAGCAGATTAGAACGGCACCCGACAACAGGGCATACGCCCTTGCCTTCGTGCGGGGTCACGGTCAAGGGGACGTTGAAGCCGTCGACCAGAGAGACGCCGTAGGAGGAGAGGTCGTTGTGGCCGTGGTGGAGTGTGAACTGTGCCAGCGTGGCGGGTGTGGCCCCACCGAGGCCGTTGCATTCCAAGCGGTGGCCGCAATCGCCCGTGACGCAGGAGAAGTGACCGTTGTAGTCAGTGCAGCCGGTTCGGGCCCAGATCCGACCGGACCAGTGTTGGGTCGGGGCGTTGAAGGATTTGTGGGTGAGGCTATGGAGATAGAAGCCACCGCGTTCGAGGACTGGGTGGCCGGCGTTGGGCTGAATGGCCGGCCAGACGGGGAAGGGGCAGTTGTTAACTAGGGTTAGTATGAAGCTTGCTTTGGCGAAGGAGCTTAGAAGAAGAAGATGAAGAGTTGCTGAAATGAAAATGAGTGAAGTAGTTGCCATTTTTTGTTTTGAGAAAACCAGATGTTGCGAGATGAAGATGAGTGTTTTGCTTTTACTTATAGGAAGCTGAGCAAGTATAGAGACTAGCGAGACATTTGTTTTTGTTCTATAAGCTGCTCCAGGGACATAAATGATATTTACCTAATAGAAGTTGCCAGTTGTTACTTGTTAGTTGTTAGGGACCTATATGATATATATCGCTAAGTTATATTCTTATTTGAGATAATATAAAAATTTAGGGACAGATATATTATTATCCAGCTTTAGTATGTTTTTGAATGCTTTGTATCCGTTGTCTTTTTGTTCATTGTTTATTACCGAGCACTGCAGGTGTCAGAAAAAAACCAGCGGTTGGAGTTGGACATTACAAAACAGGACAGGTGGTCACGGTTTCGGTTCTGAATCGAAATTAAATCGATTGGAATCAGATTATTTCGGTTTCAATCAGTTCTGGTTTCGGAATCAGAATCGGAATTGAAAATTTTCGGTTCGATTAGGGTTCACCCCTGACCGAATCAAAAAGAATCGCTGGAACCTGACAGTTTTATCTGTTCGAACCGGAACCGTTGGAACCGTTCGATTCCAGCGGTTCTACGATGGAACCGTTTTATTATTATTATTATTATTTTAAAAAAAATCATTATTAAAATTAAAAAAAAAAACGGAATAAAACTGGAATCGTTCGGTTCGGTTCCGATTCCACACTTAACCGGCCGGTTTAGAATCGAACTAGATTGTGGCCACCTAATGAGAATAAATGATAATTAAATGGGATATTAAAATTGCACATAAAATACAAAGATTTATATGTATCAAAAATGAAAATCTGAAAGTAATATTACACTCACACACACTCTCACTATAGCTATAATAATTTACTATAGATAACTGTAGCTACAGAGAGTGTGTGTGGGTGTACCATTTTGAAAGTGAAAAGGCGATCTCTGTGTTTGAATTTCCAAGGACAGAAGCGTCTTTTCACCAACAAAAGAGTTAATTATGTGCGGATTGAGGTGTTAAATCTTTTGTCTATATAATGATAGACAGTCCCTCCTGTTTGCTTGAATGCTGGTTGGCTTTAAAATGATAACAAACAAAAACTTTGAAATACTGTCCATTGATACATTTTCATATTTAGTAAAAGGTTTTCGCCAATTTTTTTTAGGAGAGATCATCGAATTTAAATTTTATTATTAAATTTAAAATTTATATATGAACTTAAAATATTTCCCTTTAAATTTAATATCCCCTTCTAAGTTTAATAACTATTGTTTCAATTTCATTATCCTCTGTACCAATAATACTGAGATAATATAGATCACGCCCTTCACAAAGAGTTCAAATTTCACTAGCTTCAATTATTGATAACACTTTGATAATAGAAAAAATGCAAAGGACGTACAAAAAGAGTTGGGGCAAATGGCATGTTTAAGTTTGCTTATAGGGATTGGATGTAACTTATAATAATTATGTGGGAGCAGAATCCACAGATGTGGCCTAATCAATTTGGCACAGGACTGGTAAAAAACAAGCAGCTAAGGGCAAAGATGATAGACTTCATCCAACTTTAATATCCTTTATAGCCAATGTTATTTCACAGCCATTTCTTTTGACTATAGGGATACAGAAAAGATAATATATGTGGTCCATAATAGATGTAATTTGGTGGTGTAAGGTTCAAAATCTAATATTTAGTTATTAGACTCGAATCCAGAAGATGTGTTTATTGTAAGAACCTGAGACGGCCGAAAATTTTATCTACTTCGTTTAAATCCGAGTCGGATGATTTGACGGCGGAATTTCCTCAGAATATATGTGTGTGTTTGTATTCAGGATTAACACGTGGGCTAGAAAATCACAGTATAAGGTTATTGGCAATGTAATAAGCTCAATTAATAAAATATCATCCATAGATTTAAAGGGACTTTGATTTCATTAGGAAGCTTATCTGTTGGATTTGCTTAGCATGAAGGTTACAAGAGAAATTGTCTGCTTTATCATGAAGACATTTCATTTGAATAATCGTGTTAGCTTAAAGAACATTATCTATTAAGATCAGAAAAAGTTAATTTAGGTATTAAAAAAAAGTTGCATATCATTTCTAAACACTTTTTTTTTTTTAAATAAATAAACTCTGTAATAGGCGAAAAACATCACAACAATACTAAACATCCCAAGTCCCAACTATCTATGTTGGTACCTTTGGACTTGTCAGATCATGTACTAATCAAACCTAATCGAGAGTGGAGATGACAATTTTGCCCACAAACCCATAAATTCGTAAAAACTCATCCGCAATTGGTAGAATTTGGTAAATATTTAAGCGGGTTCCCAAGTCCCAACTATCTACGTTGGTACCTTTGGACTTGTCAGATCATGTATTAATCAAACCTAATCGAGAGCGGGGATGACAATTTTGCCCACAAACCCGTAAATTCGTAAAAATTCATCCGCAATGGGTAGAATTTGATAAATATTTAAGTGGGTTTGGTAATTTAAAACAAAACCCGCTGCGAGTTTGGTAATTAAGCAAAAGCAGCGAATACCCATTGTGGGTATCCGCTACCCGTAAGTTTAATTTTTTTTTTGTTTTATATCTTTATGGCAAAAAAATCTCTCATATTAAAGGATTCACTAACTTATAATTTTTGAATTGGTCTCTCTTAATATTTTTGAATTGCTTTTGGTCATGATTCAATAATTTTGATGATATTAATTTAACATAATGAATGATATTCAGCTAGTGATTCATGAATGTAATTGTGATAATATGAATTTGACATTATGTTATAAATATTTTAAACTTTTATTTATGTGTCATAATTTACAAACTGTCAAATATTTTTTTTTTGTATGTTGTGAAAAATTATCAATATTTAATTAAAAAGATTGTATTATTAAGAGAGTAAGGGAATTCAATATTTTAAAAACCCGTAAAAAATCTGTTGGGTACCAGCGCAGGTTTAGTAATTTATTTTTATATGCGGATGCAGGTTTGATAATGAAAATTAAAACCCGCAGTAGGTATGGTGTGGGTTTGGTAATTTATTTACATATGCGGGTGCATGTTTGGTAATGACAAACCAACACCAAACTCTACCAACTGCCATCCCTGATCGAGAATGATATATTAAGGGAAATACTAACGAGTGTCATAATGACACTCATTAATAATATATTTTAGAAAAGTTTTGATGGAAACAAGAGAAAAATTAATTAATATTTTGACAGTTTTTTTCATTTTCATTAAAAATGATGTCAAAACTTTCCTAAAATAAATTCTTAATGAGTGCTCTAAGGACACTCATTAGCATTATCCATTAATAAGAAAAAAGAGTCGAGTACATCTTGAGAGATAAAATTAATCAAGAAACTAAAATATGGGTTATAAGATAATAGTCTCATTAAAACCTTTAATATAATTTGGTATTATCGTAAACGTTTTAAATCCTTTTGAAAAAACAATAGGAATTTATTACAAAACTATATTTTTCATCATTTATTATAAAAAAAAACTTACCTCTAAACTTAAATCATTTTTAGTCGTAAGATTTTTTAATTTTATTCATGTTTAGTTCTTTTTTATTACTATTCAGTCTTTTTTTGACTAATAAGAGAGATGATTTAATTTTCCCTCCCTTTTATCTTTATAAAGTAAAAAAGAAAAGAATTATTTTTCACATGAACGTTGTTGTTGTTATTATTATTATTATTTAAAATGGTGTGCAATGCCAAATATATTTTAACCCATTTAAAAATGGGATTTACCGATCTCTTTTGGGGATTGTGTTTTGAAAACACATATTTTTATTTTAAATGCACACTAAATATTAATTCTTCTTTGATTTTTTATGTGCTGATGAAATCATTTATAGCCATATTATGACTCTACCTAAATAAATAAATACTTAGACATACATCTAATTAACATTCATTTTATGACTATCGGTAAAAAATACAATCACAATATAATTGAGGTAAAAAATATTTTTGTTCTCAATGTTCTTGAGGGTTGGTAATGTGACTGAGATAACTAATATGACTAAGGGTCAGAAATATGACTCAGGCCGCAATTGTGAATGTGCTCAATGTGACTAACGGTCATCAATGTGATAAATGCAACTAATGTGAATGAGGATCGATAATGTGATTGATGTCACACTTATAACTATGCATAATATGACTAACGGTCAATAATATGACTGAGATATCTAATGTGATTGAGGGTTGGTAATGTGATTGATAGTCGGAATGTGACTAAGATATCTAATATGACTGAGGATTGATAATGTGACTACTGGTCGATAATGTGATTGAGGTCATAATGTGACTGAGGTAACTAATGTTATTGAAGTCACAAACGTGACTGAAGATCAGTAATGTAACTGATGTTACAATTTTGATTGAGGGTCTGTAATGTGACTGTGGTCATAAATATGACTGAGACACACCCATGACTAAATTTTGAGTCATTCAACTGATAATCACATTGTGACTTTTGGTAAAAAAAAAATGACTATTATTCAGTTCTTTGTGATTTAAGTAAAAATATTTTGTGACTATTTTCAATGTGACAGAAAGTCAGCAATATGACCAAAGATAAGCAATATGACCGAGACATAAATAATAAAACTTTCAATCACCAATATGACTGAGTTAAAAATGTGAATATAACTTTGAGACTAATTTCGACCTTACATAAGTCTAAATTTGATGTTGGACATATGACATTCATAGCTTTAAAAGGGCCATAACTTGGGTTACAAATTTCTATTTTCGACCTATGATATACCGATTCAAAGATAGTGAAATGATACATGTGGTGTTGCCCTTATAGGTTGTTTCAGCTATGCTTTAATGGCCTTGCTAATTGCTTCTGATAACTTCTACATCGTATGCAAATCTAGCTCAATCGCAATTTTAGGCTTTAATCCGTCAACATATCTCGCAACCTGTTGGCTATCTATTTTCTTCAAATATGTACTTGTGAGAGGTTATTTGATGAAAATTATATGTATGAATGTTAAGTGTATGTGTATTTTTATAAATTGTGATTTGAAGTATGAATGGAAGAGATACAAATGTTTGAAAATGACTAGTTTGAAATTATTATTTTCTTATAAATGTAAGAGACATTTTTGACCCTTTTTTTTTTTTATTGAAACACATAAACAATGTGTTTTATTTTAAAACTTATGATTTATAAATCGATAATATGTATTTTTTTAATCATGAAATACTTTATATTTTGGGATTGATTTTTTTTAAACATACACCCTAGGACTGTGGAGTGTGTATTGAATTTTTGTTTGATATTCTTTTATCATTTTTAGTAATTTTACATTCATAAGAGTAAATGCAAATTTCTAAGTTTGGTTAGTATCGAATAATAAAGATTCTATCATAATTGAATTTTTAATAAAAACACAAAAAAAAAAACAATGATTAATTATAAATTAATACATATCTTATGAATTAGAAAAAGTATTCAAATACTCTAATGGTGTGTTTACTTGAGGGTAATGAGAATGGAGGAATGTGAATTATTTCCATTAAGGTTATTTACTTCCTAAATTGAATAAAAATGAGAATGAGAATGAGAATGAGAGTAGGGCCCACAAATTTGGGAATGAGGAATGTGAATCTCATTCCCACCAGCCCCATGGAAATGAGATTCTCATTCCCAGTATTGATGGGGAATTACAATATTATCCTTAAGATAATTAATTAATATTAATTTATAAATAATAAATAAAATATATTAATAATTAATAATTAATCAATAATAATAAAATAATATTCACTATTTTAATAAAATAATAATTTAATATTTAGTAATTTAATACATTAATAATTAATTAATAAAGTAATAATTAATTAATACTTAAATAATAAATAATAATTAAAAATTATTAATCAATAATTAATAATAAAATAATATTTAATAATTTAATAAAAGAATAAATTAACATTGAGTAATTTAATACATTAAAATTTAATAATAATAATAAATTAATATATAATTATAACTAAGGGTATTTTTGTAACTTTTTAACAATTCATTCCGATTACTGGATAAGGTAAACACATTAATGATTATTGCTTCATTCTGATTCCGATTCCTCCAGTTAATTAAACAACTTATTCTGATTCCGATTTACCAGTCACATTCCAGCTCATTCCGATTTCATTCCATTCCGATTTCATTTCATTACGATTACGAGTACGTAAACGCACCATAATTCCCTTGGATATACATTAGGTTAGGAATTTTATAAACTATATGGAATCTCATCCTATAATTTATTTTGTAGTATTATATACATCATTTGCAAACAAAAGAAAAGAAAAATTAATCACAATTTATTAAATTCTACCCTAAAATGTAACTCATGTTGAGTGGTGGGATTGGTTGATAAGCAAACCGATTTATTTCACAGAATCTCATAATGTAAATATTGATAAAATTTGAATTTTAATTAATTTCCATAGGGACCATAAAAAAATAGCATAAGATCTTTAGGTTATGAGAAAAATTTATATAAGGTCGGCCTTATATAATTATCTAATTAATAAATGACACGTGTTTCGGTTTTTTTGAAATGATTAATTAAAATAAATAGAAAAAAAATCATAACACGTGTTATTTATTAGTTAGATGTAAGGATGGCAAAAAAATTCGATCCGGCTCGGGAGTAAAAAATCCCGAACAGGGCCCGTGACGTAAAAATCCAATTCTACAGATGCTCGGACCGGATTTTCTTGAATCCGGAATAAAAAAATAATTACTGAATTTGAACCGGACTTATCAAAACCCAAATCCGACCCGACCCATTATGAATAGGGGTGGCAATTTGGGTCAGGATTCGTTTATTCGTTCGATTTGATTCGCTTTAAAGCGAATACGGGTTTGAAAAAATGAATTCGTTTAATAAATGAGTCAATTCGATTCGATTCGTTTATTAAACGAATCGAATACGAATTTAAGCTAATGTTGTTGACGGCGGATTTTGGTCTCAGGGCGATAAGGGAATATCACTCCCGAGGTAATCCTCATTCAATAGTGAATTTGTTTGGTTATGGGGGAAACCAAAAGCAAACTTAGCAGAAGGTAGATAATGCACCAATCAGACAAAGAGATCTAACGTGGTTCGGCGGATATTTGTCCGACCTACGTCCACGGGCACAAATATGACTATCTTTTTATTGCTGAAATTCGTAATTCTTCTGTCTTTTTACAAGTTTGATTCTGATGCCTTTTACACATACTATACCCTTCTATTTATAATAGTGAAGGAATTAGATTCCTCTTTATATGAGGTCTCCTAGTTGAAACAATCTCATGCTCCCTCAAGGAAACCTTGACCAAATTTATCTTTTTCTTCCTTTGTCCTACTAGGACTCTGACTACTCAGTTTTCCCATGAAAGTATGGTAACTTATCTTCTGGAGCATATCCCGCTATGCTCCCGGTCTTCATGTGGTCGGTCATGATAGTCTTTTGTACCGGGGGTGCTTCTGTTGACCTGATAAGTGCCCGGTCATCTTGAATTCAAGTGCTCGGTTGCCGATCATCAAGTGCTCGGTATCTTCATGTTGTGGTCGGTCTTTTATTTGTGAAACGCTCGGGCCCTTACTGCTGGCTTTTTATGGGTCGGGTCGGTGTTAGTGATCTCACCCAAGAAGGGAATTACTCTTCTACCCTTGTCGTGCTGTTTTAAATATCATAGTGCCTGAAAACACCATCAACATCTGTCCCATAGTTCTCGGTTCTAACGAGTATACGAGTTGGTGCCGGGAATTATATAAGATGGTGTGCTGATTACTTTGTTGGTGGTCGATCCGGGGTTGAATCGAAATTTTCGTCGCCTCTTTTCAAGCACCTCTTCTTGAGACGCACAACAGTCATGTCTGTTTAATGCCCATCAAATCGCCTTTAGGGTTTATCCTAAGTGTGACACTTGTCAATCATCTGTCGGATTCCCGCCAAAAAAGAAAGTGAATCGACCGTGTAGGGGCGTTTTAATAGTGTGCTGATCTCAACCGTTCGTTTGATTTTGGAAGACCTATTTTGCAGTTGACACTTGGTGTCCATCCGGGTTTCTTTTCTCGATCCAATGGCCATGAGCGCCCCACTCATGACTATAAAAAGACGGAGCTTTCACTGTGCAGTCTTTTTGGCAAATCTTTCTCTCTTTCCAGTGAATATTTCAACCGTGACTCACTTGACTCAGTACTCCCGGAGTTTCTTTCAGCCGTGCATTTTTCTTCTTTCTCCGCTGTGACCTGCGAATTTAGGGGCGAGCAAACCGTGCTGTGCAATCTTCAGTCTTTCTGAAAGAAACAAGTAAGTTTTCTGAACGACCTCTCCTTTTTTTGTGTGTTGTGAATCCTTTGTTAGCTTTGATGTTGCTAGGGAGTGACTTATGGCTTGTCGGATTTTGTTAGGGTATTTTAGAACCCACTTGCTTAGCTTTCTCGGAATACCTGAGCAGTTTTAGAGTTTTAGCTATAGACTGACTTCCCCTTCCTTTTTATTTCTTAGGATGTCAGGAACGTCTGACAACAGATCTTCCCCTGTAAACCCTGCTAGACCCTCAATACCCCCTGCTGAAGAGCTTTCCTCGGGCTCGGGGGCACCTACTGTGGAAGACCTTGATACTACCCCCACTCCTTCTGAGATCGAACAAGATTCTTATCATCAGAGGGTTCCTCGGGAGGATCCGGAGCCCGGTGATTTTGATGGCTCGGCTCTGGACATGGTTCGGCCCTCTAAAATAACCGAGGATGATCTAGCACTGCTTCGGCAACGATATGACATCCCGATAGACATTGCCCTTGAGGTCCATCTTCCATGTGATCGTGCCAGTCAGCCTGACGAGGGTTCCGTGGCCCTTATTCCAGCTTTCTTCAAATGCGGGCTCCGGCTGCCAATTCAACCCTATTTTGCCTGGATGCTGGCCGAGATGGAGATCGCCCTCTGTCAACTGAGTCTAAACAGTTGGAGGATTTTGGCCGGGTTGTATGTAGCTTGGCATCGGGCGGGGCTCGGCGAACCTTCTTTTGAAGAGATGAAGAGGTTATATAGGTTGAAGGCCAACCCAAAGACTCACCACGGTTGGTACTACCTTTCTGCTTACGATAGTTCGTCAAACGTCGTCCAAAAACTCCCTGACTCAATAAGAATTTCAAAGATCTTTGGTTCTGGGCCACTGGAGATTGGGGACGGACCCTGAGGTCAGATGAAGGGGAGATCTTGGTTCCGGACATCATAGGGCGGGAGGTTAGGAGATTAACCTTAGCTTTTCTGCCTTAGTTTTTTTTTATGTTTGGATTCTTACCTTTTTTCTATTCCTCCGAGCCTGTTGGAGGGATGCTCCCAAGGTCTCCTATCAGGTCCGGCAGCGGGTATTCTGGGCTCGGCGGTATGCTGCTCATTGGAGGGAGTTGGTAAATGACGCGGTGTTTTTTGAATCAGGGCTCGTTCGGACCGTTCCTCTTACGGTCTCGGGTCGGATAGGTAGATGTCTGTTGATCTTCTAACCAACTCCCATGTTTATTTACCATTTTTGTTGTCGTCTTTTTTCTTCTCTGTTTTTTTTTTTTGTATTCTCAGGTCCTGAACCCTTGTTTTTGTCTTTTCTTTTTGCAGGTATGTCGAAGAGACCAAAGTACCTTGATCGGTTGACCAGTGCCGCGAAGAAAGTTAGCCCAGGTGGAGATGGTACTTCTCGAAAACGGCCTGAATCTTCCGAGGATAGAAAGGTGACCGCGGGGACAGAACGACTGAGTTCTCAGGGTCTATCTTCATCTCCTCTGGTGCCTCCCATGGGTGCCACCCGTCCTGCTAGCCCTCCAAGACCCTCCATGAGGAGGAAACGTCGGTTTGGAGCTGTGGATACCCAATTGAGGCGGGAATTGGAGGTGAGGAGGCTCCGAGCAGAGAGACTCCAGTTCGGTAGGAAGGTCCTTCCAAGAAATTGAAGGTGTTGTGGTTCTCGGAGTTGATGACTTTGGGAAGAATATCAGGGAGGCTACTTCCCACTTGGTACCGGTTTTCAATGAGCTGGCGGGGGCTGTACCTCCTGAGAAGATTCCGAGGTTCGAGGACCTTTCACCCGAGGAGGTGGTCGCAAAGTTGTGCTCACAGTTGGCTCAGGTTATTTCTTTTTCTTCTCTTCTACATCCGAGGTGTCTTTCAAACTTAGTTTGAAACTGACTTCTTTTTCTTCTTGGCAAGCAAATTATTTGGCGGCAAAAAATAAGGACCTGTTCATAAGCCTTCTGTCCGAGGGCGGCCAAGCCCAGAGACTTCAGAATCGTCTTTCTGAAGTGGAGGCCAAGCTGGCTAGTGCCGAGGAGAGGAATAGGGACCATGAGCTGGCTGCGGTCGAGGCTGTCAAAACAAACAAAGCTCTTAGGGCTGCTGCTACTCTGGAGCGCAAGAATGCTGAAAAAGCTAGAGTAAGTTTGGTGGATGCCCGGGCTGAGATTGGGATCCTCAATGTGGAAGTGGGCAGTGTGGATTATAAGCTGCGAGCCAAAGAGGAGGAACTGGGACGGGCCCGTACCGAGCTCAGTGATAAGGAGCTCGAGTGGGAGGCCGAGAGGGACTCCATTCGTCTTGAAGGGGTCAGTGATTGTGCTGAAATCATACCAATGGTGCTGCCCGACCTGGATATGGGGCCAGTCCATGCAGCCATTTGTTTCTGTAAAAGGGGAAATATCTGAGGAGGAGTTCCAGAAGTGGCTCCCCCTTCTTCCGAGGAGGTGATGGATCCCGACCTGATTTCTGTTGCCCCGGTCTCCCAGGTTTCCCAAGAAAGCCGACCTGAGGTTCCTGCTCCTGGCGAGGACTACCCTGAGATTCCACCTCTCATTCTTGAAGTAGAGGTCTCCCGTGTCGCCGAGGTTGAAGCTGCTGTTCCCGTTCTTGAGACCGAGCTGATCCCTCCATCGTCTGAGCCAGTCGAGGAAGAACTTCCTGCCCCTGCGCGGGCTGATTAAAGAAGAGGTAACCCGGACGGGGCGGCCTCTGCGCGAGCTTGTCTTTTTTTTTGTAATAACACTTTATATTTTTGAATATATATATATATATATATATATATGTGCCTTCTTTTTTTTTCGTTTTTTTTTTATATTTTTTTTTTATATTTTTATATTTTTTATGTTTCCTTCAAACATTTGAGACCTGTCCGTGGGGACAATATGAGCTGGAGGGACGTGATCCGACCCTGAGTAGTAAGAAACATTTGGCTCCGGTGGAATCGGTGGGACATAACCCGACCCCGATCTGAGGGAAGCACTAGGCTTTACGTCCCTAGTTTAAAGAACACCGACTCGGTGAGACGTAACCCAACCCCGAGCTGTAAGGAACACTTGTCCCTGGGGGAATTTTTTTGTCCCCAGTCCGAAAGATAGATTCGGTGGGGTGTGGCCTGACCCCGAGCTGTATAACCAAGTGGCCTCGGCGGAACGAAATCCAGCCCCGAGCCGAATAACTGAATGGCCTCGGCGGAACGTAATCCAGCCCCGAGCCGAACAACTAAATGGCCTCGGCGGAAGTAATCCAGCCCCGAGCCGAATAATTGAATGCCTTGGGGAACGTAATCCAGCCCCGAGCCGATTAATCAAGCGGCTTCGATGGAACGAATCCAGCCCCGAACACTGGTTAATCATTGGGATTATTCAGATGGGAAGTGTATCCGTCTTTGAAACCCTGTCGAATCTGACTTGGGCGTCCCCCTGTCAGGCCGACGAAAAAAATAAAAACAAAACTTTCGAAAATAAAATCAAAGGGTGGGGGTGACTTAGCACTTGTCCCAAAAACTTTTCACAAGCGTAAACAACAGCACGGATTCCTTAAAACAGCGTCTTGTCCGAGGTTTCCAAAACACAATTCTGAATCTTTCAATTCAGTGTCCCGGCGAACCAGGATTTGGATCAGAGAGCGTTTGAATGGTAATGGTACATCCTCTATATGTCGGGTCACTGTGGAGCCTGTGTATTGTACGAGGGCTCCTCCTTACCACGCTGGAGCAGGCACACGCTACAGGGGCGTAACGCATCCCCGTGCTGCGCCTCTCTTGGATCCAAATGATGAATGGATCAAAGAGTGTCCGAGATACTAAGGGTATATTCCTCCTTAGGTTCGGCATCACTGGAGTTAGCAATCGTCACGGGGAATCATCATCCCCCGTGCTATGCTTTCCCACGGATCCAACATCGGGTAAGTGAGGATCAAAAGAGTGCTCGACACATTAAGGGCATGTTCTTCCTTATGTTCGGTAACACTGGAGTAAGCAATCACCACGGGGGTATCATCCTTCCCTGGCTATGCTTCTCACGGATCCTATGCATCGAGTATGTCCCTGAGGACCCCGAGCCAAGAGAGATACTTGGTTCTGGGGAATGTCTCGTCCCCAGACCAATGAGCATGACTCGGTGGGCGTAACCCGACCCGAGCCGAATAGTCAAGTGACCTAGGCGGAATAAGATCCAACCCCGAGGTGTTCGAAGCTTTAAGGGCATTGTCCTCCTTATGTTTGGTAACACTTGGAGCAAGCAATCGCCACGGGGGTATCATCCCTCCTCGTGCTATGCTTCTCACGGATCTATACTTGATTCACCTTCGTCCCTGCTGTTTGCTTGTATGAGTCGACTGATTCTGGTGTGACTTGTGCTTCTTTATGGTGGTAGCCGGGTCGGGTAGTTGCGGGTTTTGTGCTTTTGACCTTGGACCGTTGTATTGAGTATGTCCCCGGGGTTTTGAATACGGTTTTGCAAAATTATTTTTAGAAGAAGAGCGGGGGAAAAAAAAGAAGTTTTATTTATATTCGGGGACATACTGCCCTTCTTACAACTCTCTGCGGGTCATTTTGAGAGAGGCTTGTGTTTGAATTTCTGTCCCTTATTGGGTTGCTGCCAAAGAAGAGGGGGAAAAGAGATTTTACTGAAAGTATTTTCTCAACATCTCGGCGTTCCATGGCTTTTTTAATCTTGTGTCGTCCAGCTGTTCCAAAAAGTTAGCTCCTGGCCTTACCACCTCTGTGATTTTGTATGGCCCTTCCCACTTGGCACCTAGCGAGCCTCCTCTGGTCGCCGGGTGTTTAAGGTGACCCTTCTCAATACTAAGTCGCCCGGGAGGAAGGGAGCGGGTCCGAACTCTTCTGTTGTAGAAGCGGATCATTCTTTGTTGGTAGACTGCTGCTTTCATAGCTGATTTCTCTCTCATTCCCCGATCAGGTCGAGGTGGTTTTATAAGTTCTTCATTCTGCTCATTCCCAAGTGGCGGACCCTGTGAGTTGCTACCCCGATTTCTGCTGGAATGACGCCTCACATCCGTATGATAGGGAAAATGGTGTTTCCCCTGTGGAATCTTTGTAGGTCGTCCGATGTGCCCATAGCACTTCTGGTATTCTTCGACCCATAAGCCTTTGCATGATCCGGCCGAGCTTTAATGTTTGCCATTGATGGTCTTGTTTGTTGCCTCAACCTGTCCGTTTGACTTGGGATGGGCTGGCGAGGCGAATTTTAAAGCGATCTGGAGGTCTTCGCAGAGCTTCCTGAATCATTTGCTATCGAATTGTTTCCGTTGTCGGTGATGATCGCCCGGGGGATTCCGAACCTGCAGATTATGTTCTTTTCACAAACTCTGTGGCCTTTTTCTCCGTGATGGTGGATAGCGGCTCGACTTCTGCCCATTTTGTGAAATAGTCTATGGTCACGATTGCATATTTCGCCTGCCCTCGTCCTTTTGGCATTGGCCTATGATATCTAGCCCCCACTGTGCGAACGGCCAGGGGCTGGACATGGTGGTTAATTGTTCTGGCGGTTGATGGTGGATGTTGGCATTTTTCTGACAACCCTCGCATTTCTGGGCTATCCGCACACCGTCCTGATGCATGGTCGGCCAGTAAAATCCTTGTCTTAAGGCTTTGAAGGCGATTGATCTTCCTCCGGTGTGACTTCCACAGATGCCCGTGTGAATTTCCCTGAGCACATAATCTGCTTCCTCCTCTGTTAAACATCTCATGAGGGGTACGGTATAGCCTCTCCGGTAGAGCACCCATTCGATCAGGGAGAACTTGGTGCTTTTAAATTTTAATTTCTTGGCCTCCTTTCTGTCCTCGGGTGTCTCTCCTGTTT
Source organism: Zanthoxylum bungeanum (assembly GCA_019454045.1). Classification (NCBI taxonomy): domain Eukaryota; kingdom Viridiplantae; phylum Streptophyta; class Magnoliopsida; order Sapindales; family Rutaceae; genus Zanthoxylum; species Zanthoxylum bungeanum. Next base: position 108,504 of record SKCR01036950.1, read on the forward strand.
CCAAATATTTTCTGATTGGTTGTAGCCATGAAGTTTTATCTTCTTCATCCAGGGTTCCTACTTCGAGTTCTCCTACGCTCTTTTCTCGGAGGCAGATTAGGGGGATTGTTCTGGGATTCTCTGTCTTTATTGAAGATGCGAGCCGTGCAAGAGAATCTGCTTCGCCGTTGTCATCTCGTCCGATTTGTTCGAAGTGAACGTTCCTCATTTTTTCTATTAACCTCTTTACCTCGGTCAAGTAGGCTCTCATGCTAGGTTCCCTGGCCTGGAATTCGCCTTTTAGTTGTTGAATAGCAAGCTGTGAGTCACTCCTTACTACCACGTTGTGGACCCCCACTACTGTGCATAGCCTTAATCCGGCCAAGATGGCTTCGTATTCGGCTTCATTGTTTGTGGTTTCGAATGCGAACCTTAAGGCAAACAATACTTCTTCCCCCTTGTTATTTTTTAACACGATCCCGGCTCCGCCGCCCTGTGAGCTGACAGACCCGTCTACTGACATCTCCCACTTGTCTTCCCCTACCGTCAAGATCTGGGGTTCGGTGAATTCTGCAACAAAATCTGCCAAAACCTGTCCTTTCATTGCTACCATTGGAAGGTAGGAGATGTCGTGTTCGCTTAACTCCACCGACCACTTCATCAATCTTCCCGAGGCCTCTGGTTTTTGTAAGATCTGTCGCAAGGGGTGGTCGGTGTAATCTTTGATAGGGTGGGCTTGGAAGTAAGGCCGCAATTTCCGAGCTGCGGTGATCAAAGATAGGGCGACTAGTTCATGTACGGGATACCGGGTTTCTGTGTCCAACATGGCTTTGCTGACATAGTATACTGGTATTTGGATTCGGTCGGCCTCTTGCACCAGCACCGAACTTACCGCGTGTTTTGAAACAGCCAAGTATAAGTATAATGTCTCTCCTGGGAGAGGTTTTTCTAGGAGCGGGGGCTGTGCTAGATATTGTTTCAGTTGTTGGAAGGCCTCTTCGCACTCCGGAGTCCAGTCGATCCCCTTTTGGGCTTTCTTGATGGCTTTGAAGAAAGGGTGGCATTTGTCGGTTGCTCGGGAGATGAATCGGTTAAGCGCGGCTAGCCTGCCGGTTAGACTTTGAACTTCCTTCACCATCCTGGGAGATTTCAAGTCCACTACGGCTTGTATCTTTTGCGGGTTTGCTTATATGCCCCTGGAGCTCACCATGTAGCCTAAAAACTTCCCGGATGCCACCCCGAAGGCACACTTTTCTGGGTTGAGTTTTAAATGGTATTTCTTCAATAACTCAAAGGTTTTCTTCAGGTCGGTCACGTGACACCCTGGCGCCTCAGACATTGTTATCATGTCGTCAACTTACACTAGCATTGTTGTGCCGATGAGTGGTTTGAAAATCTTGTTGACCAGTATCTGAAAGGTGGCTCATGCATTTTTTAATCCGAAAGACATTACTTTATAACAGTAAAGCCCCTGATCGGTGACAAAAGTTGTTTTCTCCTCGTCAGCAGGGTGCATCTTGACCTGGTTGTATCCTGAGAAGGCGTCCATAAAGCTCAGCAGTCCCTTGCAGGCTGTCGTATCTACCAGCTGATCTACGTTTGGCAGTGGGAAGCTGTCCTTCGGGCACGCCTTGTTGAGATCGGTGAAGTCCACGCACATCCTCCACCTCCCGTTTGCTTTCCTTACCAGTACTACGTTCGAAACCCATTCTGGGTACTTGACTTCTCTGATGAAGCCTGCTTTTAACAGTTTTTCCACTTCGGACGCCACTGTTCTGCACCGTTCTTGGTTAAAGATTCTTCTTTTCTGTTTAACTGGTTTGTGTGTCGGGTTTACTGCCAAGCGGTGACTGATGAACTTTGGATCAATCCCGGGCATGTCATTGTGTCCCCATGCGAAGATGTCGGGGTACCTCCGTAGGCATTCCAGCAGGTCATTTTTTAGGATTTCGTCTAAGTTCCCTCCTATCTTTATGCTTTTATTCGGTCCGAACAGGTTGACTTCTTCTAATTCTTCGGCTGCCTCTAGCCGGGCAACTTTGTCCGGGCGCGGACCCGGGTCCTTCCTTAGATTTTCCCCGTCTTCCCCCCTTTGCCTCTTCCTGGTGCTTCCTTCGATGCAGAGGGTTTCCCGTGAGAGAGTGGCAAAGCAACTACGGGCTATCTTCTGACTTCCGCATATGATTCCGATCCCTTCCCGGGTAGGAAATTTCAGTTTCAAGTAGTAACAGGACATCGCAACCTTTGTTTTCATCATAAAGGGCCGGCCGACAATGACTTGGTAACTGCTCAGGCAGTCCACCACGGTGAAGTTTACCATGACTGTCCGGGTTTTGGGGTGAGTTCCGATGGTTGTTGCCAGTTGAATTCTTCCCAGCGGGATGACCGTTGAGCCTCCAAAACCATATAGGGGGTGCCGTCATTAGTTAGGGTTACGTATTCTACTCCCAGGCTTTCTAAAGCTTCTTTGGATATTATGTCTACCGCGCTTCCGGGGTCTACTAGGATTCTATCCACCTCTGTGCCGCTGATTGTAGCTTTGATTATCAGCGTATCATCATGGGGAAAACTCACCCCTCGTGCATCCTCGTCGGTGAACATCATGGGCACCGACCGACCCCCTTGTGGTGTCGGGGGTCTTTCTGTTCCTAGTACCTCTGACCCTTGAGCTCGGCTATAGTTCTTTCTTGACCGGTTGGAGTCCCCGGCCAGTGTACTTCCCCCTGCGATGATGTTCACCTGTCGGTTTCGTGCCCTTTGTCTGGCCACCATGGTTTCATGGTCGATATAACTATTTAGATACCCATTTCGGGCTAGGTCCTCCATATGTTCCCGCAGATCTTTGCATTCGTCCGTTGTGTGCCCCCTCAGGTTATGATGTATGCAGTAAGACTTCTGGTTCCTTTTTTCTGGGGGGAATCTCCTGAGGTCGGGTTCTATCAAGAGGCATTTCCTGTATTTCCATGATGATTTGCCCTGGTAGTTTGCTCAGGGGAATATATGTTTCTTCTCGGACTACATGATTCACCTGGGTCGCGACCCCTCTTTCCTGATCTCTTCGAGGTATCAGTTTGAATTCTTTGGGTTTTGGATTGAATCTTTTGAATTCCTGTCCGGTCGTCGGGGGGCCTCTATGTTCTTGCTGTTCTTTCCCGAATGACCGTTCCCCTTCGGGAGATCTTTTCTTCGCTTTCTACCAAGACGAATTTCGGGCTACCTCTAGAGCGGTGGCATAATCCGGCGTGTCCTGGATTCTTAGATGAGTCCATAGCCTCCCGATCTTTAGGGCTCTTTTTAAGCTTTCTAGGGCTTCTAGGGACTCATATCCCCGACTTCCAGTACCATGTTGTGGTATCTCTCAATAAAATTTTTCAGGGGCTTGTCATCTCCTTGCTTCATAAGTCTTAATTCTCCAATCGTCTTTTTGGCGACGCAGGCCCCTTTAAAGTGTCAAATGAACGACTTTTTAAGTTGTGTGAAGCCTCCGATGCTCCCCGGAGCCAGACTTTTGTACCATAGGATGGCGGGTCCACCTAAAGTTAGGGGGAACACTTTGCAGATGGCATCTCCTACTACTCCCTGGACTTCCATCAACAAGACAAAGCTTTCGATGTGCGATTTCGGGTCAGAGTGGCCTTTGTAGGGTGCCATGGTCGGCATGCTGAATCGCTTTGGGAATTTTGCCGACCTTATTTTTTCCGTGAGGGGAGATTCCTCCTCGCTATCCCGGACATCCCCTGCATCGGTCTTGAGGCCTACTCCCCACTTGGTCATCTCCTTTTTTAACCAAGATTTTATTTCACTGCTTGTGCCGCCATGTCGTATCCTGTGCCCCTCCGTGTGTCTATTGCCCCGGGTGCGGCGTTCCTCATCCCTTGGAATTTCCCGCACACTTTCGCTATGCTCCCTGTCTCTCTTCTGAAGTCGTGGAGACTGTCATAGGAGGGATCCGGTGATGGTCTCCTCTCTTCTTCTTCTTCTTCCCACATGTCCTCTGTTTGTGAATTTTTTCTACAACTACGGATTTTATCCCATAGGGGCCCCTCCTCCTGGGTCTATCGTCTTCACTGTGTCTATCACCCTTTTCCCTTATGCTCTTTCACTCTTCTTCGACTGGTTCCGATGTCTGGTCTCTCGTTGTTCGTTCCCTCCATTCTCTCCAACCGATCCATCATGGATTTCATGTTTTCTTCCATCTTTTTTATCCAGTCTATTGCTGGACTCCCCGAAGATTGATGATTTCCGCCTTCTGCCATTGTCTTTCTACGCGAACTACTTTTTGTTGAGGATCCCCACAGACGGCGCCAACTGTTGACGGCGGATTTTGGTCTCAGGGCGATAAGGGAATATCACTCCCGAGGTAATCCTCCTTCAATAGTGAATTTGTTTGGTTATGGGGGAAACCAAAAGCAAACTTAGCAGAAGGTAGATAATGCACCAATCAGACAAAGAGATCTAACGTGTTTCGGCGGATGTTTGTCCGACCTACGTCCACGGGCACAAATAGGACTATCTTTTTATTGCTGAAATTCGTAATTCTTCTGTCTTTTTACAAGTTTGATTCTGATGCCTTTTACACATACTCTACCATTCTATTTATAATAGTGAAGGAATCAGATTCCTCTTAGTATGAGGTTTCCTAGTTGAAACAATCTCCTGCTCCCTCAAGGAAACCTTTACCAAATCTATCTTTTTCTTCATTTGTCCTACTAGGACTCTGACTCCTCAGTTTTCCCATGAAAGTAGGGTAACTTATCTTCTGGAGCATATCCCGCTATGCTCCCGGTCTTCATGTGGTCGGTCATGATAGTCTTTTGTACCGGGGGTGCTTCTGTTGACCTGATAAGTGCCCGGTCATCTTGAATTCAAGTGCTCGGTTGCCGATCATCAAGTGCTCGGTTGCCGATCATCAAGTGCTCGGTATCTTCATGTTGTGGTCGGTCTTTTATTTGTGAAACGCTCGGGCCCTTACTGCTGGCTTTTTATGGGTCGGGTCGGTGTTAGTGATCTCACCAAGAAGGGAATTACCATTCTACCCTTGTCGTGCTGTTTTAAATATCATAGTGCCTGAAAACACCATCAACAAATGTATTCGTTTAAGATTCGTTTTATTATTTTTATTTACTAGTTCTTGTTAATTTTCAATTAAGATTCAAGAAATTAGAGCTAATTATCATAGAAAAAGTGATATTTTCGATATTTGGTGAGGTTTTCTTAGTAAATATATTAATTACATATTTCATATGTATATATTTATGAAGAATTAATGTAAATCAAGTGTGGTAAATTATTTTATAAATAATATCATTGACTAAACAAATAAACGAAATTCGTATTCGATTCGTTTAATAAACGAATCGAATACGAATTCTGATATTAAGATTCGTTTTAATAAACGAATCGAATACGAATCCATTACATTTTGATTCGATTCGTTTAGAATTCGATACAAATTCGAATTCGTTTTTTTCCACCCCTAATTATGAACTCTTAATTTGATGGTCGTATAAATATTGATTCTTCTGTTATTAGAAACTTTTGCCAATAGGAAATCATATTGTCGGTAGGGAAGCAACAGGAAGCATCCAAACTGCGTCGTTTCGTTTGTGTGGAGTTCGAGGTGGACGGTGGTCACGATAAACACGAGGGAAAGAAAGGATAAGCATTGTTTGTAAAGAAACAGAAACTACACCGTTTACGAGGTCCTGGTTGGCTTGCACTATAATTTGAAGCATCTCAACAAAAACACACCCACCGTTTATGTGGATTCTACTAGAATTTGAAAATGAGTAATAATTGTCACACCAAAACTAGAATAAACACATTAAAAAATAAATAAAATTTAATTAAAAGATAAATAAATTTAATTATTTTTTAATATTTATTTTTATACACTTCATTTTTATTTAAAAATACTAAAAGAGATTTCAGTTCAAAGTAGTATCCACATGCAATGCATGGTGATATGCATTGCCCACCACCATTGCAAGCATCTAAACCGCCTTTAAGTGGAGTTTGAAATTTGATGCAAACTTGCAAAATAAGTTTAGGTGAAAATTATTTATTTGCTGACAATTTGAGTCATGCTTTGGCTATAAATTGAGCGTTAATTGAGAGTTCAAACTATCCACAACAAGAAACTCAGAGTAAAAGAGCTTAAATGGTAAGCTCCAAATAAGATAACTTAAAGAGTGTAGTTAGTGAGTGAAGTTCTTTGTATAAGAGAGAGTGTAAGCTCCAAATAAGATAGTTTAGAGAGTGTAGTGATTCTTTGTACAAGTTTTATAATACTTGTAAATTATATTTAAATAGTGCTAGAAATTTTTTTTTCCTCACAAAAATACTATTTAGTGATCAGAGAATCACAACATTCAATTGCGTTTTCATTCACGATGTTATGAAAATATGGATTTCTTAATGTATCGCATTAGCCATATTGGGGAGTAGCCACTATTGCTTGTTCAATTTGATTTTTTTTTTTTTGAAATATATTACATAAATTAATGAAAAATTATTTATTAATAAGATAATTTTATTTCACTTCTATTAAAATAAAGAATACACAATTTTTTTTTTCTAGTAAATTAATATTCTAATTACATCATTGACAAAGAAAATTGAAATTGAAATTCGAACCAACTTGAAACTTCTATTATTGAAGTTGAAATCAATATATGTTTTATGTTTATTATTAAAAATTTAAAATTTTACGTGTCGTTTCAAGTTCAAAACTCACTATTTCTACTTCAATGTCCATATATGGATATCGAGATAAAATATTGGTTCATTTTTCAAATTCTTAAATAGAAGTGAACTTTAGGGTAAATTATTTTACGACATGATTGTCTTGAATCCGATACGGGCCACAGTCTCCTCATCAAAAGTCGAGATATGGGGAAAAAGATAACGAAATTGACATAATTATGTGATCATGGTTCGGTGGTGATCCGTCTAATTTTATTATAATTATTGAAACCAAATCAACTCATCACGCATGATTTGATCTTTTAATTTAACAAAGATTTTCATGCAAGTTTTGAGGCCAAGAACCAAAATGTTAATCATCCCTTCTACTACAAAAGCTATAACGGTTTACATTTTTAAATCATTCATCACTCATTGTTTCAATTATATGCATTTATACTAATATCATATCAAATTCTTTTGTTACATATCAAAAAATTCCTTTTTTTTTTATGAAGCAATAAGCGAAATGGGGTAAGAAGTTAAAGTCCATTCAAACAAGGAAAGCTAAAAAGAGCAATCTTCCACCAATTACTGCTTTGCAAAGTTTTTTTTTTTCAAATGACAAGGAATGAGACAAAATTTACTTATTTTAAGTACAAATCAAAAGATTAGGAAAACTCAAATTAACATGAATATGAATGATAAAAATAGAGATTGATTTTACTGAATTTAATGAAATAATTATCTTGGATAGAACATAATGACATTAAAAGATCCATATAATTTTTTTTTGATTTGGTAAGTACAACACACTCGAAAGTGACATTAAAAGATCCATACATTAAAAGATCCATGCAATTGAGATATTCAATATGCATTGGCAGGTCCATACGCCAATTCCTATGGCGAGGATCAACCACTCGAAAGTGAGGGTGGTCTTAAGTTTTGAAGAAATATAGATGAGTTTTTAAAGTACGTGGTCTCTACTAATAAAAGAGAGTTTTTTTTTTACTTCAATATTGTAATGAGTATTGAAGTCAAAAAACCTAATGGATGATCAAGTGCATAAGAACAAATCAAACGATTGGAGCATTTTCCTCTATTTTTCTCCTATATGCTAGGAACCTAATGGATGGCCAAGTGCACGAGATTTCCCACACTGTAGGAGTAGATGCTTGTTCTCGCCTTAAGTCCACAATCAAGAATCTGAATTTTAGGGGCACTAGCGAACCTGCAAAACAAGGGTAGGGTGAACGGGGAGTACTGCCCACCGGTGTGGTGGTAGCCGTAGGCTCTCCGATGCCCAAGTCAGTAATGTGGAAGAGGAGGAAATTGGAAGAACAAGGCTTGAAGTTACCTCAGTCTCCGTTTGTTTGCCGTGAGGGCGGTGTGTTGTTTGATGAATCGAGAGTGAAATATTAGAGAACTGATTAATTTCAATCCCCTCTCCACGCCAAGACCTTTTATTTTTATAAGTCCTTTGAGGTAGGGTCATTTACTCTTCTTCTGCCCGTTGGAGCTTCTGTAACAGTCAATTTAGTGGAGGGTTTATGAACTTTAGGCGTTTCTTAACTTGGTAACTGAAGAGTCTGTAGGCCATCTTGAACTGGTCTCTTAGTGACAATGGGCTTGGGCTTGTGAGGCCTCTTGGTCCAATATTGGTTCTTACACTGGACTTACTACTGGGTTTCAGGTTTTGTGGTTGGCCCCGAGGTGAAATATCGATTTTATCCTTGGGCCCAAATTTGGCCCGTATATTAGGTTCTAGGGAGAATTTAATATGTAGGCAACCTTATTCTTGTTTTTTTTTTGGCAAAGAGACTGTTTACACGACTCGAACTTGTGACATCCAAATCATAATTTACTAATTTTACAGTTATACTATGGCTCATTATTCGCGATTTTACACGTTACGCAAGCGCACGTATCGCTCAAGTATTATATAAGTTATCGAACCCACATGAACTTACTATTTATCCTATTAATTATCAGAATTAGACACACTTTACTAAAACTAAACAATTGATTAGAAATGGTTGATTAATCTAACTAACTAAAAATCTAAAGAAGCAGAAAATAAACAATTTCAAAAAATTTTATGCGAGAGAAAACCTAGGGTTGTAATTTCACATAAGCACGCAAATAGTAAATTAATGTACTTTTCATTCAATTGTGTATTTATTGTGAATTACTAACCTAAAACACGAAATTATCTACAAGTCATTTCCGATGGTTAGGTAGAAATGCTTAACTTAATCTAATTATATATATCTCTATGATAATTGATCTAAGCTAAACTCATTAAGTTAAAATTCTAAAAATGGCTACGCATGTCCTGCAAGTATATTCCTATCATGTAGGGAAATTGATTATATGAATTTGATCACGGTCTATTAATTCCCAAGGCTAAACCCAAATATCATTTTTCTAAGTTCCTTAGGATTTACCATAACTATCTTATTGATCATCAGACAATAGACCGCATTAAGAATAAAAAATAATAAATAATCCAATCACAAACTCAAAAGAATAAAAAGATGCAATTTGTATTAAAGATTGTCCTTAAAATCTATTACACCCATAAATTAATGAATTAGTTACACATGATGTTCATTAAGCACAAAAAATTCATTAATACAAAACAAGAAATCATAAGGAATAAACTAAAAGAGAAAACGAAGAAAGAACTCGTGGTGAGCTCATTTGCTTCAATCTTCAGTTCGGGTTGAGAGTTTGGTTCTTTCCTTACTTTCGGTGTTCTTCTTTGCTTTTTATTCTCCAAAATTATCTTTTTTTTTAGATTTAAGATGAATTTATTCTTTTATAGAGGCTAATGAGAGCTTTCTTTCTTAAGAAATTGAAATTCTATTCTCACGACAATGAGAGTCAAAATGCTTTTTACTTCTCCAGATCTCATTGTCACGACAATGAAATCCATTGTCGCAACAATGTAGGTCAAAATATACCTCATTTCTGTAGGTCTTATTTTATTGCGACAATGAGATCCATTGTCGCGATAATGAGGTCTCTATCGCGTTTATGCCTAAAACACCTCGATTTGTCGATGATTCGTACATGTGCCCATCCATTTGTATCTCATCCTACAATAACACAAGAACTTCTCAAAATGCTCATAAAACTCAACAAAACTCACGAAAATATCTCGTGAAAGGGCGATTAATGTTAGCGCCATAGTATTCAATGATGGATTTTGATGACTGTAGACAACAGAACCTGGGCGACGCTGTTCTAGGCTCGCGGCCTAGTTGGGAAGTACGAAATAACATGGAGTCGCCACCCGGTGTGAACTGGGACAAGATTTAAGGCCGCACTCACCCCTCGCAAGGGAAGACCTCAAACCGTTGGGTTCGGAATGGTCCCTTACTTATGTCACTTGTGATGATATAATTTGTGCAATGAACTAACCAAGTCTACTCAATAATCATGCTCAAGGGTACTTAGATCTAACATGCTTTCATCCAAATAACTCCACGCAATGTAACACAACGAGCATATTGAACCATTAAACCGAAATAAATGATTAATTAATTAAACATAAACATAAACTAAACAAAACATCATGCATAAAGAATAAGATGTCATGCCTAATTAAAATCAATCATAACAAATTAAAGATATTGACTTCCTATTCTAGCCAAGATTTGTCCCCCCTCAATCTTTGACTTTCCTTGCTCAACACCAAATCAAATCCTCCCTTTAATGCACCAAATCCCTTCCTTGTGAGACAAGGTGAAGCCCTAACACTTCTCTATATAAAAAACACCCAACCAAAGCCATCATCTCCTTCACAGAATAGCATTCACGGTAATAGCATAAAGAAGTAAAAACAATTTCTCTCCTACACCTCCTTCAATAACCGAAGCACACATATCTCTCAAATCACGCCTAAGACACTCCTCCAAGCCTTCTCTTGCATGCCCAAGAGACCTCCAAACTCTCCCATTGCCGCATCCAGCCCCTTCACAGTCCTTAAATCCACGCCAAAACAGCATCCACACATCACCAAAAAATTCCCCCCTAAAACAGCAGCCCCTTTACTTCTCAGAATTGCCGCACAATACCCTCTCCAAACAGTTCAATCCGTAGCCCACTTACACAAACCGAAACTGACCCAAACCAGTCCCTAAATCACGCCCAAACAGCAGTAATTTAACCCCTAAAACAGCAGCAAAATACACTTAAAACATTCCATAAAAACCTTAAAGTAATAACATAAAAAACTGCATTCATAATCCTTAAAATAATCACACAAGACTACACTAAAAACCCACACAAAAAACTCGGAACAGTCCGTTGAAACGTCAAAACAGGTGACCTGAACAGTGAGCAGCAAAACAGAGGCCGAACAGTAGCAGAACGGAGTCCAAACAGCAAGAAAAATGGCAAAGCAGTGAGCTAGGACGCTAAACCAGTGAACCAGAGAAGTTGAGGAGCTGTACCCTTCCGACGTCCGTGAAACGCAAGCCTGAAAGTTGGCAAAAAGGTTAGACCTGAGGGTATCTTTCACACTCATTTTTTTTGTATTATTTATTAAATATTGCTTGCATGATTGTCATGTTGAAATGCATGTTGTGGCTGTGGAATAAAATGAGAGATGTGTCAACTCTCGCGGTATATCGGATGGAAACCCGGACATAAATTTCATAGCCGATTCCGAATGGACGGTAATATGATCTGTACTCGGGACACAACTCCACGTACCGCTTGAGTAAACAGCACCCTCTTTTGTTTTGTGTTGCTTTGGTTTATTTATTTTTCGTCACTTGAATTCTGTATGTTGCTTATTTTTGCATGATTCAATCGAGCGCATGAGCTTAGTAAGTGGAATGAAAGATCCCCTATGGGGAGGGGTTAAAGCCATTTACCACGATGCTTTGCCGCGCCGGTTAATGTGTGTTCGGTTGAATGCAAGATACGTTCAATCGGGCATACTAAGTTTGATATTATTGTGTTTAATTCTTTGTATGCATGACTCAATCGAGCGCATTGGCTTAGTAAGTGGAATGAAAGATCCCCTATGGGGAGGGGTTAAAGCCCTTTACCACGATGCTTTGCCGCGCCGGTTGATATGTGTTCGGTTGGATGTAAAATGTGTTCAATCGGGCATACTTAGTTTGATATGATTGTCTTTATGTTTTTATGCATGGTTCAATCAAGCGCATGAGCTTAGTAAGTGGAATGAAAGATCCCCTATGGGGAGGGGTTAAAGCCCTTTACCACGATGCTTTGTCGCGCCGGTTGATGTGTGTTCGGTTGGATGTAAGATGTGTTCAATCGGGCATACTTAGTTTGATATGATTGTCTTTATGTTTGTATGCATGATGCGATCGAGCGCATGGGCTTAGTAAGTGCGATGAGAGGTCCTCTAATTGAAGAGGTTAAAATCCTTTACCACGATGCTTCGCCGCGCCTCGCATTGTACTATTTGCCATTTATGTATTGCGTCCCATTTCATGCATCAGGTCTGTTCCTGTTCGAACGTGTTTACGAACGCAACTCGAACGCGCATGCATTTTTGCCTTATCATGCATCAGGTTTCATCTCTGTTCGAACGCGTTCACGAACGCCATACGAACGTGAGCATTCTGTTTCATTTCTGTTCGAACGCGTTACGAACGCCATACGAACGTGAGTATTCTGTTTCATTTCCGTTCGAACGCGTTCACAAACGCCATACGAACGTGAGCATTCTGTTTCATTTCCGTTCGAACGCGTTTACAAACGCTACTCGAACGAGAACCTTCTATTTACCGTTCGAACGCGTCTACGAACGCTGCACGAACGCCCACGGTAAACAGATCCTCTTGCATCACATTACGACATGTCCATCTTAGCACATAGTTACCTTTTTTTACGTCATGCATTTGTATTACCTCTCTAGTTGTCTATTTCCGTTATGCGCTTAAATATATTTTCTTAATATGCATGCTAGTAAGAACGCTATTTGTTTGCGCTTCTGTGTCCACCAATGCGTTCATTAACTTGTATGCTTGCCGTATGATAATCCTTATGTATGCAAATTGAGACATAGATTACATGCAAATAGGTTGTATGCGAATTCGAATGTATGTTACATATAAATTTAGATGAACTTGTTGATGTATGTATGTGAATTTAGAAGCATGATATTCTTAGAAATAAGTGTTACTTAAGCCTGATTAAGTTATTACATAAATCATGTCATTATAAGTGGCATGAGTAAGGGACCATTCCGAACCCAACGGTTTGAGGTATTCCCTTGCGAGGGGTGAGTGCGGCCTTAAATCTTTGTCCCGGTTCACACCGAGTGGCGACTCCATTATTATCCGGTTTAGTCCCCCGTGGCTATTCCGTACTCCAGACCGGGCCGCGAGCCTGGGACAGCATGCGTCGCCCAGTTCCTGTGTTCCCACAATGATGTAACGTAAAAGACTTCGACGAATATTAGCGAACATTACAAAAAGATGTTGAAGCAATTGATTGTGAAGAGCAAATAGATGTGAAGACTCAAGCGCCTAACAAAGAATATAGATGCATTAGGGTTATGTGTAAATTGGTTTTAATATTCAAATCCTGTGTTTTCTACACTGAAACTGACATATCAATCTCCCACATCGGCATATCGGTGACCATATTTTGCCTTAATAAGATTTGCATGCTCTTTGAAACCGGCTATTTCACACCAATCTCCCATATCAGTCAATGTGGAGTTTGCACAACTACTGAAATCGAGACGAATTATACCGGTCCTCATACCAATAAGGTAATCGACATATCGGCCATCATATTGGTCAATAATCCGGTATGTGTGCTTTAACCATCAATGGTCATATAACCGTTAGAATTTTTAGGATCGACATACCGGTCTCGAAAAGAGAGATGTGACAGTTTTTCACCTTCACTATATATTGAGCCCCAATTTCGTTTTTGTCAAGTTCTTACACCTTCATACACTTTTCTTTAAGGTAAAAACATTGAGAGTAACTTAAATCTTCTTGATCATACACTCTCATCATAATCAAGCTCACACACTACACCTTTATTATCATTTAGTGAGCTTGAGATACTTGGATTAGAAACTCACATATTTAATTTTCTTATCTTTTGTGAGTGCCCAAGTTGTATTGTAAAATCTTCATATCTCAAACACTTGGTTGGGAAATCCCTTGTTGAGTGAGTATACTCAAAAGAGTGATTATTATAAAGGTTTGTGAGTGGGCCTAAATACAAAACTCATTGTAAATGTTTAAAGAGTGAGCCTATGTGATAAAACTCTTGGTGTAAAGGTTTGGGGTGAACCGAATGACAAAACTCTTGGTTTGAAGTGAGTTACGAAAAACTTTTATGTAAGTTGTAGATCCAACTTTACTAGTGAAAAGCTTCATGTGCGGCTTGAGGAATTGACATAGGCATTATTGGCCGAACCACTATAAATCCAGTGTTAACTTCTGTAATCATGTCTTTTTAATTTATTGTAAGCTTTATATTATATTTCCATATTATTTCGTATAACTTGTCATTGAGAAATAATTTATTGGGTGTATTAATTGTAGAAATTGAACACTAAGTTTTATTAGTAAAACTACAAGCTTAGTAATGTAAAAATCGGAAAGATTTTTAATTTGATATATTTTGGCCATTACCCAATTCACCCATCTCTTGGGTTTAGAGATTGTTTGTTTGAATGTGCTTGTAGGCAATCTTATTTGGTATTAGAGCGATGTATTCTAAAAAAAGACCTAACCGTCTGAGAATCTATCATGGCCTCTACAAGCTACACATCAAATCTAGCCGAAGGATTTTCAACAAATAGACCTCAATTCTAAACCAGAACCGATTATAGCTATTAGAAGATGATGGTGTTGAACTACCTCATTTCCATTAATGTACAGTTCTTCAAAGTGGTCACAAGTGTACTAGAATGCCAATGAAGAAGGATATCAATGGTTTGAGTTTCCTAAACCACAATTTGAATGAATCGATGAGGATTTAATGGAGACCTCCATAAATGCGAAAGCCCTTAATCATCTGTGCAATTGATAGAAGCTAAAACAACAAAGTTCTGAAATTTGAAAATTCATGTGAACTGTGGAAGTCTTTGGAGATTGTCAATGAGGACATTAGCCAAGTCAAAGAATCAAAGATCAACAAGTTTATGTGTGACTTGGATAACTGCAAGATGGAAGCCAAAGAAAAGATTGACATGATGATTTCAGGATTCTCCGTGATTATAAATCAACTATGTGCTTTAGGAAAAATATTAGTATAAGTGATCAAGTCAAGAAAATCCTTAGGTTTATTCCTAAGGAATATAGAATTTGTAACTCATCTATCAAAAAGTCAAATGATATGAACACTTTAAAGTTAGATGATTTGGTGGGCAAATTGATAGAATATGAGATGGAGATTGAGAAGGATTTAAGGGAAGAAGAAGAAAAGAAAAAAAAGAGAATAACCCTTAAGTCTTTTGTGAGAAAATGGATAGTGCTAGCTCAAGTGATGAAGAAGATGACAGTGATAAAGAGTTGACACATTTTACCAAGAAGTTCCTTAAAATCGAAAAGTCTAAAGGAAAATCTCAGATGGATGAGAAGAAAGAAGATAATTGGCCAATGAAGCATAAGAATGGTAAAATCATTTGCTATGAGTGTGAAAAGTTAGGTTATGTAGTTGTCGATTTTCCATTGAGAAAATTCAAGAAGAAAGCAATAAAGGAAACTTAGAGCGATGGCGACTCAGCTTATCTGAAGAAGAAACTGCTGAGGTGACACCATTTTTTTTTTATGGCTATTGATGATCTCCTAGATGAAAGCAATGAAGAAAATATACATGATTCCATTGAATATGATGAATTGCTCGATACTTTTAATGAATACATAAATTATACGAGTTGTTAAGAAAATAACATAAATTGATTTAAAAAAATAAGCATTCATCCATATTACATGATCATGCTTCAATTTTTAAGGAAAATTGAATGCATGAAAAAGAAATCGCATGCTTAAAGATGAGAAGATAAAGCTTGAAAAGAGCATATCCAACATGTCATCTACCTCTAGTACATGTGAGTGCAACACCTTGAAAGATGAAAATATTGAATTGAGTAAAAAAATTGTTGATTTGCAATCAATAACAACAAAACTCACTTTGGGAAAGAAAAATTTTAAAATGTTACTTGGCTCCCAAACATGTGCATTTAATCGAGGAGGATTAATATATAGGCCTTACATCAAAAAGAAATTTTTGAAAAATTATTTTGTTAAAGAATCCACTTCTCATGCACATGTTATTAGTGATGCAAATGTCACATGTCGTGCATGCAATAGGAAATGATATAAAATATTTGATTACATGTAAAAAAAATATAAAAGTGAATGCATGAGTTTCCCAAGAAACTAAGATTAATCCTTATGGACTCAAGAAAGTTTGGTTACCAAAATGTGTTTAAATGATTTTGTAGGAGAAGCTTTAGGAAAAGTAATCAAATGAGAAATACAAATGATTACAAAATGAGGAAATAGCTCAAAAAGAAGAATATCAAAACTTTACCTAAAAAACGGATAAGTTTTAAGATTGGACTTGTCACTTGGTGACAACTGTAATAGGTAAAATCCGTGTCTACGGAAATATTGGTATCATTTCCTCCATCCTATATGAGTATGCTTAATTTTTTTTGACATGAAATTGGACTTAATTATGAAGCATGCTATTGATTGGGCAGTTGAGCTAAAATTGTATGAATTTTTGCATAAATTGCCTTAATTGATATTAAATTATTTGAATTGATCATATCATTAATCTCATTTAGTATCAATTGGAATCACATATCACTTATTGCTTTATATGATATATGTAATCCTTTTGAATTAATAATATTGATTTGTCTTGCCATTGGTCATCATTAGTTAATAATGAAATGCATAGATATAAATATAACTTGGATGATTTTGATGATCTATGCATGAATTTTATATTGTATGGCAAAAAAGGGAGAATTATATGGAAAATGCTAAGCGTGCATGTTTATAAACTTTATGATTATGTTTTGTGCACATATAGTTTGGTATCTCTTTGTGCTTAATTTTTACTTCTCTATTTTTTTGATAATGTCAAAAGGAGAGAAATCATAAAATGAGAATTAAAATTTATGTTACCCTCACCCTTGTATCAAGGGGGAGCAAATTTATACTAATGTGTTTGTCTAAGTTTTATAGAGCGATATCGAAGACAATCACATATTAAGGAGGATCTAATATTGAGGGGGAGCTATAATCGTCAATAAATTTGGATCTCTCAAAGTTCACAAGTTTTAAAGGTTTTCATCATAAAAAAAAAAAGATCGTTAACGCCATAGCACTCAATGATGGATTTTGATGATGCAACGTGGAAGACTTCGACGAACATTAGCGAGCATTATAAAAAGATGTCGAAGTAATTGGTTGTGAAGAACAAATGGATGTGAAGACTCAAGCGCTTAACGAAGAATATTTTGTGTAGTCTTATAGCTTAGGGCTCTCATTATAAGTGAGTTTATAATTCAAATACTCTAAGCTCATATGACTCAGGCATATCATATAGATGCATTAGAGTCATGTGCAAATTGGTTTTAATATTTAAATCCTATGTTTTCTACACTGAGACTAGCATACCGGTCTCCCACACCGGCATACCGATGACCCTGCTCTACCTTGGGCAAATTTGCATTCTCTCTGAAACCGGACTACTCCCTACCGGTCTCCCATACTGGTCAGTATGAAGTTTGCACAGCTATTGAAATCGGGACGGATCAAACCAGTCCCCATTTCGATAAGCTAATCGATATACCGGCCTCCATACTGGTCAGTAATCCAGTATATAGCCGTTTGAATTTGCAGGACCGACATATCAGCATACCGTTCTCAGACAAAGAGCTGCCCCAATTTCATTTTTGCTAAGTTCTTACACCTTCATACAATTTTCTCTAAGGCAAAAACATTGAGAGTAACTTAAATCTTCTTAATTATACACTCTCATCATAATCAAGCTCACACACTACATCTTTATTATCATTTAGTGAGCTTGAGATACTTGGGTTAGAAGCTCACATCTTTAATCTTCTTATCTTTTGTGAGAGCCCAAGTTGTATTGTAAAATCTTCATATTTCAAACACTTGGTTGGGAAATCCCTTGTTTAGTGAGTATACTCAAAAGATTGATTATCATAAAGGTTTGTGAGTAGGCCTAAAGACAAAACTCATTGTAAATGTTTAAAGAGTGAGCCTAGGTGATAAGACTTTTGGTGTAAATGTTTGGGGTGACCTATAGACAAAACTCTTGATTTGAAGTGAGCCACGAAAAAACTTCCGTGTAAGTTGTGGATTCAATTTTACTAGTGAAAAGCTTCAAGCGCGGTTTAGAGAAGTGGACGTAAGCATTGTTTGCCAAACCACTATAAATTTGATATCAATTTCTCTAACTCCGTCTCTTTAATTTATTGCCAGCTTTATATTATATTTCCATATTATTTAATATAACTTGTCATCGAAAAATAAATTGTTGGGTGTATTAATTGTAGAGATTGAACACTAAACTTAATTGAGAAAGTTACTAGCTTAAAAGCGTAAAATCAGAAATTTTTTAATTCTGCATATTTTGATCATTACCCAATTCACCATTCTCTTGAGAATTTTAATTAATGTAGCTTAACCACCACTTATCACTCATCCTCATGCTGGAAACCTAGTATGAAAAAAAATGATAAAAAAGATTCTCACTTCACATGTGAAGTTGAGCTGAGAAGTGGCAAAGAGATTGTGTCAACACCTTTTGGACAAGAATACATTATCAAAAAATTCACTAATTGTCATCCCAATGACCATTTTATATTCCAAGGTATGAACTATGTAACATCAACTGCATCTGCAGTGTTTATTTCCTATGAGGAAAAAATGTACAGGTCACTTTGAATCTGTGAGGGACGTCTTGCGAGGGTGCTTGATCCCATGATGATGATCTAGTTTAGCTGGTGGGGGTGTCCTTGGCATGTCCTTTGAGGTATGGAGTTGTTCCAATGAGGCTAGAACCTCAACCATTGATGGCCTATTCTTCGGATCCGTGTGTAAGCATTGCAATGCAACAGCAGCAACAGCTTGGGCTCCTTTCTTTGAGTACTGACCACCCAACCTTGTATCCATAATTCTCAATACACGCCTGCTGTCTCTCAAGAATGGCTTTGCCCATTCCACAATGGTTTCTTCAGCAAACCCTCCTCTGTCTTCATCCAGTGCCCGTCTTCCTGATAACAACTCTAACAAGACTACACCGAAACTGTAAACATCACTCTTCGGGTTCAAGTGACCTGCAATGTTTCAAACATTTCAAATTTTCATGCTTAAGGTATTAAAACAGTTCTACCTTTGAATTCTGGTCTTATTCTATTGTTCTTGGATTTTACTATCCAAAATGCATCAAAACTTAAAAGGATATACATTTATAGCAAGTGAGCAAAAACATTTAAAATGGAAAAAGTTTTTGAAATTTCAGTAGCTCAACTTTTGCTCCCATATCATTAGTCCAAAATATATTCCAGAAGTCAAGAAATTTCTAGATTTACTGGGTTGTTTTATTTTGCCTTTTTGCCAATAAATCTGAATTCGCGTGGAGAATTGCAGGATGTATGAATTACAGTCGCATCAATATCGTGTAGATGTTTCAGCGGATTCTAACCTAAGCATTCCAGGTCTAGAACCACAATCTTTGACAGTCACATCTTAATTTTGATAAAACTAAATTAAAGCAACATTCTCTGTATTAAGATATGGCATGATATATTGCCAATTATAATGAATTGTATTTAAGTCAATTGATTATAATTGATTTTGTAATTAATTGTACATTATTACCATAATATTGTAACGGATACCTTCCCGAAATATCCGAGCTTGTAAGCCTATATAAAGGCAACATATGTTCTCATCGAATAACAAGAAAACAATATTTTCTTCAAACTCTCTCTCTCGGTTTCTCAGTTTCTCACATGGTATCAGACGCCTAGGTTCTTCCCCCAGTTACTGTTTCCAAACAGTCCCTTGTGAAGTTGTTCCACTCCAGGACCTCTCTGAACTTTTCCAAATGGACAAATCTGATGTTATGCAGCCCATTCCTACCATTCTCACAGGTTCAAACTACCGTCTCTGGGTTCAAGGGATGCGCAGTTTTCTCAAAGGCCGAAAGTTATGGCGCTATGTCACGGGGATATCAAGCTCCCCAAACAGAGTGTTGATGAGCCTGATGATAAGTTTGCGGATCGTCTTGAAGACTGGGATAGCAAGAATCATCAGATTCTGACATGGTTTCGAAATACTTCTACTCCCTCTATTCACCACCAATTTGGGCGCTATGACACTGCCAAAGAAGTCTGGGATTTACTTGAAATGCGATACACTACCTCTGATCTCTCTAGTCAGTACCAATTGTGGGAGGAGTTGCATAATTTAAAACAGGATAGAGGTCAGCCTATTACCAGCTTTCTTGCTAAAATGGAGGCTGTTTGGGATCAACTTGCTCTTTCAGAACCTCCGATGGATTGTGCTGTTGATGCGGCCAAATATACTGCATACCGTGAGCGAATGAGGTTAATTCAATTTCTTATGGCTCTTACTGATGATTTTGAATCTTGCAGAGCTTCTTTATTACATCAAACTCCCCTGCCTACATTGGAGGCTGCTGTCTCTCGCTTATTATCTGATGAAACCAGATTAGGGTTACTTAAGCCTCCTCAAGATGATACCGTGCTTGCCGTAGCCAACAAACACTCCTTTTGAATTAATGTGATCCTTTTGAATTAATAATATTGATTTGCCTTGTCATTGGTCATCATTAGTTAATAATGAAATGCATGTATATAAATATAACTTGGATGATTTGATGATCAATGCATGAATTTTATATTGTATGGCAAAAAATGGAGAACTATATGGAAAATGCTAAACGTGCATGTTTATAAACTTTATGATTATGTTTTGTACACATATAGTTTGGTATCTCTTTTTGCTTAATTTTTACTTCTCCATCCTTTTTGATAATGTCAAAAGGAGAGAAATAATAGAATGAGCATTAAAACTTATGTTACCATCACCCTTGTATCAAAGGGGAGCAAATTTATATTAATGTGTTTGTCTAAATTATAGAGCGATATTGAAGACAATCACATGTTAAGGGGGAGTTAATATTGAGGGGGAGCTATAACAGTCAATAAATTTGGATCTCGAAGAATATTTTGGTGTCGAAATTTGGTGTCGAAGAAGAACAAATGGAAGTGAAGACTCAAACGCTTAACGAAGAATATTTTGTGAAGTCTTATAGCTTAGAGCTCTCATTGTAAGTGAATTTATAATTCAAATACTTCAAGCTCATATGACTCATGCACATCATATAGATGCATTAGGGTCATGTGCAAATTGGTTTTAATATTTAGATCCTATGTTTTCTACACTGAGACCAGCATACCGGTCTCCCACACCGGCATATCGATGATCCTGCTCTACCTTGGGCAGATTTGCATGCTCTCTGAAACCAGATTACTCCATACCGGTCTCCCATATTGGTCAGTGTGGAGTTTGCACAGCTACTGAAATCGGGACGAATCAAACCGGTCCCAATTTCGATAAGATAATCGGTATACTAGCCTCCATACTGGTCAGTAATCCAATATATAGCCGTTTGAATTTGCAGAACCGACATACCGACTTACCGTTCTCAGACAAAGAGCTCCCCCAATTTCATTTTTGCTAAGTTCTTACACCTTCATACAATTTTCTCTAAGGCAAAAATATTGCGAGTAACTTAAATCTTCTTGATCATACACTCTCATCATAATCAAGCTTACATGACCGGCGTAATCACACACGTATAACGCAAGCGCACGTATCGTTCAAGTAGTATAAAAAGTATCGATCCCACGAGGACTTAAAACCTTTTTGTTATTAATTTATGGGGCCAACTGATTACCAGTATCTAACAGGTTGTTTGATTGATTGATTTAAAATGACGATGATTCTAAATTTAAAACAAGTAAATAAAATTGCTTAAAAGTAGGTTGAGAAAAATCCAAATTTATAAAAACTATCCAGGGTTGTGATTAATTCCAATATTATTTAGAAGATGAAGTGGTTATCTTAAAGTTGGGTAATATATTGATTTATTAACCTGGAACACTATTTATGTAAAAGCCTCTTCCGATGGTCAATTTCAAATACCTAGTATAATCCAATTGAACCATATGTCTATGTCAACCAAATTACCTAGATTCATTAAGATTAAGTTCCAATTATGGCTACCACCGCCCGACAGGTATATTCCTATCCTATAAGGAAATCTATTAAAAGGGTTATCTATCCTCAAGGAAGATCGTGGGTTATTGAGTCTAAGGTCTTAAACTTAAAATCCCTATGTCTAGTTCATTTTAAGTTTACCTAATCAATTTTATTAATGGCCAGTTAATAAAAAGCATTAAGATTAAGACTCAATAAATAAATCTTTAAATTACCCAACCTATAATCTAACCCCTTATAAACCGGTTATATTGAAATTCATCACAACCCTAGATACTAACTTAGTTACAATACATAGCTATGACTAATGAAAACTTAAAAGACATAAAATAAAAATGCTAAAAAGTAACTGCGAGAAAGTAAAAGCGGGAAAGTAAATGAAAATAAACTGCCAAGATAAAAGGAATTACTTTTACTAATTACTAACTTAGATATCTCCCTTAGTATAACATAATCACTTGTGAGATTAAAACCAACCGACCATATAGGCGGTACCCTGATTAAGTCAAGTTAAGTCCGACCAGCCATAAAGGCGGTAAAATTTGTCCATGAACCTGCCATGTAGGCGATAAAGAAATAACCAGCCATAAAGGCGGAACCAAAATTAAATTACCAACCGACCAATCTGGCGGTATCCTTGCTTAGTCAGGTTTAACAGTTTAAATTAAATAGCCCACCGACCAATATAGCGGTATTCCTTTTTAAGTCAAATTTTAGAATAGTGAATATGTTGTGTCTAAGGGAGATTAATCTAAGATAGTAACAGTAAAAGAATTACCTTTCACCTCGGCAGAGGGAAGTTACCTCCTCATGGTTGAAAATAAAAACCGAAAAAGTAAAGAAAGGAAAGTGTTATGCGTAAAAGTAAATTACGGAAGTAAAACTGAAAAGTAAAGAAAAGAAAGTGCGAAAATGAAAATTAATTACTGAAAACTAAAAATAAACAAACTAGATACAATCTTTTTATTTTTTCATTAAGGATTTCAAAGAAGAAAGTATGAATTTTACAAATGAAATGGCTTGGTATTTATAGGCAAAATTTTGCCTCCATCAAATCATCCATCAAATTCTCCACCAAATCCATTATTAATTTCTCCACTAATTACTACACCAAATCCATAATTGCTCCACTAATTGCTTATCTTGTTGGTGGTGATTTGATAATTTTTATTAATTATTTATTAATTAATATTTTGCTTTGAAAATGATTGATAATGACTTTTAATATTACACTCCACACACTTCTGGATGGTTCATCAATTTCGTCTTGAAATCATCAGAATTTGAAAATATTTTCTCTTAAAGTTGTATATCTTTGAATCTTCTTTAATCTGAAACTTGAATCAGCTCAATCCAATATCTGAGTAAAAAGTTATGCTCAAAATGCGACAGATGCGCAAAACTGGAATTTCCAAAACTGCACTTCGTCAAAAACGCCATTTCAAATTTCCAATCTCCAAAATTAATATATCAAGTCCAATAATTGCCCTTATTTGATCCTCATTTCTTCCTAAATGATTTCATTGAGTCCCGATATTATTTTATCTGTAAAATAAAATAAAAACATATCAAAACGTTCATCAACCCGAGAAACTAAACAAAATATTAAGTAAAAGGGGCGGTAAATATTGATATATTTCCGCTCATCACACCCCCAAACCTAACATTTTGCTAGTCCTCGAGCAAAATAACAAAATAAAATTAAAATTAAACTAAGCCACTTTCGTAGGGATCACGGTTGCATTTAGCGTATGCAACAAGCCTTTAAAACCCCTAGGTGTCCCTAGTGGACGAGTTGTAGTCTCGTGAGGGTTTACAGCAATGACACCCACAAACATTTTACAAAAGTAAAAAGGTAGTAAAACTAATGCACACAAAAGCAAAAAGACAAGTGAAAAGAGAAATAAAGAAGATAGTGACTAATCAGGTGAAACTTCTATTCCAAGTTACTAATTGTTTTGTTTCTTTCTAAATTACTAAATAAGTAAATTTCTCCTTATTTTTATCATTCTCCATATACACAGCCAACAAAATATTAAACAACTCATTTTTGCCCACAACAGTCATAAGTGCAGTTGATAAGAGAGTAATATTTTTGTCCTAAAGTTCTATCAGATTTCACACCTTTTTGTAGCAATGGAATAATTTTTCTGATTTTTTCTCTATTTTTTATTTATATACAATATCGTCCATCTATGTAACGAGTGTTGGGTCGGTGGCTCCCAAACTAGTTGGCTTTAGGGCACCAGGTGTTAAAGCACCCCTACGGACTTAATTACCCAGACTTCAGAAATATATATTTTTGCAGCATCTTTGATCCATGTAGCGAGCTTTGGGCCAGTGACTCCCAAACCAGTTGGTTTTAGGGCACTGGGTGTTAAGACACCCTTACAGACTTAATAACTCGGATCTCAGACGTTTTTTTTTTTACTCCATCACTTTTGTGAGATGCTTCCTCCAATTAAACTATAGCACTGAATATTACAAAATTTTCAATTTTAGCTCATGTCTGTATGTTACTATGCATGTTGATAATACCTGTCAACTGAGCATATGAAGATCCATTTTAGTCAGTGTTAAGGAGAATTCACAAATTAAATAATTAAAAAGGAAATAAACAAAAATTAACTTGTTTCGAAATAGGTTTGAGATACGTATCAAGAGTGGGAACTCCTTACTCAGCTACCTCTTACCAATTCCACCTTTTTAGTCAAAACAAAAACACAAAAACACAAATATTTTTGTAATTTTTGAAAAATTTTCAATTTTTTTGTATTTTTCGAAAAATTTTGAACTAAAAATAAAAACAACATACAACTAAAAACAAGATATTAATTAGCTAATTCCCTCTCCCAAACCTAAATGAGACATTGTCCCCAATGTCTTAAACAGTAGAAGAAGAGTTTAGACGATAATACCTGGTTAACTGAAATTCTACAGGAATTTAAAGGTTAAGATCCAGATTAACCCGACGTCTCTTACCACGATCGTCCCCAGACCAATTTATCTTTGAAATGATAGGGTCAATTTGTGGTTCATATGCTATGAGTTGGTCAATTAGATCCGGAGCGGTTCTGGCAGTAAATAGAAGTTCTTTTAAAGGTTTTAATATGAACCCATTCCTCCGTGCATCATCAAGAAACACACAAAGAAAATCATAAAATCCATCAACATTGTACAGCCCAATTGGTTTCTGGTGTATGTTCAGGTTCGCCCAAGATAGTACAATAAAAATTTCTTCCAATGTACCCAAGCCACCTGGCAAAGCAATAAAAGCATCAGCACGGTTAATCATTTCTACCAGTCGTTCAGACATACCTGGCACGATCAGTTCCTCTCCGTTTGATGTTTCAATAAGATTTGCCTCTGCCAAGGGTTTTGGGATGATTCCCAAAACATGATTGCCTCCTTCCTGTACAGCCTTTGAAACGATCCCCATTAATCCAAGATTGCCTCCGCCATATATTAAGTGCATATTCCTTGCAGCTAAGACTCGACCCAATTCCTGTGCTGCTTCTATGTATTGTGGTTTAGTACCAACACTACTACCGCAAAACACACAATGTTTTCAACTCGTCTTCTTGAAGTGACTTCCATGTTTTTATGTATTTCTTTCTCAAATCAGGATGCCTTCAAAAGTGCATTGACGAGCTGAATTTATAGTACCTGAAAAGGGTGAGTAAAAATAGCACAAGTATCTTCCAGAGGACGATTAGTAGCAAAATAGTAAAATAAATCGTGATAGTAAAAAAAAAAAAAAAAAAAAAAATCTGGATCCTGTCGGAGAAAATAAAAGAAAACAACAAAACAAATCAGAATTATTAGAAAAAGACAAAGAGATATAATATGTACAAGAAAAGTAACGGCTTGATTGACATCTATGCGTCAGGGACAAGCTTCCCATCCAATTTTCTTATAAATTGGCAAACAAGGTCTTTTTGAGTCAGATTCCCAAGACTTAACTGTTGCCTTTCTTTTAGAAATTGTGTATGTAATTTGCGAATGGCTATATGAACATATCCACTGGGATGCGTCTCAAGAGTCGAAGATAGATCATCTAAAGACTCCTTACTCAAGCCATCTCTAATGAATTTAATTTTGTCTTCGCGATTATCAGACACCATTCCTAAAGAACGACAACGAGTATTACAATTCCAACGTGCACATTTGAAACAAACACCCATTTTCTTTGCTCTACGTTTCTTTGAATATGTGCTTCTTCCAAATCCAGGCAAATAAGAAGTACAAGAATCAGAATATTTACCCAATTCACCATCCTTTTGAGTATAGAGATTGTTTGTTTGAATGTGCTTATAGACAATTTTAATTAATGTAGCTTAAACCACCACTTATCACTCATCCTCATGCTGGGAACCTAGTATGAAAAAAAAATGATAAAAAAGAGTTGAGCTGAGAAGTGGCAAAGAGATTGTGTCAACACCTTTTGGACAATAATACATTATCAAAAAATTCACTAATTGTCATTCCAATGACCATTTTATATTCCAAGGTATGAACTATGTAACATCAACTGCATCTGCAGTGTTTATTTCCTATGAGGAAAAAATGTACAGGTCACTTTGAATCTGGGAGGGACGTCTTGCGAGGGTGCTTGATCCCATGATGATGATCTAGTTTAGCTGGTGGGGGTGTCCTTGGCATGTCCTTTGAGGTATGGAGTTGTTCCAATGAGGCTAGAACCTCAACCATTGATGGCCTATTCTTCGGATCCGTGTGTAAGCATTGCAATGCAACAGCAGCAACAGCTTGGGCTCCTTTCTTTGAGTACTGACCACCCAACCTTGTATCCATAATTCTCAATACACGCCTGCTGTCTCTCAAGAATGGCTTTGCCCATTCCACAATGGTTTCTTCAGCAAACCCTCCTCTGTCTTCATCCAGTGCCCGTCTTCCTGATAACAACTCTAACAAGACTACACCGAAACTGTAAACATCACTCTTCGGGTTCAAGTGACCTGCAATGTTTCAAACATTTCAAATTTTCATGCTTAAGGTATTAAAACAGTTCTACCTTTGAATTCTGGTCTTATTCTATTGTTCTTGGATTTTACTATCCAAAATGCATCAAAACTTAAAAGGATATACATTTATAGCAAGTGAGCAACAACATTTAAAATGGAAAAAGTTTTTGAAATTTCAGTAGCTCAACTTTTGCTCCCATATCATTAGTCCAAAATATATTCCAGAAGTCAAGAAATTTCTAGATTTACTGGGTTGTTTTATTTTGCCTTTTTGCCAATAAATCTGAATTCGCGTGGAGAATTGCAGGATGTATGAATTACAGTCGCATCAATATCGTGTAGATGTTTCAGCGGATTCTAACCTAAGCATTCCAGGTCTAGAACCACAATCTTTGACAGTCACATCTTAAATTTTGATAAAACTAAATTAAAGCAACATTCTCTGTTCTACCAAGTAATTTTAGTACTGACAGTATCAATCTCACAGGTAACCCGTCTTCCTAAGGCATGTCTATTCTTGTTTAGAATTTCCCCCAAGATCCTATTTTGGCAGACACAATACTAAGTAATGACCAATTTTTGAAGAAAGGAATTGATTGTTACATTCTCTCCCTTTCTATAGATACAACTTGTTAAAGGAAAGCAGTCCAGGATTTCAGAGATATGTAGTGCTTGCCTGTTGCCACATATTCTGGTGCGGCATAGCCTCGCGTTCCCATGATTCTAGTTGAAACATGAGTGTTATCTCCAGTAGGACCGTCCCTCGCTAACCCAAAGTCTGAAAGCTTTGCATTGAAGTCCTGAAAAAGAATTCATCCACCAGACAATAACATTATTAATACAGTTTTAAAAAGCTGCATTGATAAATAAAAATCCACAAGAACTTTCAATGGTTCAGCATACCGAATCAAGCAGAATGTTTGAAGCCTTTAAATCACGATAGATGACATTGGCATCTAAACCATGTAAGAAGGACAATCCCCGAACAACGTCAATTGCAATTTTCATCCGTGTAGGCCAACTAATTGGTTGAACACTTTCTGCGGATTGGCAAAACAATAGCTCAAGTATCAATAAATGCAGACAGCTAAAATTATGAAAGGATACAGAAACGAAGAGAATGAGAAAAATAAGGAGAATATAAATATACAAGACAATGCCACAAAGCCCTTATAGCCAAATAGACATCTGCTCGTTGCCTAGTAGGATACTTCAAAATAATTCCTTTGCTGAAAAATCCTTTAGAAAAATTTTCAGAAATGGATCCATGAGCAAGAGTAATTGAGCTCTTGTGGAAGAACAATGCCCGGTAGAAAACATATGTCAGTTTCTCCTTAGATTATAGTACAACAACGGGGACCGAAAATCCAAATTGCTTATGTTTATTACCTGATATAAAGCAGGATAAACCAAACCGAACCAAACAAAACCTTTTCCCCTAGGTGGAGTGGATCTTTTGACGCCATTGTGCTCTATCTGAGATAATTTTTTATAACAATAGTCTCATTGATATTACCATTTCTTTTCCCATTCTAAGCAATTATTCAATGTTTAACATGAATGCATCTATGAAAATTGACGTGCTGAATAAAAATTGGTACACTTATTGATGACAGAAGGACATGGGGAATAAATTTTTACTTTATCAATATGAAAATTCAAAACAAAATGCAAGTCCGGATAAAGGGAAATTCTTACTTCTGAATAAATGATTCTCCAGACTTCCTTTTGGCATAAACTCGTACATTAGAAGTCTGTTCTCTGATTCCGAGCAGTATCCAATGAGTTTCACCAGATTTTCATGCCGAAGTTGGCCTAAATAATTTACTTCAGTCTGCCACACAAACAGGATATTGAAATATATTTAAGTTTGAATATGGACTAGAAAGGCCACATTAACAAGAAATCAAATTATAGGAAACCACAGGACACATACAAGCCATTCCTTGTGACCTTGAAAACTTTCCTCTTTGAGTCTCTTGATGGCTACCACAATCCCACTACCTGGTTTAGCAGGAGAAAATGTATTTTCATCAATCCAACCTTTGAATACACACCCAAATCCTCCCTCTCCGAGAAGATATTCTGAACGAAAGTTCTTGGTCGCGATTTTGAGATCATTGAAGCTGCAGGACCTGACATTGCTATTAGCACAAGTATTAACCTTAGATGCTACTAGAGATTTGTTCAAACTTTCCAAAGGCATTTGTCCGGTGGGATTGGTAGAATCCTGCTTTTCCTTAACACTAGACTTTGCATTATTTCCTGCAAGAACAAAAGATTTGAATAAGAGGCAAGGCAATAACAGAAGAAAACTCGCATTTTACATTTATACAGTCGACCCAGAAACTTGTGTCACAACTAGAAGTATTAAAAAAGAAACGAATTATGAGTAATAAGTGTGAACATATATGCAATTATATTTGGAAGGATTGGATGTTCATACCAACCCAAGTCCAAAAACATGAATCAAATATTAGTATCAGTTTGCGAATACTACTCAATATTATCATTATCAACAGATTTCAAATAATTTTAATCTTATAAAGTATTGTTAATATGATTTTAAGTACTCGCAAACCGACTCTTAGTACTAATTAAAGCAGGTGGCATAAAAAAAGAACTACTTGTGTTTGCTTAACCCAATCAATCTTGAACCAAGTTGTTTCTTATAAGAATATGCAAGGAATTAAACATACAGATATAATAGATAGATTTTGAATTTTAAGCAAGAGAAATCATAAGTTAAAAATATGCAAATGTATCAACACAGAAAGCTCAAAATGAAAATCACAAAGGAAACAAGATGAATAGTATGTGAAGTCACTTGCTAGTTCAGCCCAAGGTTGAATAAATAAATTAAAAATAAAAAAACGAACCAGAGAAATTAGTGGAAGAAGCATGAGCACATTTAGGGGATTGTCCCAAGCAATTCCCCATGAATTTGATAATGGTGAGATTGAGAAGCAATGAATTCTTTAAAGCAAATAATTAAAAAGTCCATTTTGTTCATTGACAGTCAAAGGATGAAACCTTCTTTCCTTTGAAAGAAAATTTCAAACTCAACAGAGCCTTATGTCCCTACGTATTCATTCTTATTAATTAACTCTTTGACTTTGATTTAAACCTTTATCATTATATCATATAATTCATTCTTACATATTTATGAGGTGCTATCATGAGACACCATATAAGATAGATTACAAAATTAATTTATGTGGGAAATTTATTATATACAACAATCTTTGATATATTAATTACATTATGGAGAGTTATGTCCCCAAGGGGTGTAGTTTGGTGGTGTAGGGTTCGGGATCTCATCTTAAGGTCCTGAATTCGAATTCAGGAAGTGCGTTTCTGGTAAGAGTCTGGGATAGTCTGAAGTTTTACCTGTTCCGCTTAAGCCCGAAAGGGGTGGTTTGGCGGTGGGGTTTCCAACGATTTCAAAAAAAAATTATGGAGAGTTATGATTCTTTAATTTTTCAATGTTTTGTTAAACCACATGTTTAGCATATCCTTCAATTCATTATATGTTTATATGTCTTGCATTGTTGGTTTCAGTGCATTCACTAAACAATTATACACATTGAACTTGGTGATCAAGTAAATTCATATTATGAATAGGAATAAAATATTAGGCTTTTCATTCATGTTCATCTTGACATTGCAAGAAGATACTAACTTGAGTAGAGTCCGTCGAAGATAAAAATGAAAACAATGTATTTGGGGAAGAAAGAGTAAGAGTTTTTGGAATTTTTTTATTGTGAAGAATCACGAGATATTCAAGTATATTTGCTTTATAGCATTACATTTTTGTTGTTTTTTCCATGAGGCATTAGTTGAAGTTGCGACTTTTTGCATACACGTGTCAGGTTTTTTGTTTTCTTAATTAGAGTTCAGACTAAGATTAATTTGTTATAATAGAAGAGCGATGTCTCTCTTGCTATTTATTATCGTATCCTGGGAAATAACGTCGTGTAAATTCTTGAGCACCAGGCAAAAGGAAGCGAATTTATTTTAAGGAAATTATGTGCTATATAAGTATCGATATTCAAACTAAATTTATACTACATAATTGGAATTATGCCCGTCATATTGGAGGATTTCCTGCTCTCAATCACAAAATCAATAATATTTAAATTTTCCTATATAATTAGTTTTAATTAACTTTTGGGAACGACTCCATCCATGAGGTTGACCCAATAATTTTTAAGCGCCACTTGCCCACTTGGATGGAGGTCAAATATTGGTGGGGCGGGTTAAAAAATAAAACTTTGCACACTCCTTTCAATTGGGAAAAAAAAAAAAGAATAATGATAAACATATGTTCAAAAACACACCCACAATATATATTCTAGGTATAATTTATAGTTTATAATTTAATTCTTATTATTTTAATCCAAAATTTACTTTTCCATTATAAATTTTTACTTTGTGTTTTTGAGTATATACCTATTATTGTACGGAAGACAAAACAACTTGGAGGAACAAACAATTAGAGCCTAATATATATATATATATATTTATATTTGGAAGCTTTGCCGCCAAACCATTTATTTTGGGCTTAAGTGGAGTAGTTAAAATCTTCGGTTGTCTCAGGTTCTTACAAGAAACACACTCTCTGAATTCGAACCCATAACCTCAAGGTGAGATCCTGAGCCCTACACCAACAAGTCACGTCTCTTGAGGATCCTAATAAAAACATGGATTGCAACCAAAATGATTTAAGTTCTCGGGAGATATATGACTGCAACCACAAAGTGCAAAGGCATAAGCAATCTTTTTGGGTATTCAATGTGCTAAATGTCACGACCATAACTTATTGTGTAGTCTTAAATAATGAATTTATACACTTTAAAATAGTCATTTTGTATGTGTGTATTATTCAGAAATGATAGGAGCCACTAAATTGTGAGAGAAAATATGTTGAATAATTTATTTATTACCTTGAATGAAGTTTTGCTTAAATATACAAACAAATATAATAAAGAAGAGAAAACTTCCTTAAAAAATCATATTCTATCAAGGGAAATAAGATTCTACAATATAAAATAAAACCTTACATCAGTCTAAGAGTTGAATCTCGTAACTATCCGAAACAGTCCTTAAAAATTATTGTTTCAAAGTACGTCATTGTCATACATGGATTGTTTTGTCCCCCGAAGTTGCCCCATGGCCTGGGCTTGTTTTGGCACCATAAACCCCGAGAAATATGTGCCCAAGAGTTGTGCACACCAAATAAGGTGCGCGTCGCACCAAGATGAGCTACGTATTTATGCACAGCATATATATTTTTCAAAACTTTCTTAACTGGCTTATCAACTCCCTCTCGAACAATGAGGCAACAGAAGTTTTAGCTTTCATTCTAGAAGCTTATACTATAAATGCTGTTGACTTGATCCTTAGAAAAATTGTTAACTATATATAAGGAGATTTGTCTGCTGATTTCGACATTTAGGATGAAGTTAGAACTTCGAATTCAATTTAGGCTGGAGAGCTTGTAATGTATTTGCTCATAGATTGGTTAATAATGCTTGTAACAATCATGCAAATGGAGTGTAGTGGGAGGAATTTTCCTCGATTATATTGTGCAATCTGTAATTATTTCATAATAAAATACTATTTTAGTTTTAAAAAAATTTATATCTTAATATAATCATTGTGATCAAAAGATTAAAAAAAAACATTTTTTTTATAATAGTTGGATAGTAAATCACTAGTGGAAAGAGGTTTAAATGCCGTGTGTTACGGTTGATTTTTCAAGAGTTAGGGGTGTATTCAATTGAGATTTTAAAAGATTATTTATGGATAAATAAGTCCAATGGATTTTAAAAAATTGTTTAAGAATGTAATGATTTACAAGATTTTATTACAGTTTTTTTAATCATGATTTTTACTTATTGGATTTTAAAAATTTATATAATAAGAACTTATAAGATTTGAAAGGATCACATATATATTTCTTTTACTTTTATGATGCTAACCAACCAACTTTTAATCGGATTATGAGCAATGACTATATAGTTCAATGACACATTTTTTTCCTATGCTATTCCTGTCCAAGTCACCATCAACTGAATTGTCAATGCTAAATTTTCTATCATGGTTAGGTGGGGATGACTCAACTAGGGATGGCAGACAGAATCAGACCTGGTACAGATCCGCATGGACCCGGACGATCCGGGTCCGGGTAGACCCGGATCCGTGATTAAAATATCCGGACCCGGGTCTTAAAAATTAGGACCCGGGTGAATCCGGATCCGGACCCGGGATCGCACGGGTCCGGAAAAAAATAATAATAATTAAATATAATAAATAATATAAAATAATATGCATATAAAATTAATATAATAGAATATAATTAAAAAAAATATAAAAAATTGAAATAAAACTAATCTAATTGACAAAATACAAATACAAATACAAATATAAAATAATACAATTAAAAATTTAAAAAAAAATTAATAATAAAAACGGGTATCCGGATCCGGACCAGGTAAACCCGGATCCGGACCTGTGTATATTTACCCAGGTCCGGGTCCGGACCCGGGGCAATGAAAATGCTTCCGGATCCGACCCGGATTAGCATGTTCAATACATTAGCATATCCTTCAATTCATTGTATGTTGATATGTTTTGCATTGTTGGTTTGAGTGCATTCACTAAACAATTATCATATTAAACTTGGTGATCAAGTAAATTATATTATGAATAGGAACAAAATATTAGGCTTTTCATTCATGCTCATCTTGACATTGTAAGAAGATACTAACTTGAGTAGAGTCCGTCGAAGATAAAATGAAAATAATGTATTCAGGGAAACAAGAGTGAGGGTTTTGAATTTTTTTATCGTGAAGAATGATAAGAAATATTCATGTATATTCGCTTTATAGCATTACATTTTTGTTGTTTTTTCCATGAGGCATTAGTTGAAGTTCTGGCTTTTTGCAGACACTTGTCAGGTTTTTTGTTTTCTTAATTGGAGTTCAGACTAAGAATAATTCATTACAATAGAAGAGCAATATCTCTCTTGCTATTTATTATTGGGAAATGCTAACAAGTGCTCTAAGGGCACTCCTTAAGGATCAATTTTTGGAAAGTTTTTATGGGAAAAAGGAAAAAAGTAATTAGTGTTTTGATAATTTTCTACATTTCTCAAAAAAGTGATATGAAAACTTTCCAAATATGGATTCTTAATAAGTGCCATTAGGGCACTAGTTAGCATGACCCTTTATTATTATATCCTGGAAAACAACATCATGTAAATTTTTGAACACCCTGATGGAATCAAATTTATTTTAAGGAAATTATGTGCTACACAAATATTGATATTCAAACTAAATTTATACTACATAACTTGCCCGTCATATTGGAGGATTTCCTGCTCTCAATCACAAAATCAATAATATTTAAATACATTATTATATAATTTTTCCTATATAATTAGTTTTAATTAACTTTTGGGAACGACTCCATCCATGAGGTTGACCCAATAATTTTTAAGCGCCACTTGCCCACTTGGATGGAGGTCAAATATTGGTGGGGCGGGTTAAAAAATAAAACTTTGCACACTCCTTTCATTTGGGAAAAAAAAAAAGAATAATGATAAACATATGTTCAAAAACACACCCACAATATATATTCTAGGTATAATTTATAGTTTATAATTTAATTCTTATTATTTTAATCCAAAATTTACTTTTCCATTATAAATTTTTACTTTGTGTTTTTGAGTATATACCTATTATTGTACGGAAGACAAAACAACTTGGAGGAACAAACAATTATATATATATATTTGGAAACTTTACCGTCAAACCACTGATTTTGGGCTTAAGTGAAGCAGTTAAAATCTTCGGTTGTCTCAGGTTCTTACAAGAAACACACTCTCTGAATTCGAACCCATGACCTCAAGGTGAGATCCTGAGCCCTACACCAGCAAGTCACGTCTCTTGAGGATCCTAATAAAAACATGGATTGCAACCAAAATGATTTAAGTTCTCGGGAGATATATGACTGCAACCACAAAGTGCAAAGGCATAAGCAATGTTTTTGGGTATTCAATGTGCTAAATGTCACGACCATAACTTATTGTGTAGTCTTAAATAATGAATTTATACACTTTATGTTTAAGTAGTCATTTTGTATATGTGTATTATTTAGAAATGAGAGGAGCCACAAAATTGTGAGAGAAAATATGTTGAATAATTTATTTATTACCTTGAATGAAGTTTTGCTTAAATATACAAACAAATACAACTTCAATAAAGAAGAGAAAACTTCCTTATATAAGTAATCCTAATGTAATAAGAAAAATCATATTCTAACAAGGGAAATAAGATTCTACAATATAAAATAAAACCTCACATCAGTCTAAGAGTTGAATCTCGTAACTATCCGAAACAGTCCTTAAAAATTATTGTTTCAAAGTACGTCATTGTCATACATGGATTGTTTTGTCCCAGAAGTTGCCCCATGGCCTGGGCTTGTTTTGGCACCATAAACCCCGAGAAATATGTGCCCAAGAGTTGTGCACACCAAATAAGGTGCGCGTCGCACCAAGATGAGCTACGTATTTGTGCACAACATATATATTTTTCAAAACTTTCTTAACCGGCTTATCAACTCCCTCTCTTCCGCCCACAATCGAACAATGAGGCAACATAAGTTTTAGCTTTCATTCTAGAAGCTGATACTATAAATGCTGTTGACTTAATCCTTAGAAGAAATTGTTAACTATTTATAAGGAGATTTGTCGGCTGATTTCGACATTTAGGATGAAGTTAGAACTTCGAATTCAATTTAGGCTGGAGAGCTTGTAATGTAATTGCTCATAGATTGGTTAATAATGCTTGTAACAATCATGCAAATGGAGTGTAGTGGGAGGAATTTTCCTCGATTATATTGTGCAATCTGTAATTATTTCATAATAAAATACTATTTTAGTTTTTTTTTTTAAAAAAATTATATCTTAATATAAGTTCAATGGATTTTAAAAGATTGTTTAAGAATGTAATGACTTACAAGATTTTATTACAATTTTTTTAATCATGATTTTTACTTATTGGATTTTAAAAAATATATATCATAACTCATAAGACCTTATAAGATTTGAAAAGATCACATATAGATTTCTTTTACTTTTATGATGCTAACAAACCAACTTTTAATCGGATTATGAGCAATGACTATATAGTTCAATGACACATTTTTTTCCTAGGCTATTCCTGTCCAAGTCACCATCAACTGAATTGTCAATGCTAAATTTTCTATCATGGTTAGGTGGGGATGCCTCAACTAGGGATGGCAGACAGACTCGGACCCAGTCCGGATCCGCATGGACCCGGATGATCCGGGTCCGGGTAGACCCGGATCCGTGATTAAAATATCCAGACCCGGGTCTTAAAAATTAGGACCCGGGATCACACGGGTCCGGAAAAAAGAAATTAAATATAATAAATTAAAATATAATAAATAATATAAAATAATATGCATATATAAAAAAATATAATAGAATATAATTAAAAAAATATAAAAGAATTGAAATAAAACTAATCAAATTGACAAAATACAAATATAAATATAAAATAATACAATTAAAAAATAAAATAAATAAAATTAAAAATAAAAAATAAAAACGGGTATCCGGATTCGGACCGGGTAGACCCGGATCCGGACCCGTGTATATTTACCTAGGTCCGGGTCTGGACCCGGGGCAATGAAAATGCTTCCGGATCCGGACCCGGATCCAGATTTTGCCATCCCTAGCCTCAACCTTTACATCTATATTTTCTTTTTGAACGAGCATGAATCAAAGTGTAACTTTTTTAGAACCGGAATTATATGGAATTGAACCAATAATTATTCATCTATTAACACAAGCTCTTGTCTTCTCTCTCTCTTTTTTTTTTTTTAAAAAAATTACAATAATAATAGTTGATCAAAGTACCAAAATAGTTTAACCAAATTATAATAACAATAGTTCAACCAAAGTAAAAGCAAAATAGCACAAACAAAAAATAGTTCAACAAAACCCAACATGATCAAAATACTAATAAATCATCCTAACTCATTGGTATCATCTTAGGGGTGGGCAAAAAAACCGACCGAACCGAACCGCAAACCGAACCAAACCGGACCAAATTTACGGTTTTTTTCCCAACGGTTCGGTTTGCGGTTCGGATTGGCCCACCCCAAACGGTTTACGGTTCGGTTCAGGACCTAATCCGAACCGCACCTGTTTAACCAAACCGAACCGTTATAATTAAAAAAATATAAATTTTTATAAAAAAATTTGTATTTTTCTTTTAATTTATTCTATGTTTTCTTTTTATTAGTATGTTAATACTTTTATTCTTAAATTTTTGTTAATATATTTATTTTTTAATACTTTTATTCTTCAATTTATTTGTTTTATGGTAGCATCATTATTCTTGAAAGTAAGATGTTGGATTTGTCTCTTAATTAGAATGATGGTAGCATCATTATTTGAAGTGATTTTTAAAAATACAAGAATTAATTGTGCCTCATTTTTTAATCCTTTATGGAGTGCGTATGTTCCCTAGAGTCACAGCTTACACCCTAACACTTCATACAATTTGTTGGATATACTAGTTTTTTTTTTCACTTAAGTGAATGAAATTTTATTTTAAATATAATAATCCGTAAACCGAACCGAACCAATCCGTAAACTGTTGGTTTAAAAAATTTTCAATCCGAACCAAACCGTTATTTAATGGTTTGGTTTGAGAGGTAAAAAATCCGAACCGTAAAATATGGTTTGGTTCGGTTTTTAGCAAAAACCGAACCAAACCGAACCGCGCCCACCCCTAATCATCTATGATCCAAGATTCATAGTTCCCTTTGTATTTTCCATTTCTTTTGTTATTTCCTTGTTCTGAATCCCTCATTTAAACTATTATGTATATAAAAAATATATACGAGCCTACAAAACAATAAATGTGTTGGTGTAAGATTTTTAAGCTCCTATTAATTCTTATTATGTAGGTCTACAATAAAAACCCAACAGAAATCGACACTCATTAATCCAATAATTAGGGTTCAACAAATTGTAATCTTGAAAAGAGAAACTGCACTACGCAGACTGGAAAAAAAAAAAAGAAATTATGAATAAGCAAGTACATTGTTCACGAAGAGTTAACATGTCTGTTCATTTTCTCTTCTCTAACAACCAAAAAAACTCATGTCAAAAGTCTGATTGGTTAGGGTGAGATTTCTTTATAGGGTTTGATATTTATACTTTCCATTAAAAAGTCTCACACAATGACACATATAAAAAAATCTTTCAAAATAAGTAAGTTTTTCAATACCATAAGACTTTTTATTATTCGTTTATAGTCTTGATAGAA
The DNA here is from genome assembly GCA_019454045.1 of Zanthoxylum bungeanum. NCBI lineage: Eukaryota > Viridiplantae > Streptophyta > Magnoliopsida > Sapindales > Rutaceae > Zanthoxylum > Zanthoxylum bungeanum. The sequence continues at coordinate 146,832 of SKCR01036950.1, forward strand.
TACCATTAGATTTGGACACCCTCTTTAAAAAATCATAATAGTTGGATTACCACAAGTTTTTTTTTTAATTATTTAAAAATCTTAATTGAATACCACAAAACTTATTTAACCCAAAATAATCTTTTAAATTCTCAATTAAATACATCCCCTTAAATTGTGCGTATCTTTTTAAATAGTAATATTAAATATTACGAAAATCTCATGTAATGAACACGACATTTTTTTTAATCGCAATCCGGACTTAGATGTCCCATCACAAATTTTTATAAGATGCTAAAGTAAATTTCTGATCGTAAGCATAAGCATAAGAAATATCTTTGAGAACTGAGATCATGCATAAAGCTAAGCTTTAAAAGCTTCATGGCTTATCACAAGCAAGTGCAACTGTTGAGCTATATTGCCCAATTTCGAATAAAACTATGGGTGTTATGTGAAGTGGCGGAGTCATAATTTTCATGAAGTGGCGGTAAAATTTGATTTCCATAAAAATGATAGAAATTCTTCATTTTAATGAGGGAAAAAAAAAAGAATTTTATTAGCAAACATTTTAATAAAATTCCGGGTGAGTGAGGGTGATTACCCCACTACCCTATAACTATAAGTGGTTTCGCCACTGACTCTGTAACGATTGTGATACCATAATACATGTCAAATGCAAGAATTTCTAATTGTTGAGGTTAATAAGCGGTACATATCCTACCAAATCAAATCAAACCAACAAAAAAAAAAAAAAAAATTCATTATATGGGTCGACTATACAAATCATTTGATGTTATTATGTTCTCTTTATGATTTATGTCCTTCGTCAACTTAGATTTTCCCAATCTCACAAACAATTCTTCATCAAAAAATGGCTTGCTATGTTAATCAAAACTAATCTTGTAGAGATATACAGGACTCAATTTAGACTGCGAACATACATACCAGTAATCTGCATTATTCTTTCGCTTCACACCACGCTTGGTCGAGAAGGATCTGAACCCGTTTGCTTCCATTGGAGGCAAAAGCCTCCTCCAGAAACCCCTCACCCTGTCAGAAAACATTAAAGTAGTTCAAAGCTTTCAGATTCTTGTACCAGGAAAAAAAAAAAAAGGTCTACAAAAATTGATTATACACCACGACTTCACATGCCGAACTGTATGTCTTTCCAGCAAAAGTGTATCGTGCAAGGAAAGTTAAAGTGAAGTCATGCAGTAGCATTTATGCCACTGGGCTGGTGGGTTCCCTTTTCATGCTTGTGTTTACACTATACTGTCGAAATTACTTGCAAAATGTAATCCAATGGGGGTGAGAGAAGCATGTATATCTAAATTAATATGCATACTACTAATCACACTGCAACAAGAGAAACATTCGATATTGGCCACCTAATACCACAGACAAATATCCTTCATCAACTGTGGGGATGGCAAAAATCCCAGTCCGGGCCCAGTATTTTAGGGATGAGTAATGAGATAATTTTCTATACTCATTGATTGGACGAGTCGGATATGGGTATTGACATCCCAGTAAAATTGCTATGAGAAACCAACCAGTAAATTGATGATCTGATGGAACAGACAAGGAAAAGTAGCTAATCATGAACGGAAGATACTTGAAAACAATAACCGATCAGGACATCAAATTTATTTAAACAAGAAAGAAATGAAAGAAAATGGAAATGCAGAGAGATCATTTTTCTTACCTGGGGAGGCTCTATTGAAGCATACTGAGAAACAACAAGCAGGACAGGTAAACAAGGTATGCCGCACTGTCATGCCAGCCCAATGATGGATGGCCATCCTGCATGATGATTACAACTTAGATTGTCTAATGTTTAATTGAAAGAATCATGACTGATCAGTGCCTCATAAATTAAGAAAAGGGAACAAAAATTAATAATACAGTAGAAGGTCTTTTAATGCAAACTCAGTTAAGGGGAAATACAGCATTTTGATAAGATCCTGTTGGAGCTGGTGAATGGATCAATATTTGTATTTAAGAATGAATGCTAGCAGAGGGAATTCATAAATTTGTATTTGTTTTTGTATTGACTGAATTAGTTCTCATTACAATCAGTGCTATTCTCAAAATACCTTAGCAATGAGATTACAATCAATTACCAAGGAAAGGAAAAAAAAGAAAAGAAAGATGAAAGGCTATCTCCAGACTTTGAGAGCTGGGTTCTCCAAAAAGCCACAAGAAAATGATTCCCAGGCTGCCTTCATCCTCATGCACTCCTACTATTTATACTAAGTAATAATTGCTTGTAATCGAATGCCACCTCAACCGCTTCTTTGCACTAGCTACTGCCCTCCTTCTTCATGCATGCCCCTGATCAGGTGTTGTTGCAACAGATTCATTTCTGGAAAAGACTCTTTTGCCCCTCCTTTCATAAACCTTGATGCCAGCAAATCTATCATTACCCCTCCCTTCGGGTTGAACCTTGTCCTCAAGGTGAAAGGATGGGAATAAATCAGAAAGTAATGCCAATGGCTCCCAAGTGGCCTCAAACTCTGGAAGATCAGCCCATTTAAACTAATACCTCTGAAACCCCTTGGGAGTTCACCCGAGACTGCAAAATAAGTTCAGGCTGAACTTGAAGTTCCATTTCATCAGTGAGGGAAGTGGAAAGTGGTTGACACACCGCAGAAGGGCTTAAGCATTTCTTCAACTGAGAGACATGGAAGACTGACTGAGTGAATTCTTGCGGAGGAGGGAAGAGCTAACTGATAAGCAACCCGATCCAATTTTCTTGATAATGCGATACGGGCCATAATAGCGAGGACTGAGTTTTTCATTGGCTTTCTTGGCTAATGATTTGTATCGGTATGGCTGAAGTTTGAGGTATACCCAATCATCCACTGCGAAACTGGACTTCCCGTCGTTTCTTATCCGCTTATTTCTTCATGGAGGCTTAAGCTTTTGACATATTAAACTTCAACTCATTCAGGATGGCATTTCATTCCTGTAACTGGGCGTTCACTGCATCCACAATGGAGTAACTGTCTGAAAAACGAAGGAGTGGGGGAGGATCAATGCCATACAGTGCCCGAAAGGGTGTCATGCCAATAGAGCTGTGAAATGAACTGTTAAACCAATATTCCGCCCTAAGGAATTCATTTCGGCCAGCTTCGCTGCTTTGCGCCCACAAAACAACATAAATAGGTTTCCAAGCACATGTTAACCACTTCAGACTGGCTATCTGTTTGAGGGTGGTATGCAGAGCTTCGTCGCAGAACAGTGCCGGCGGCTGTGAAAAGCTCATTCCAAAAAGTGCTCATAAAAATCTTGTCACGATCAGTAATGATGGATCTAGGAAAACCATGGAGTCTCACCATTTCCTTGATGAATAATCCAGCCACTGTCCGGGCGGAAAAAGAATGGGATAGGACTAAAAAAATGGATGTATTTGGATAATCTATCGACGACTACCAAGATAGTGTCCATGTGTTGTGCCTTAGGTAGCCATTCAATGAAGTCCATTGTGATATCCTCCCAAATTTTGTCCGGAATGGGTAAAGGTTGTAACAACCCGCCTGAGCTCAATGATGCATACTTATTGGCTTGACAGACATCGCATGTAGCAGCAATGAAATTCTGAATGGACTTTTTCATTCCTTCCCAGTATAAGGCTGTAGAAATTCGTTTGAAAGTTCTGAAGTAGCCCGAGTGACCCCCATTAGGTGAAAAGTGAAATTTGTGAAGTAATTCCTGTATCCTAGGAGACGTGGGAGGCAGCACCAAACGATTCTTAAACAGCGACAATCCATTGCGTAAAGAAAATGGAGGGTGACTGTCTGGTGCCACTAGGAGTTTCAAGAAAATGTCATAGAGCTTAGAATCTTGTTGAATCTCTCGCTCCAACCCGGCCAAGGCATGGCCTTGAGCAACTGACAGGGCGCCCAACTGAAGCTGCTTCGTCGTTGTCGTGTCCAGCCCTTGAATCGATTCTTGTAAGCTGCCAGCCTGTGAAGGCCCATCAATTTCATGAATCCTGGATAGTGCATCAACCGCCTTGTTTTCTTTCCCTGGTTTATAAGAGATTGAGAACTGGAACCCTGCTAATTTAATTAGCCAATTCTGTTGCTCTTCTGTCACCAGCTGTTGTTCTAGTAAGTGCTTAAGACTTGACTGATCAGCATGGATAAATAAATGATGACCAAGCAAGTAATGTCTCCATTTGAGTACCGTTTTGACGATGGCCATTAACTCACGTTCATACACCGACTTCCCCTACGTGCTCGGAGACAACGCTTGATTGAATCATTGAAAAATGCTATGGGATGCCCTAATTGCATGAGGACAGCCCCTATACCCACACCAGAAGCATCTGCTTCTACTACGAAATGTATTGAAAAGTCTGGTAGTGCGAGCGATGGTAGTGCGACCATGGCTTGCTTAAATTTCTCAAAAGCCTTATGCTCTTCCTCTCCCCAGTGGAAATTATTCTTCTTTGTCAAAGCAGTCAAGGGCTGAGCTAATCTCCCACAATCTTGAAAAAACCACCTATAATATCCTGTGAGGCCAAGGAAACCTCGGAGTCCCTTAAGATTGGAAGAGGCTGGCCAACTGATCATGCACTCTACTTTGCTCACGTTCGCGGCCACACCTGTTGGCGACTGGTCGCATAATCGATTGTAATTGGTTTTGATGATGCAACGCGAGAAAGAAGACTTCGACGTGCAAACACGAAGCATATGTGGTGAAGAGCGAGAATGTGAAGACTTGCGCATAATTGAAGAAATCATGTGAAGTCTTAACTTAGTGCTCTAATTGTAAGTGAGTTTACTCAAGTGATCTAAAGCTCTTAGGAATCATACATTTTGCATCACTTGCATTTAAAATGGCTTAGAATGCTAAAAGAATCATTTGCATTTTATTTGCACCAAAATGAACTTCATGCACAAGTACATCGGTAAATGATCTTCTAAAAACTAGCAAACGGTTGAATTAAACTTCAAATGATATACCGTTAGATAGATATGTGTCTCTAGTTTGCTACGGTTCAAACGGAACACAATTCCGATGTATAGAACTTTTTCTAGAGCCATTTTACTACAACATGTTCAGATGTGCGTTTTCTGCATACATGTCACATTAGAAAAATTCCATAAAATTCATATTAATGTTTTTGGAGCTGAATTGTTTACAGAAGCTAGATCTATGTGTCTTTTTATGTAGAAATTTACGGATCATGATTTGAAATTTTCTAGAGAAAGTTATGGCCAAAATACCAAGTGTCGTCAGTCTTGACTGGTCATCAGAACATGCATTGCTACTGAAACCAGGGAGCTCCAAACGGTCCTCATACCGGTTTCCATACCGGTCTAGCCTTTATGGTGCAGTTACTGAAACCAGGGAGATCCAAACCGGTCTCCATAATGGTTCCCATACCGATTTCCATACCGGTCAAGCTCTTCATATTGAACACTTACTGGAACCAGGGAGACTCATACCGGTCTCCATACCGGTTTCCATACCGGTCTAACGGACACTTGCCCAACGATAATATAGCCGTTAGTATCCGTTGGAGCCCTAGACTGGCATGCCGGTCTCCATACCGTTTCCATACCGGTCTAGCTGTAAGTTGGGATTTGCTTTGCATTTTGTTATAAATAGAACCCCAACTCATTTGCCTTGGCTAAGAGACTTGAAAAACAACCTTCATACATATTCTCTAAGGCAAATACAAGAGTGTCTAAAATCTTCATACACTTAAACACTCATACAAGCTCACACACATCTTCATTACATTTAGTGAGCTTAGAACACTTGGGTTTGCAACTCACACAATCTCTCTTATTATTTGTGAGTGCCCAAGTGTGTTTTAATTCTTTCTTAACAAAACACACTTGTGATTTGTGAAATCCCATTTGGTTGGGTAAGTTGTAAAGGTTTGTGAGTAAACCTACGAACAAAACTCAAAGTTGTAAAGATTGTGAGTACGCCTACGAACAAAACTCATAGTTGTAAAAGGTTTGGAGTGCACCTTTGCGGAAAACTCTTGGTTACGAGTGAGCCACGAAAAAACTCGGATTTTAGTGGAAATCTTCAAGCAAGGCTTGGGGGAGTGGACGTAGGCACGTTTGGCCGAACCACTATAAATCTCGGTTTCGTATTTCTCTTTCCCTTAAACTTTTACTTATTTGCAAGTTTATTTACATTTACACTTATTGATTAGAAAACTTGCATATAGGTTATTAATTGAAATAGAGAAAATCGACCTAAGTGCCTATTTGGTAATAAGAGCTTAAATCGGCAAAGATTTTATTATTCCGCATTTATAGCGATAACCCAATTCACCCCTCTTGGGTATAGAGATTGCCTGTCGCTATTGCTTGTAGGTACTTTCAACACCTTCCTTGGAAATGACATGGCCGAGATACTCCACTCGTGATTGACCAAACAAACATTTTTTTCTATTCAAGACCAGCTGTTGTTGTTGTAGTATACTGAAAATTGTGCCCAAATGGTCTAGGTGTGACTCATCAGAACAACTATAAACCAGGATGTCGTCAAGAAGACCAGGATAACTTTCTCAGGAAGGGCCGGAAGATATGGTTCATCAGGGATTGGAAAGTGGCCGGCACATTGGTGAGTCCGAAAGGCATGACGAGGGACTCGTAGTGTCCCTCATGAGTTCTGAATTATGTTTTCTCGGTATCCGCAGGCTTAATTCGGATCTGATGATACCCGATTTTCAAATCCAGCTTGGAAAAAATCATGGCTCCCCCTAATTCATCCAATAACTCGTCAATAACCGGCATATGGAATTTATCCGGGACTGTCAAGTTGTTGAGAGCCCTGTAATCGACACATAACCTCTAGCCACCATCTTTTTTCTTAACAAGCAAAGCGGGACTGGAATATGGACTAACACTGGGTTTAATAATTCCAGTGGCTAACATCTCCTGCACTAACTTCTCGATCTCATTCTTCTGGGCATAAAGATACCAGAAAAGTCTAACCCCGAGGCGGTGTAGCTCCTTCTACTACTCAAATAGCATGGTCTTGATCTCGAGCCTCCGAAACTCGAATGGGCTGATCGAAAATAGATTCAAAGGAGTTCACCAACTATTGGACCTTGTCGGGAACTTCGACCTCGATGTTCTTCCCTTCTACACCCCTCCATGGCCCCAAATTCCAGCATATACCCTATATCCCCCATCTTGAATCCCTTTATCATATCCTTTAGGGAAACTAAAGTTTTTGACAGAGAATGATCCCCTTGCATCACAATCTTATGTCCATCCACAGTCACTGTCATTGTCAACTTTCGGTAATTGGCCGAAAATTCTCCTAATTTGACCAACCACGACACTCCCAAAACCACGTCCGCGCTTCCAATTTCAAATGGGTAAAATTCCTCTGTTACTGCCAGTTTCGGCAGTTGGAGTTGAACTTTTCTACAAATTCCTTCTCCTTTTACACAGAACCCATTTCCCACCTCCACACCAAACTTCCTATCGTCATCAACTTTCATCCCCAATCTCCCAATCAATTCCTTTGAAATGAAGCAATGGGAGGCTCCACTATCGATCATGACTACCACACACCACGTCTTGAATTAGACCCCGAAGTTTAAGTGTTAAACTGTGGGCACAATCCCCACTATCGAGTGCATGGAAATTGTCAACCCAACTAACTACTTCTTCCTCACCAGTTCCAGAGCTTCACCATTTGCTTCCTCCACTGTGGAATCTTCATCATCAGCCAAGACCATGAGCATAAGGCGCCTATTTTTGCATACGTGTCTCGGCCATACTTTTCCTCATACTTGAAACACAACCCGTTAGCTCGCCTATAAGCTATCTCCTTGGGTGTGAGATTTCGCACTGTCTCGGGCTGGTTATTCACGCTGCTTTGTGAAATCAATGGCGTCCTGAGTGCGTTGCTAGGAGACGTCTCTTGCGGCTGATCAATAGATTTAGGGTTGTCTTTAATTGGAGGCAGGGTATTGGTTCGATTATAAGCAATGGATCGGGTCATACCCGACTTGCCCACTGCCCGCTCCACGAATGCACTCCTGCCGGCCCGTACCCAGCCCATTTGGTCTTCTTGGAGTATGACCTATTTCTTCTCTGCATTGTGGGCATTCCTCACCACGGTGATTAACGAACCTGAAGGAGTCATGGCCAGTTCAGCTCGTATGTCTCCCCGGAGCCCGTTGGCAAAACTTTCCACCAAAAATTCGTTTGCAACGTCAGGAACAGATCCGAAAGCTAATTTAAACTCCGCAACGTACTCCATCACGGAACGCGGTTGTTTGATAGTGAGAAGGGCCCTATAGTTGGACCCTCTACCACCCCCAAACCGTCGAGTATGGCCGTCTTCAAAATCTCCACGAGCGGAAATGAAGCCATAACTCACTCCATTGAAACCAATTAATGTCCCATTCGAAACTCATATAGGCTATGGCCACTTTGTCCCTTGCTGGGGTGTCATTTATAGCAAAGAATCTCTCAGTCTTATAGATCCAAGCTTCAGGTTCGTCTCCCGTGAAAATCGGCATCTCGAGTTTCCTCCACTTTGTGTTGCCATCCTCTCTCTCCATGCCATGCCTCTCGTCTCCCCCTCGCATTCCCTGTCCCCATAGCTGTGAGACATTTCTCTGGGTGTTTGTTTGCCATATGATTTTAGTTGGTCTATGATCTCCTTAAGTGCCTGTTGGGTACTCTCTTTCATCTCATCCATGTCTTTCTCCCTCCAGGTTCACTCGCATCTCCTCCATATCTTGCCTCACTTTCGCTATTGGTTGGTCATTGTGGTCACTAGTTTTGGTTTGAACCATTGTTCTTGGCTCTGATACCAATTGATAAGATCATGTTGGAGCTAGTGAATGGATCAATATTTGTATTTAAGAATGAATGCTAGCATAGGGAATTCATAAATTTGTATTTCTTTTTGTATTGACTGAATTAGTTCTCATTACAATCAGTGCTATTCTCAAAATACCTTAGCAATGAGATTACAATCAATTACCAAGTAAAGGAAAAAAAAGAAAAGAAAGATGAAAAGACTATCTCCAGACTTTGAGAGCCGGTTCTACAAAAAGCCACAAGAAAATGATTCCCAGGCTGCCTTCATCCTCATGCACTCCTACTATTTATACTAAGTAATAATTGCTTGTAACTGAATGCCACCTCAGCCGCTTCTTTGCACTAGCTACTGCCCTGCCTCATTCTTCATGCACGCCCCTGATCAGGTGTTGCTGCAACAGATTCATTTCTAGAAAAGACTCTTTTGCCCCTCCTTTCATAAACCTTGATGCCAGCAAATCTATCACATTTGTATATCTATACATGCTTATGACCTATCTATACATGCTTATGACCTATGGTTCATACACAGAAACCATGTTAAAGGATACTAAACACAAACTTTATAAGGTGACACATAAATCATAGCTCTAATATCTAACCTTCCAGTTATTTGACGCACTTTTCTCTCTTTCTAGAATTTACTTAAGCAAAAAAAATATCATTGTTAATGTGTTTTTTATATTAATTCATAATTAGATACTAGTAAAAATAATGTAGCAATATACATAAAAATTTTAAGGAAGCACATCGCTAATCCACGCAAATTGATCGGGCTGAATTTGTATCTTTTATAAATGTTGCATGTAGGTGCTACACGTTCAAAGCCAAATTTACGCGTTTAAACTTGTATGTGTCAAAAACAAGCAGAAGAGACAGTGTGCTAGCTTCTTGCATTTGGAGAACATAAAAGTTATATTACCACAAATGGTAGGAGCCATGATGAGCGGTTAATATATAGATATTTACTGCTCCTTTATCTTAGCATGTCGTGACGCGTTTTGCACATTGCAACACATATCTGGCTTCCCCGGATTCGCCCAAAACTCTATTTTAATCAGAAAAGAACCCCAAAACTCCCTATATAAGCATAGTTCATCCCCAAAACTTATTGAGAAGTCTCATAACATATTTGGAGCCTCAAGAACATAGAAAAACGCCTAAAGCAAGGTAAGAACGAGTGCATCAACCGAAGTTGGAGTTTGAAGACTGCAAACGAGAGTTTCTTTTTCTTCCATTTTCTCTCTAGCTTTATCTTTTATGAGCTTTTTACCTTATATTAATGATTAGCTTATTTTTATTGAATATTATGAGTAGCTAATTCATTAAATCTATGGTTGTAATGGATCTCAAACATGTTTAATTAATTATTTGTATATTTTTATTCTTTTGGGATTGTTATTGATTATTGATTATTTTTTGTGTTTGAATGCATATTTTATTTGTTTGATCAATAATAGAATAGTCTTGGTAAATCCTTAGGAACTCGACGGAAGAAATTTGGGTTAGCCGTGAGAATAATAGCGTGTGATTTATTCGTTGAATAGATTTCTCTACAGGATAGACATATACCTCAAGAACATAGAAAAACGCCTAAAGCAAGGTAAGAACGAGTGCATCAACCGAAGTTGGAGTTTGAAGACTGCAAACGAGAGTTTCTTTCTTCCATTTTCTCTCTAGCTTTATCTTTTATGAGCTCTTTACCTTATATTAATGATTAGCTTATTTTTATTGAATATTATGAGTAGCTAATTCATTAAATCTATGGTTGTAATGGATCTCAAACATGTTTAATTAATTATTTGTATATTTTTATTCTTTTGGGATTGTTATTGATTATTGATTATTTTTTGTGTTTGAATGCATATTTTATTTGTTTGATCAATAATAGAATAGTCTTGGTAAATCCTTAGGAACTCGACGGAAGAAATTTGGGTTAGCCGTGAGAATAATAGCGTGTGATTTATTCGTTGAATAGATTTCTCTACAGGATAGACATATACCTAAATGACATACGTAACCAAGTTTAAAACCTGACCTTAATGAATTGTGTTTAATTTAATTAACATAGACATATAGTCAATGTTTAAAAATACACTCAGAAGCGGTCGCCCCTGGCGTTTTTTCTAGTTTGGCCGCGTCACTGCACTCGAGGCGGTGCGCATCGCCTTTTTTTATTTTTTATTTTTTGCTATCAAAATGACGACGTTTTTGGAGCTTCAAAACGTCGTTGTTTGGGTTCAATATAAAAAAAAAAAAAACTCTGGTTTCCCATTTTCTTTCTCTGGTGTCAACTGCTCTCTCTCGTCACCTCTCTCCATGGTTTCCCATTTTCTTTCCCTAATGTCAATTGCTCTCTCTCGTCACCACGAAGGTAAGCTTTCTTTCCCTATTCTCTCTCATGCGTCTCTCTCTCTGGTTTCAATTTTTTTCCATGCGCGTCTCTCTCAAGCTTTTTGGATTAATTAACTGGTTTCTGTCCATGCGCGTCTCTCTCTTTTTTGGTTTATGTTTTGGATGAATCAATTGGTTTCTGTTTTGGATTAGGTTATGGATGAATCAATGTGATGAATCAAATGGTTTCTGTTTTGGATTAGGTTTTGGATGAATCAATGTGATGAATAATTTTTTCCATGCGCGTTTCTCTAATGAATAATTTTTTCAATTAATCAGTTTTTTTTCCATGCGCGTAACTCTAATGAATAATTTCTGCTTATATATATTTTAAATTAAGAAATTGTGATGTTTGATTAATTGATTAGTTCTCTGTCACATTGCTTATATATTAGTTATCAGTTTTTTTTTTTGAACATGCAATGAATGGTGGATAAATGAATGTATTTTTTATTGTTGATGTTTTTATTATGATGATATTTTGATTTTCGGATTGAGGTGCCCGCCTCGCATCCTCGAGGCGGTCCGCCTCGCGCCTCGAGGTGTTATCCGTATATTTAAACATTACATATAATTAATTTATTTATTCTGAATATATTTACATGACCATCGAAAGATGCTTGTGAATAATTTAGTGTTCTATGTTAATAATTAGTAACGACAACCCAACTGAATGGAAAAAGCATGGACACATTGCGTGCATGCTTAGGTGAGGTTGCGACCCTAGGTTCTTCTCGCGCATAAAGTTTAAACTCCAAAATTGTTGTTTGCTATCTGTTTAATCTTTCAATTGAATTTTAGATTAATCATTCTCTTTCTCATCCAGTAGTTTAGTTTAAGTTAAGTAGGTTAGTTTTGATATTGATAAGAAAAATATTAAGTCATTGTGGGTACGTTATCCGACTTTTGTCACTGTATTACTTGAGCGATACGTTCTCTTTCGTGCTAGATTTATAAAATCGCAATCAAGTCACGAAATGCCAGATCCACTTTGTCGAGCAGCAATTGCAGTTGGCCCAGCTAATGAGGATATCCAAAGAAACCTTCTGTTAACAGTCCCTTAAAGTGAAAATTTGCAGTTGTTAGCGTAAAGAGATTGTCTTGCAAGTAAGAATGTATATCTATCCACATTAGTCAGTAAAACTTATTAGTATCAAACCTCTTAATTACCTCATTTGCCACATTTGAAAGAGCTTGATAAAGACCTATCCAGACAAGTATAGTAGCCAATGTAGGCAAACAACCTACAGAGCAATAGAAAGATGTTAAGGCATCGGCAACAGCAACATAATGAATTGTGCTTATTTAACAGCTAATGTGGAAGGAAACTACAATAAAATGGCAAATGATCAACTTTTAAAAGAGTACCTGCTAATGGATTAACCTCGTCTTGCCTATATAAACGTGATGTCTCAAGCTGTATTCTTCCCTGGAAAGAGGTTAGAAGAAGGAGAACCGTATTAAAATTAAAAGAAAAGATGTTTGCCCTAGCTCAATCTCAGAATCTAATAAACTACCTCACCTGGTTGCCAGCATATCTTTGTTGAATAGCTTTGATCTTCGGTTGCAGGTTTTGCATTGCTAATGTTGATTCCACCTACATATTAACCAAAGTCATCACCTAAGAATGCCAACACTGTCAAGGGAAGCTAATTATATTAATTTCACATGAACAATTATAATCCGCAAATACAACACATCAATTAATTGCAACAACAAAAATGAAAAACAGTTGCAAAAAACATTACTTCGTCAAGTAGCACAGAGGAATTAACTTAAAATCCTGCCTCAAAAAATTGGAAGCAATCACTCACCTACTTTTTTGTTAAAGGAACCATGGCAACTTTAACAATAATTGTCAACAAAATTATAGAAAAACCCTATGAGTACGGCACATGCACTGCAGCAAGCCCATCATTCAATATCTGAAACAAAATTCAAATTGAACAAAAATATTATCAATTATAAATGTTCATTCAAAAATGCTTTGAAAGTCCAATTTGGTAGTTTTTAATATACGTAGACAAACTCTTTAGCAGATCACAATTGCTTTTCAAGAATCATCTCACTAGTGGTTTTAGAGAAAGCACTTTCGGAGATTGGAAAAGCGCTTGGAACATTTGATAAGCACTTTATAGTTGCATTTTCGCCAGACAGCAGTTTATTACAAAAACCTTAAAACGCAGTGTTTTGCTCCGATTCTTTCCTAATATTTAAAAAAAAATATTGTGACAAACTCTTCTTTTGGCAAAATTCAAAACAATTAAATTCACAACTTAAATAATAATAATAAAAAATGAAAAGAAGAAAAATTACCTTGATAACAAACTCCATAGCTTCGGAGATATATCCGAACCAGCCACCGGTTTTCTGGGGAGAAGAATCAGCTGACGTGGAGGCAGCTCCGACAGTAGCAGAATCAAGTGAAACGGCAGCGTCTGCCAGCGTGTAGAGCAAGCTCCTGGCTCGGATAAATCAGAGTTTTCGGTGGAGTGAATTGGTGGAATTTCTTGGAAGCTGAGTCCTACTCTGGTGGAGGCGAGTCTACGGTGAGGGAGCGGGTGGAACACATGGCGAGAGAGGGATGGTGATGGTGATGATGAAGGGAGTGGTGTGCCGATGAACGGTGGAGATGAAATCAGAATTTTTGTCATGGATTTGGCCGTTGAGGAAGCGAGAAATGATTTTTCAAATTATCTGTAATTTTAATTTTGCGCGTATGGAGTGCCAGGATCTCGCGGGCGCGCCGTTTTTCGCAGGCCAATAGTTGAACTCCACGTCTCGAAATTAAGCCATTAAGGTTTTTGTTGGTCATTTTGGAGCCGGTAGACGTTGTAATTATTTAAATGCTCTTTGGTTAGTCGGTTGGGCGAAGAATAATTTCAGCTCCACGCTGACGTGGCGTAAATTAATTGGTGTTTCGGGGTCTCGTTTGATTAGTCACACACACCCATTCTGCTTTGATGGGAATATGATTTACATACAAAATGGGAGGGGAAAAAAAAAAGAAAACCATATAGCTTTCATAGCAAATTGTTTCAATTGGTCTCTGTTGGTAAATTATGAAGTAACTGACTGAGCTGGGTAATTACCCAGAAACAAACAAGTAAAAGAGAAAATGAACGCGGCCACTGACACTTTTTTTTTTAATCGTTGAAAATCCCACCGCCAAATCACCTCGATATCAAAGACTTTTTATCCACTTTGGACTCTGATAGATTTAAGTGTACGATCCGACTTTGTTCTAAGAGGCTTCCTATTAGACGTGTGATTCGAATGCAAACACTTTGAGCCATATTAGAGTTGGGAGTGCATTTGTGACACCATGAGGCTACTCCCTCAACAGTGGATGGATATGGTGACATTTTAAAGAGCCAGTTACTGGTTTAAATGATACTCCATCAATAAAGTGACTGATTCCCACTGACGATATGGACTTGACTAACTCAGGGCAAGTATTTGATTTGCAAGGGCAAGTATTTGATTTGCAAGGGCAAGCATTGACCAAGTAATGACATTCCCTTCACTGAATTCTGGATCCAAAATTTAGGTGGGTCTTAAGATTGTATGATACATGCAACAAATACTTCGTTTACTCGAAAATCTAGGATACAATAACTGCATGGTATGGCTTCAATTAAAATTCGCATCTATAGAGCTCAAATTTCTCCTCATACAACATGTGAAGACTGCTATAAAACCATGTCCCAGAAATAATATACTCATGGTCTTCTAAACTTTAAAGAACAAGAAAAAAAACACATTCTTTAGACCATATTACTTCTAAAGTTCTATAACAAATTGGCTACACTAGCAATGAGGTGGCTATTGTCCTGAACACTTACCCAAGAAATTTCGACCAGGAAAGCAGTAGAAGCAAACCCAAAACAGAGCTTTTCAAATTCACGGAAACAGACATCAAACTAACAGTTAAGAATCAAAAGTTGGAACTTGGAATAAAAAGGAAAAAGAAGCAACTTTTATTGCATAATCTTAAAATTTTCCTTTGATTAATGGCAAATTGATGGTAACAGCTACTCTTACATTTCTTCAGTAATAGCCTCTGTCAAGATAAGAGTAGCTCGTTCGCACTGAGGTGAGGGCGAAGGCAAACACGAACCTCGTGTTCTTCTGGACCCACACGATGCTTAGGTACCATGATTTCAAGACCAGTTCCTGTTTCATCGCCATATGCTTCTAGCTTGGCATCATCTGGAATCCGAGTTGGTAGTGGGATTTCTCTTATGAACTCTCCAGGAGGACAGTGCTCAGGAGATGGATCAGTTAGCTTGAATGTTCTATCATTTCTCTTGATATATGGCGTACAGGCTGTGCTCACAGATGATATCTTTACAACACCATGTGTGAGATTATTCCACCAAGTAACTTTCACTCTTTTAAGATCAGCAAAAGGCAAACTGATAATTATTAGGTATCCTTGTTCGTCCTCATACAAGGTTTTGGCAGCTGTAACTGGCCCGTAAATATTCCTCATTACCCCAGTAAACTCATTTACCCAGGGAGGTTCAATGGGGTGCAGTTCTGTATCCTGAACTCTATCATTATGCTGATTATTGAGTAAACAACAATCTTCAACATTCCCATGTAGAAACAGATCCTTCTTTCTCTTGTTGCAAACATGTGAAAGATCTATTCCACTGCCATTTGAATGGCTCACAGGACGTGTTGACAAATTCAAACCAGACCCATTGAGCAATTTTTTTGGATGAGAATTTGAGGGACATTTTAATGGAAGAAGAGGTCTATCAAGCTCAAACTCTGTATTGGGCAGGTTCCTCCATGAGGAAAATTCACTTGCCTCAGGTGGGACAGAGAAGTTTAGATCTCTACCTGTAAGTTCCATCCACCTCTTTTTCTCTTCTTCATCAACACCCTTGAGATTTGGAGATGGAACAACCTCAATCCCATGCACACACTGTGGATTTGAAAGACCTCTATAATGCTTCCGCTGCATTCTGTGAGACCGGACAAACCCCTTCTCGACACTAAATGGAAATGGACGCTCTCCCTGGCGCGAGTGGCCATTCATGTAACTTCTCAGCTGCATCTTACCTAAAGCATTCTCAGGCCTTTCCTTAAAAACCCACATGTACATATTCTCCATATCATGTTGAACCAAGAACACCTCAAGCTCAAGATCCATCTTATCAAACTCTAACACCCCATTACTGTCCCTTATCGCCTTGCACTTGGATTTCTCATTCAACACAGGCTTAAAGTAATAAGTAAAGAAAAACCAAGCACCCCATACACTGTCCAATCTCTTGGCACATTTGCGTCCAGACTTAGAGGCATTGAGCAAAGTATCAGATTCATTAACTTGAGGTCCAAGGGTAACATCTAGAATATCAAACGGGTCCGTGCTCCACGAAGGTGGTGGAGGGCTACGCTCCGCAGATAATGGAAGGTTAATATCAGGCGGTCTAGAGAGAATCATAGAAAGATTCATCTCTCGGTCCAGTTCCTCATGTGACATCCCACTTGAATCCATGGATAAAAGCGTAGATGGGTGGTGATTCTCCATAGACAAACTTGTAAGCAAATCCTCCCCCATGTCAAACCTTATAAATAAATTGGGTATTTCTATTTTGGTGTAAAAAAAAAATTCAAATTTCCAATCCCACCAAAGTCAAACAAAGACACTCACACAACTCTATCAACTTTGTTACAATCACCAAACTTCCTCAAATAACACAACAAGTTAAAATCTTTTACTTCACAATGAAAATAATTCGGGCACTCTATTGATTAATTCAGTGATCAAAAAAATATTTATTTCATTCTACAATGCCGGATAGTGAAATAAACAATAAAAAGTGACCCTATACAGTAAAAAAGGAAATAAAAATCTAATAAAGAATTGAAGTTGATAAATTGAAGAAGGATTCTGAGAGGTTACCTTTAAAGGGGTTAGCTTATAATCCACAAAAACTGAGATCTTTTTTTCTCTTAAGCAAATCCTCATCTTTCCAATGGGGAAGCTTAGAGACGGATTAATTGACGGTGAAAGGGCAGATAACGGATTCTGTTAAAGAGATGGCTCCCGCACTGGGGTTGGGACGGCAGAATGAAGCGTTAAGTGACGGTGACGTTTAATAGGCACTGGCAATTCAAGGGTGGTGGGCCTTACCCGGATATCTATAAAGGGGTTTGGGCCCAATGTGTTTGTTTTTGTTTGGCAATTGGGATCTACCCAATTAGCAAGGGGCAAAATGGGTGGCATCTTCAATGCTTTTTTTTTTTTTTTTTGTTTTCTTCCTAATTCCAATTACTTGAAAATTATATAATTATATAATTTTTATGGATAAATTTATCATTTTGTACTAAAAATCAATATTTATTAGTAAAATTATATAAAAAATAAATAAACTATACATTAAAATAATCTAAAAATTGAAATATACATTTTTATAAATAAAATTGTAATTTATTTATGCAAATGTTATTTTAATTCATATAAAAATTTTAAATATATTTACAATAAAATTATTATTAAATAAAAACAATTTATTTATAATGCTAAATTAACAAAAAAATTGTAAATAATTATAAATATGAAAAAAAAAACTAAAAAAATAATATTATATTATAAATACTACCTTATATACAATAATAATAGTAAAAGCAATCTAAGGAACATAACTTAAGATATATCTTAGTAGCATTTTTGTTTTATTTTTCAGTATTGCTGAAAATTAATAAGGGGTTTAGTTTTATATTAAGGTACATATTAAAGTGGGGGAACCATATATTAAATCCTATTCGTGTGCGTGCTCTCAGGGACTTAATTTTTTCTTTTTAGCTTGTTCTATACCTAAATACATGATTTATGCTGTGGCAAAGTTGATCTACAAGATTTTTAGTATTTTTTTTTTATGATTGTGTAGACGCTGGATTTCGCCCAAGGTCCACAATCGAGATTTCGTAGAGAGGAGCACTCGCGATCCTGCAAAACAAAGATGTAGGGTGAGCGTGGAGGGTCTACCCACCGGTGTGGTGGATGCCGTAGACACTCCGACGCCCAAGTCAGTGATGGAAATGTAATACTAACACCGTAGAAGGAGAAACAAGGTCATATGTTACCTCGATCCATGTGGGTTGCCGTGAGGGCCGTAGGTCAGTGATGCTGGGAGCTATGGAGATAATATTCTTAAGGTTATGAGTAGTAGGGCTTGAATGTTGAATGTCCCTTCCTCATGGAGCCTCGTTTCCTATATATACATGCTCCAATAACGTGTGCCTTTATTGCCTTTTGACTGCTCGTCCGTTATGTCGACTTCATGAGGAGCTATTACTGTGTTTTGCCCGTTGTAGGCTAGAACGGATGGGTTTATGAATGGTGTTTATGAACTTGAGCGTTACGTTGGTTGGCCTTTGGATGGTCCTTCAGTTACGGGTGTTGGTGCTCGTTGGGCTTGGACCTGCATATGTCTTTGGGGTTTGTTAGAGGGTTTCAGAGGTGCATTCAGTAGTGGTTCAGGAGCAAAATGATGAAATTGCCCCTGGACCAAATTTGGCCCGTACAGTTTGTCCCCTACTCTCTAAGTCAATGAGTCATTGTTTGGAGAATACTTGACGCGTGTGTCACCTGGGTCGAGGTCATAGTATGTAGGTGTACTCGAGCGTTGATGCTGCATATTGATTGAACCAAACGAATATCAAGTTATGAATTTGACTCTACAAGAGCCATTGGGGAAGTACCCAGTTCGTCCGAGTCAGATGATGGTCGGGATAATGAAATTGACTATACTAAATCTATTGGGGAAGTACCCACTAATTGAACCAGATGAATGTCAGGTTATAAGTCATACAACATGTGTATCCCATGTCTACAACTTGATTCGACATGAGTCCATGGGGGATGTCCCCGGTCGACTGGACTTGATGAGACCAGGGAGATATAAGTCATACGATACGTGTAATCCATGTATAAAAACTTGACTCGTCATGAGTCCATGGGGGATGTCCCCGGTCGACTGGACTTGATGATGCCAGGAAGATATAAGTCATTCGACATGTGTAATCCATGTCTAAAAACTTGACTCGACATGAGTTCATGAAGGATTTCCCCGGTCGATTGAACCAGATGAAGGTTCATGAGATAATTCACACGACATTGTCGTATAGACTGTAGGAAGTCCATGTCTTCAGTTGACTCGACATGAGTCTATGGGGGAAGTCCCCGGTCGACTGAACCAGATGAAGGTTAGGATAATCCCCATACTACGGGTCAAATGACCAGGGGAGTCTTCAATGTCGTTTGAACCAGATGAAGGTCTATGAAAGTCTTCACTCTACAGACCTGACGAAGGTCCAAGAGTCTTTCCTTATCATATTACTAGACCCGATGAAGGTCTATGAAGGTTATCACCCATTCTCCTGATGAGGGTCCATGAGACTACGGTCGTATGGACCTGTCGAATGGACTTGATAATGGTCCAATAAGGTCACCACTTCTCACTCTACTAGACCTGAAGAATGTCAATGAGGGTTATCATTCATCATTCTACAATACCTGACAAAGGTCAATGAAGGTTCTCATTCCTCATTCTACAAGACCTAACTAAGGTCAATGAGGGTATAATTCCTCATTCTACAGGACTTGTAGTCTAAGACCATGTCGTCTGAAGACCATGAGACTACAGTCGAATGAACCTGATGAAGGTCAATGAGGGTCATCATCCTACTAGATTGGATGAAGGTCGGTCGACTGGGCCCGATTGAGGTCCAATGGATTCTTCATACTACCTAATCTGATGAAGGCCGGTCGATTGGACCTGATGGAGGTCCAATGGATTCTTCATACTACGTAATTTGATGAAGGCCGGTCGATTGGACCTGATGGAGGTCCAATGGATTTTTCATACTACCTAACCTGATGAAGGTCGGTCGAGTGGACCTGATGGAGGTCCAAATGATTTTTCATACTACCTAACCTGATGAAGGTCGGTCGAGTGGACCTGATAGAGGTCCAAAGGATTTTTCACACTACCTAACCTGATGAAGGTCGGTCGAGTGGACTTGATGGAGGTCCAAATGATTTTTCATACTATCTAACCTGATGAAGGTCAGTCGAGTGGACTTGATGGAGGTCCAAATGATTTTTCATACTATCTAACCTGATGAAGGTCGTTTGAGTGGACATGATGGAGGTCCAAAAGATTTTTCATACTACTAGGCATGATAAAAGATTCCCTATGTAGTATGAAGTTTGCGGTATTAAATCAATGTCGTATGGATATAATGACTAACCTTTCATGTTCTGAGGAAGGTGATATCCATGTCTTGTCGAATGAGATCTTAAATAATTGTAAGCCTCATACGTGTCATGTCGAGTGAGACATTCACCTCATGTTGAGTGTAGTGTCCAGTGGGACATTCACCTTATGATGAATCTTTATTTGAAGCATCTTCCTTGAGCCGAGACTACATCTTTGTATTGTCGAGTGGGATAGCATCCTCATGATGTGTATCCATGTAATGTTGATTGGAACTTTTGGCAACTCACAATACTAATTTGTCGTGTCGAATGAAACTTCTGCCAATAACTGATCTAAATGAAGATTTCAGTCATACAACATGTGTAAACCATGCCTACAACTTGACTTGTCATGAGTCCATGGGGGATGTCCCCGGTCTACGGTGGGTGCCAAACTGTAGACGCTGGATTTCGCCCAAGGTCCACAATCGAGATTTCGTAGAGAGAGGCACTAGCGATCCTGCAAAACAAAGAGGTAGGGTGAGCGTGGAGGGTCTACCCACCGGTGTGGTGGATGCCGTAGGTACTCCGACGCCCAAGTCAGTGATGGAAATGTAATACTAACACCGTAGAAGGAGAAACAAGGTCATATGTTACCTTGATCCCTGTGGGTTGCCGTGAGGGCCGTAGGTCGGTGATGCTGGGAGCTATGTAGATAGTATTCTTAAGGTTATGAGTAGTAGGGCTTGAATGTTGAATGTCCATTCCTTCTGGAACCTCGTTTCCTATATATACATGCTCCAATAACGTGTGCCTTTATTGTCTTTTGATTGCTCGTCTGTTATGTCGACTTCATGAGGAGCTATTACTGCGTTTTGCCCGTTGTAGGCTGGAACGAATGGGTTTATGAATGATGTTTATGAACTTGAGCGTTACGTTGGCTGGCCTTTGGATGGTCCTTCAGTTACGTGTGTTGGTGCTCGTTGGGCTTAGACCTGCATATGTCTTTGGGGTTTAGTTAGGGGTTTCAGGGGTGCATTCAGTAGTGGTTCTAGAGCAAAATGACAAAATTGCCTCTGGACCAAATTTGGCCTGTACATATTGTAAATATAAGCATGTATTTAGTTTAATATTAAAAAAAACATATAACATTTACGTAACTAAGAAACAAAATAAATGCACATAATTTGCACATAGCTAGAAAAAAAATAAAAAAATATTTTTATCATATGGTTTTTTTTATCTTTTAATGATTTTTTTTTTATCTTTTAGTGTTTATGTGTATACTACAACAAATAATTAGTTACACCTGGTAAATTTAAATTGATCACATGCACAATCTTTATAAATTTTTTTATCTTCCGAGGACTCAAAGCACAGATTCCGGAGATTAATCAAGATGCGCAAGTTGATCCGGACATCTTGGTTTTAAAAAATAATAACATATATAAATAAGTTATTAACCATAAAGATATAAGTTGTTAATCTATTATTTACAACGGGCTTCTTATTTTGTGAATACTTTTTAAATTATAAATCTACCACGTGTAATTTCGCGTTATCGATATTCACTAATCGACCACTTGCACTTAGCCTGTAATCAATTAAGCGTAATTTGTTGTAACAGTAATTTAGTGTGCACTTTTATGTGTGGATATATTTATTTTATAACTAATAATGATTAATGAGACCTTTGCAACCATTTGTAAAATACTTAATTAGGTATATTAGTGCATAAAATAAATGATCAAAGTAATATTAACCATATGTATAAAATTATGGAGCTTTTACCAGTTTTTCAAGTAGAAGTGGGAGAAAATGACCGATTTGATTGATGCAAATCGTTATCTTTTGAACAAATTAAAGGGGTTCTAAAACTTGGATCGATTAATATCAATGAATTATTGGGACATATTGGCAAACGTTCAATTGGAAGATGACAGTTTAACCATAAGTTGTTCTACTTTTTTTTGGTCCATCAGTACAAGTTGTTCAATGTCGATCAGAATTATGTGAGAACTGTGTATTTGGGAAGTCAACAAGAGTGAGATTTGGTGTAGGCAACATAAAATTAAAGGAACTTTGGATTATATCCACTCAGATTTATGGGAACCGGCTTAAACCCCATCTCTAAGTCGAATCAAATATTTAATGTGTGTGATGGATGATTATTGATGAGTGCGTATAATTTACAATTTTCAAGTGTATTTATCATTGATATGTTATTAAATTATGTTCTTGAATGTGTTAAATGCACTCATATTCATTGTTTTGTTATTTAGGATGCATTATATGAAGAATTGAACAAAAAATGAGTGAAAAATTTGAAATTTCCGATTTGCACCAATGACTTCCTGATTTATGCAGCCTTCATTATTTTGGTTAAATTTTTTTATATGATATCCAAATGAGGTGATTCAAGTTGGAAAGATAACTTAATTATCTACAACTTTTTTAGTTTATATCAAAGATTGAATCAAACTCCTTCATGGCTAAAATCGAGTATGAAACTAATAATTTTGCACTGTCTTCTGGTGTCGCAAAGCCCAATCTTGCGTCGCAACGTCCGGAAGTGTAAAATCGTTCCAGAATCATGAAAATCTTACGTCACGATGCAAATTCACTTGGATCGCGATGCAAGTACGAAAAACTTAAAAATTGAATAGGAAACTTGATTTTTATGATATTTATATAAGGTGAACGTCTAGGATTACTTCACACATAATTTTTGGGAGAGGAAAATAAGCCTCTTTTGAGATCAAAACACTCTCTAAACAGAACAATCATTCAAGAACAAATAAGAATAATAAGATCAAACAAAGATTAAGAATAAAATATTGAAGATTGACAACCTTCATGATTTATTTTCTTTATCCATTCTTAATCAATTATTTGTTATTTATTATATTAAATACGATGATGAATTTGTTTATCTTCTTTATCATGAACTAGATTACATTCTAGGATTACAAGGGAACCCAATATGAACTTTTATTAATTGATTTTTTTAATAATTGATTTGTGACATTCTATATGAATTATTTATCATTCTATTTGCTTAATGTGTTCTATTGCTTGATCACCAATAGAATAGTTGTTATAAACCCTAAGGAACTTGGAAAAGAGAATTTTGGTTTAGTCTTGGGAATTGAAAACGTTTGATCTCATTCTGTTGAATATATTTTCGTGCAGGATATGAATATACTTGTAGAGCATGCATAGTCATAGTTAGAACTTGAACTTAATGAGTTTGATTTAGATTAATTATCATATGAATATATGTAATTGAACTAAGTTGGGCATTTCTATTTGACCATCGGAAGAGGCTTGTAGATAACTTTGTATTATATGTTAATAATTCATTATAGTTGATCAATTATAAATATATTAGAATAATTTAAGGAAATATTATGGGAAGTTGTGATCCTAGATTATTCTTATCTTGATATTTTCTCGTGCTTATTTTTATTTTCCTTTTACTTTACTTTCCTTAGTTAATAGTTCTCTCTTCATAAACATTGGTATAAATAAGGTAAGGGTTGATAAAACATTAGTATTAGGTAGTAACAACAATTTCTTGTGGGATCGATATTCTTGTACTACTTAAGAGATACATGCGCTTGCATAACTTGTGAAAATCACGATCCAGTTTTTGGCGTCATTACCGAGAATCGTTTATTCTTTTTAGTATTAGAGTTATCACTCTTAGTCTTATTTAGATATTTTTTTTATCTTTCACGCGTTCGAAATAATGAATTACCATTAGAGGATGAGAGAACCAATAACTTTAAGAGATTATGATATACCCTATATTGGTGAGATACAATCCGATCTTCTGAGACCTATTGTCCAAGCTAATAAATATCAGTGGATGTTAGAGAGAAGTAACGCAATGTATGCTCAAGCCTTTCAGAGCATAATGATGAGTTGTGATATATGTGGGGACAACCACCTTAGTGATCATTGCACGTTTAACTACAATACAGAGTGAGTAAAACCATCAGAATTTTACATGGCACAACAATGAAGGTCCCGCATATCTCACTGAATCATTATATTATTTTTATCCGCCGCAAGTTCAAGAATTTCCTTAAGAACTAAAGCCATCCGTGGATGACTTGTTTATGCAGACTAGCTTTCAGAAAGCATTGGTACATAGTCAGACAACATCCTTGAAAACACTGGAAGCCCAAATACGACATCTAGCTAGTATCAGAGCTATAGACCTCAAGGAACACTCACATGTGATACTACAGAATACCCATGGAATCAAGATAATTATAACGACACGATAATAAGGAGAGAGACAGAGCCGTATGTAGAAACTGAGATATCCATTCAAGAACTTGAGCAAACCGAGTCTATATTTGATTTAGAGACCTCTCAGTTCATTGAGTGCATCTATGAGAAAATTATGGAATAAGGAGTTATACAAGAGCATATGTGTGATTCTACTGAAAATCTCTTGACATAAGTGGACACATCAAAACATGAGGAAAGCTAGCATCATTGACATC
Source organism: Zanthoxylum bungeanum (assembly GCA_019454045.1). Classification (NCBI taxonomy): domain Eukaryota; kingdom Viridiplantae; phylum Streptophyta; class Magnoliopsida; order Sapindales; family Rutaceae; genus Zanthoxylum; species Zanthoxylum bungeanum. The sequence goes on from SKCR01036950.1 coordinate 171,764, forward strand.
GCCAATGAGCTTGATAGAATGACACAATCATTCCAAGTCAAGCATCCTACAAGACCTTATGATGATTTATTTTTCTATTCAAGACCTCCAAAAGATAAGTGTTTAGAGAAGATGATATTGGCACAAAATAGAGAATATATTTATTTGTCATCTTATTCTTGGAAGAGGAGCTTGAATAGTAATTCTCATGACACTGTCTTGTCTAGGACATCTAAAATCATATGGAAGCCTACTTGAAGGAAGTTCTTCAGAGAAAATCTGGCTAAGGACTATAAACTAAACGTTTATTAGGAGGAAACCCAAGCATTTTTAATTTTTCTTATGTTTTAATTTATTGTGTTTTTTTTTACTTATGTGTGTCTTTGCTTTCGATGATTCGGGTTTCAACATAAGTTGGTGGGTCGCGGTTTTGGTTTCACTCTCCAACAGATAAATTTCTACATCATTAGCTAAACCTGAGGAATATCTATTTCTTTTCCTTATATTTTTCAACATCGAGGACAATATTTATTTTAAGTTTGGTGGTAGAGAATAAAATTTTGTGGTTTTATTTTAATTTTGTTTGTTTTAAGTCGTGTTTTCATTAGAATATCACATGCTTATGAAATAGATTTAATTTGCTTTAAAAATTTTGGCTTTAAGAAAATTATAAATGTCGGTTGATGTCAATGCTAAGTTCTTAAATTGGGTTTGTCTTGAGATGATTATGTTGGGATATATATGTCATAGAGCTTTAAGTAATGTGTAAACAAAATTATTTGTTTAAAATAAAGGATGCATTGTTCATTTATCAATTGTTTTATTTCTATCGCATATTGTTAATTATCCAGTTTACCCTTGATTACTTATGTGCCTTCAGAATTAGTGTATGAGTGTCATACACAAGAGGATTTAAGTATGAAGTTAGTAATCTAAAATAGTTCATAAAGAGCAAATAGAGCGGGTACTTTGTTTGTGGTTTATATATAACTATAATTTATTCTATAAATATATGGCACCTTGATCCGAGATCATCCACGTGGTGATACGAGAATTGAGACACTTTATATGATGTGATCATATAGGACTGGACCCAGATATAAATGAATTTTTTATAATATCTGTTAAATAAAGAATTGATCCGAGATCATCCACGTTGATCCGAGATCATCCACGTGGTGATACGAGAATTGAGACACTTTATATGATGTGATCATATAGGACTGGACCCAGATATAAATGAATTTTTTATAATATCCGTTAAATAAAGAAATTTATTTCAATCTACTAGAGGGTCATATATGGATTGATCTGAATCATGAGTGTACTGTGAATTCATGCATGACAGGCCATGTCCTTTGATTTACAAAGTGAGGTTGATGTAGAAATCCCGACCAATAGCTACGTACTTTGGGGACATGATTTGGTGTGTAGCTGTGGACTTTTTTGTTGGGATTTATGTCCTAAAGCTTCATGTACTGTAAACAGAATTGATTATTGTAATAATAATAAATGAATTATTCATTTTATCAAAGTTGTTTGATTTATATTGCATATTGTCTAATTGTTTTGTTTACCTTGATTACTATTGTACCTTCAGACTTAGTGTATGTTTGATGCACATGAGGATTTAAGTCTGAAGTTAGTAATCTAAATAGTCCATAGAGAGCAAACAAAGATGGTACTTTATTTGTGGTTTATATATAGCTATGGTCCATTCTATACTTGTATGAAGACCTTGATCCGGGATCGTTCATGTAGTGACATGGGAATGAATGCACCTTGTATGATGAGATCATATAGGACTGGACTCAGATAAATACGAATTTCTTTTAATATCCGTCAACCGAAGAAATTCATTTTATCTAATACATTGTCATATATGGATTCGATCTTAATCCTGAGTGTACTACGAACTCTTGCATGACAGACTATGTCCTTTGATTTACTATGTAAGGTAGATGTTGCATTCCCAGCCAATAACTACGTATTTTGGGGATATGGTTTGGTGTGTAGCTGCGAATATTTTACATAGATATGGAATTCACTCTTTCTTACGAGAAGCATATGAATATCTCTTTTAAGAGTTGATTCGGGACTTGAACAATTTGAGCGCTCAACTTTTCTATTGCGAATAGAAATTTTTATATTCATAAATGTTATGAATTAATTGTTCATTATAGAATCAATGGTGCTTAAGAGACAAAATATTTAGAGGGGTTTAACGGACTTATGACTCGGCTCTATTTATGAGATATTCGTGAAGGGCTATATCCATATGTAATGACTATATCAATGGACACCGAAGTTGTTCGGTTTATTTAATTCATCTACGGTAACGGGAGTTCAACTTCGAGTTTTTAGTGGAATAACGCGGAGTTAATAATTCGTAATATTTGATTAAAGAGTTTAATTAATATTTTAGAATTATTGAAGCTCAGAACCGTAGGTCCATTTGGTCCCCGTGCTAGCTCGATTAACTGTAGCAAACCTAATATAATTAGATTGTCTAATTATGCTCACATTATATTAATTTATATATTATTAATGAGATTAATAATATTTATTGTCACAAATGAAAACTATGTTAAATTAGTTTAACTTAATGTTTTCTAGAATTCTTTGATTATGAGATAATCAAGTCTTGATTATGAGATAATCAAGTTAGTAATAATTATGAGATAATTACTACAACATAATTGAAGGTAAATAAATTATTATTAATATATTGATTTTTATTTACCATTGGAGACAAATCCATATGGCTTACCATGTCATCCAAGCAATTATGTCTATTATGTGGCTTGGATACACCTAATATTTTTGTCATTAGCTAATGCATTTTATACTTTGGTATGGCCTCCACATTTATGTGTTTGCCATTGAAAGAAAGCATTGAATGCTTAATGACAAAGCCATTGTCTTTAGCTTAACATTTCTTATGCTTTGGTATGACATTCATATTTTTGTGTTGGCCATTGCAAGAAAGCATTAGATGCTTAGTGACAATGTTAGTTGGCTTGTGTAAGAGAATATAATCTCTACAATTTCTCTCACTTCCTAAGGTTAACACTTTGCATTCATTCACACAATTATTGTGAGAAAGATTTGAGAGAAAAGAGATAATAACTTCAAATATTCACAAGTGTTGTGAGAGTATTTGAAATTTCAAAGAGCCAAACACCATTGTGACATCCTAAATCTCTAAATAGTTTAGAGGTTTAATCTTTGTGAGTGAAGCCACACTTCGGTTTGTTGGTTTCGAGTCATAATTCGAAAGATCGAGTGGTTGATTTAAGTGTTGGACACTAAAGGATTGATCTTGTCTACTACAACAAAGGGAGAATGCAAAGAAAATTTTAAAGATCCATACCGGACCCGGTGCCACTACAAGCAACTTTCGCCGCGCAAAAGGAAACAATTTCCTACAATTGGCATCGAGAGCTTAAGGTTGGAAAGTGTTATTAACCTTTCTCCTTAAAGTTTCAAGTTTTAATAATTTATATGTGATATATATTATTAGAATGCATGTTGTGATAAGTTGGCACAATTAGATTCATGAGATGAATGGTTTTTAATGTTCATATGATGAATGTTTACTTTGATTCATGAGGTGAATGTATTGCCCTGATCGTTAATTTTTCCAGCTCTTATTTTTAGTATTGGGAATGTAAAACCATAAGGTCATATTCTTTCAAGTGTTGTAAGTTCATTTCCTTTGTAATAAGTCCATTTTGTAACTTGGAGGAGACAATGCCACGAAGGACTCATTACGAACCTATTCCGCGAAGAACTCAACAACATACCATGGAATAAGATTTGAAGACCAATAGATGCCTTGGATTTATTGTACTAATTAGATTAGTATAGAAAAAATAAGACCCCAGTTAACGTAATTTATGGATGTATGTAAAACTACATTATGTTACGTGTCTGTAGAAAAAAACGGGGACCAAAGCAGACTCCGAACGCCAGTCAAACGCAACTCAAACATGATGCTACTGCCTGGAAATGTTCGAACGCCCAACGAACGCTACACGAACGTTTTCAGCCCAGACCTGGGCATATATATATATATATGTTTTAAATTGTTTATTAACATGTCATATAGCCTAGGGTGTCTACTCTTGTATTTTCACATGACATAACATGTAGACATTCATGATATTCAAGTCATAAAATATGATTTTATGTAAATTTAAAAGTTAAATTAGAATATAAGATGCATGTAAACAAATTAATAAGATTAATTAGTTTAAATGTTTAAAAATTACGAATTCAAGTTTAAGAACAAATGGACATTATGAGTACATTATTTTCCTTGGTATATCGGATGGAAACCCGGATATAAATTCCATAGCTGCTTCCGAATGGACGGTAATTTGGTTTACACTCGGGATATAATTTCACGTATCTTTGGAGTAAATAACGTACTTTTAATCTATTAAATGGTTTAATGACATATAGTCCATTCGTTGAATTCTAAATTTTAAAACCTATAAGTGGACTAGTAATTTAAGAGTTAAATTGATTAGATCAATATAACAACTTGATTAAATTAGTTTAATTAAGTTAATTAGTTAGTAGAGACTAATCGAGATTAGTGAATAAAATTTTAAGAGTTAAAAATTCTTAGATCACTAAATTATCAATTAGTATTAATTAAGGTTATGAGTTTAACCGAGCATAATCTAAGATTTATAAGATACTAGTGAAATAGAAACCTTACTTTTTAAAATAGTGAGTGAGAGAGGGGTATACCACAATATATCCCGCGATTAGGGGTGTTCGCGGGGCGGTTCAGGGCGGTTTTTTCATTTTTTACTTCAAACCGCGCGGGTTGGCGGTTTGGGAAATTAGAAAACGAAATCGAAAATTTGATAAGGAAAACCACGGCCGTTCGGGTTGGCGGTTTAGCGATTTGGGCGGTTCGGGTCGGCGGTTTGGTAAATAAATTTTTTAAGAAAATTTTGTGTGTTTTCATATTATAATTAAAGAAAAAATTACATAATTTTCATTTATTCATTACATATTGTTATATATCATTAAATATCTTAATTTCATAGTTAAAGAAGAAGAAAAATATAAAATAATATTTAATTTGAACGCGGGTCAGCGGTTTAAGCGGTTCGAGTTAAAATTTGCGGTTTGGGCGGTTCGCGGTTTGACATGGGTCAAAACCGCACACCGACCCTAAATTTGCGGTTCAATTCGGTGCGGTTCAAAATCATTTTTAATATTTTTTCAAACCGCGCGGTTCGGTTCGGTGCGGTTCGCGGTTTGACTCGAAATTGTGTTCATTCATACCCTCGATCTCCATTGTTATCTAGAAACATGAGATTCAATAGGCGCCTCGAGACGGCTTTGCTTTCGTCCCCCTACGGATGATGTCTTTTTTGGGTCAATATCAGGTTTGGATTCCGAAAGGATAGAGACTCTAGATGTATCTGGTGATTTGACCTACCCTACGGCGGCACTTCACTAGTTAAGTCTAAGGGTTCCGAAATGATGGTTCACACTCACAAAAGAATGATTAAGTTGTTAATCAAAGATTCCTTGATCAAAATAACGGTATTTGATTAATAAATGAATAAGAGTTATTTCAGATATATTAATCAATTGAGAATGTCTCAGTCTATCATGCGAATACTTGACCTACCCTACGGCGATACTTATTTGTGGGATGATAGATAACCGTGGTATAGTAATTATTTTTGGTTTCTAATTCATTATACATTAGTCATGCATCATGTTTAATTATATGCCTAAATATTTGACAATTTTAATATGCGACGAATGAATGTTGAATGCGCGTTTATTATTTTTTCAGCCATGGCATCTGTAATAATCTCAATTATCAAACAACAAGAAAAATTAACCGGGGATAATTATGTTAAATGGAAAAGTGACATGAATGTTATTTTGGTCTACGAAGACCTTAAATTTGTCCTCATGGAGGAATGTCCTCCTGAGCCAGCACCAAATGCTGGCAGAGCTGTACGAAATGCTTATAATAATTGGATTAAAGCTGATGAGAAAGCCCATAGTTATTTGATAGTATCCATGTCTGAGGTTCTTACTACACAACTTGAGCCTATGGCGATAACATCAATGATTATGCAGTCAATACATAACATGTTTAGGCAACCTTCAGACCGGCAATAACATGAGGCAATTGCCTCTGTATTGTCCATAGAATGAAGGAAGACACATAAGTCTGAGACCATGTGTTAAGGATGATGACTCATCTTAATATGGCTGAAACCTATGGTGCATGTATCAATGTGCAAAGTCAGGTGACAATGATCATGGAAAGCCTTCCGAAGAGTTTCCTGCAGTTTAAGAGCAACTGTTCTATGAACAAATTGAGTTTTATATTGACTGAACTGCTGAATGAGCTCACCAATTATGAGTCCATTATAAACGGTCCTCGTAGGCCCAATGCCGAGGCAAATGTTGCCGAATCTTCTAAATCTATAAAGAAGAAAAAGAAAGGCAATTGGAAGGCAAAGGCAAAAACAATGAAAAAGAAGAACAAAAAAAGCTCAGAAAGAACCAATGCCAAAGGAAAATGTTTCCATTGTGAACAATAAGGGCATTGGAAAAGGAATTGTCCAAAATACTTTGCAGAGCTTAAAGAGAAGAAGAATACAGGTAAATACGATTTACTTGTTATTGAGTCTCTTTTGGTGGAGGATGATAAATCCATATGGATTGTTGATTCTTGTGCCACTAACCATGTTTGTTGTTCTTTGCAGCTACTTGACTTATGGAGGAACCTTACTGAATGTAGCTTTACCATGAGAGTTGGGACAGGGGATGCTGTTTCAGCAAGAGCAGTGGGAGTTTAAAATTTGAATTTTAATAAAAGTTATTTGTGTTTGAATGATGTGCTATATATTCCTGGTTTTCGCAGGAATTTGATTTCTGTAACAAAACTTATGGAATATGATTTTTCTATTTCATTTAATAATAAGTCAGTTATTATTAGTAGAAATGGATTAAACATATGCACGGGAAACTCCGAAAATAATCTATATGTATTAAGGCCGTTAATGCATGAATCACTGCTTAATACTGAAATGTTTAAGATTGAAAGATCTAAAACTAAACGGTAAAAGATTTCTCATGATGATACCTATTTATGGCACCTTAGACTTGGTCACATTAACCTTGACCAGATAGATAGACTAATTAAGAATGAAGTTTTAAATCAGTTAAAACTCGGTACTTTACCTATCTGCGAATCATGTCTAGAAGGAAAAATGACCAAGAGACCTTTTTACTGGAAAATGGATAATAGCCAAAGAAACACTTGAGCTAATACATTCGGATGTTTGCAGACCGATGAATGTAAAAGCCCGAGGTGGTTTTGAATACTTCGTCACTTTCATTGACGATTATTCCAGATATGGGTATGTTTACCTAATGCAGCACAAGTCAAATACATTTGAAAAGTTCAAAGAGTATTGTGCTGAGGTTGAGAACCAGTTAGGTAAAAGCATCAAAATTCTACGATCATATCGTGGAGGAGAATACCTTGATAGATATTTCAAGGAATTCTTAGTTGAGCATGGAATTATTTCACAGCTCACAGTACCTGGAACACCACAACAAAATGGTGTTGCAGAAAGGAGAAATCAGACCCTACTAGACATGATGAGATCAATGTTTAGTTATAGCACTCTACCTAGTTCATTCGGGGGGTATGCATTGCAAACTGCAATGTATATCCTTAATGTAGTTCCTTCTAAGTCTGTTCCTAAGACTCCCTTAGAGTTGTGGAATGGTCGTAAAGTTAGTTTGCGACATTTCTGCAAATGGGGGTGTCCGGCACATGTGCTAAAGAACATGACGACTAAGTTGGAACCACGTTCACATGTGTGCCTATTTGTAGGCTATCCTAAGGAAACCAGAGGTGGATTCTTTTATAGTTTAGAAGATAATAAAATATTTGTGTCGACAAATGCTACATTTCTTGAGGAGGACTATATGAGAGAGTTCAAACCTCGAAGTAAAGTGTTACTTGAGGAGTTACTTGCCGGTACGACCAGTACACCATTGTCAAATATTGACAAAGACATTACACCTTCTACATCTGAAAGTCAGATACAAGTTTATCAGGATACAATACCACATAAACGTAGTGGGAAGGTTGTAAGACAACCTGAACGCTATCTAGGAAATGGTGAGGTGCAAGTTGTTGCATCTTGTGATGGTATAGATGATCCATTGACCTATCGTAGTGCAATGGAAGATACCGATAAAGAGGAATGGCTCAAAGCCATGAACCTCGAGATGTAGTCTATGTACTCTAACTCTGTCTGGGAACTTGTAGACCAACCTGATGGAGTAAAACCCATAGGTTGCAAGTGGATCCACAAGAGAAAAAGAGGAATAAATGGGAAAGTACAGACTTTCAAGGCTAGGCTAGTGGCAAAATGGTTATACCCAAAAACAGTGAGTTGGCTATGAAGAAACTTTCGCGCCAGTAGCCACGCTTAAATCCATCAGGATTCTTCTTTCCATTACCGCATATTATGACTATGAGATTTGGCAAATGGACGTCAAGACTGCATTCTTGAATGGCAATCGTGATGAGAGTATATATATGGTACAACCAGAAGGGTTCATTACCCAATGTCAAGAGTAAAAATTTTACAAGTTGCAAAGGTCCATTTATGGACTTAAGCAAACATCTAGATCTTGGAACATAAGGTTTGATACTACGATCAAGTCTTATAACTTTGAGCAGAGCATCGATGAGCCTTATGTCTACAAGCGCATCATTGATGGGAATGTGGTTTTCCTTGTGTTATACATTGATGATATTTTACTCATTGGAAATGATGTAAAGATATTATTGGACGTGAAAATCTGGTTAGCTAACCAATTCCAAATGAAAAATTTGGGAGAAGCAAGTTATGTACTTGGGATCCAGATCATTTGGGATCACAAGAAACGACTGTTAGCAATGTCTCAAGCAACCTATATCGACAAGATTCTTGTGCGATTCAGTATGTAGAATTCCAAGAAAGGTAATTTACCTTTCAGACATGGAATTCATTTGTCTAAGGAACAGTCTCCTAAGACACCTCATGGAGTTGAGGAGATGAGACATATACCATATGCTTCAGTAGTTGGAAGTCTTATGTATGCTATGTTATGCACGAGACCGAACATCTGTTTTGCAGTGGCAGTAGTCAGTAGGTTTCAATCCAACCAATGATTAGATCATTGGGTAGCGGTTAAACATATTCTCAAGTATCTTTGGAGAACGAGAAATTATATGCTTGTATATACAAGTCAGGATATGATTCTGAGAGGATATACAGACTCTGATTTTCAGACGGATGTCGATTCTAGGAAATCAACATCTGGATCAGTATTCACCCTAGGTGGTGGGGCTATAGTATGGAGGAGCATTAAGCAATCTTGTATTGCTGACTCCATCATGGAGGCTGAATATGTAGCAGCTTGTGAAGAAGCTAAAGAAGCAGTTTGGCTCCATAAGTTATTGGCAGATCTGGAAGTTGTTCCAGGTATGGATAAATCACTTACACTTTATTGCGATAATAATGGTGCAGTGGCGAACTCCAAATAACCAAGAAGCCACAAGAGGGGTAAGCATATTGAGAGGAAATATCACCTCATTAGAGGGATAGTGCAGAGAGGAGATGTCGCTGTCACACAGATTCCATCCACATACAACCTGGCTGATCTGTTTACAAAGACCTTATTGGCTAAAGTGTTTGAAGGTCACCTAAAGGGTTTAAGATTACATGACATGTCCCATTTTCTCTAGTCCAAGTGGAAGATTGTTGGGATTTATGTCTTAAAGCTTCATGTACTGTAAACGAAATTGATTATTGTAATAATTGTTTGGGCCAAATTTGGTCCAGGGGTAGTTTCGTTATTTTTCTTCAGATCCAATACTGGACGCACCCCTGAAGCCTCCTAATCAAACCCCGAAGACATAATGTCGGCCCAGGCCCGATGAACACCAACACCGGTAACCGTAGGTCCATCCAGAGACCGGCCCACGTAACGCCCAGGCTCATTAATGCCACCCACAAGCCATCCGTTCCAACCTGCAAGCAGTAATGTCACTTCATTAAGTTGACTGTTACCATGTTCTAACGGGCAGATAATTAAAAGACAGTCAATAAAGACACACATGACTATACCATGGATATATAAGGAATATGACTCCAAGAGGAAGGGGAGGCAACTTCTAGCTCTCCTACCCATAGCTTTGGGACATTCTCAAGCTGGCCACTCATTCCACTTTTCGCCCCCATGGCATTCAACAGGAGTTCAAGGTAGCGTCTAACCTTGACCTTCCATCTGCTACTACCTTTGATCATTTACTGACTTGGGCGTCGGAGTGCCCCCGGCACCCACCACACCGGTGGGCAGTACTCCCGCTCATTCTACATCTTTGTTTTGCAGGATCGCCAGTGCCCCTTTACAAAATCTCAATTGTGGACCTCGAGCGAAAATCAGCGTCTACAATTTGGCGCCCACCGTGGGGCCCTGGCGATTCATAACGTTGTAAAAATCTCTCAAACTATGAAGTATATGGACCACCTCTTGGACCATTCTACACACTTCCTCCAGTCAATATGAGAATACCCTCATTATTCCTGACACACCCAATCAGCTAAGAAGTATTCTCTAAGACCGTAGTCTCACGGACCAACAACAGGAGCAAGACGCCTCCCTTTAATGGGACTATATTTCCTACCATTTGCCTTACATAAAGAAGCGATGTATTTAACTTAAGAAGGATGTTCCAGTCGACAGTACCCAAATGAAGACTTGGCACGGACATCCCGGTCAACCTTACCAGGTATAGCTTACACTTTTTAAGAACGTCACAGTAGGTAACAATATGATTCTAAGATATGGGTGTCCCGGACGACACTACGATTTCCAACTTGATAATTGTTTTAAGTGTCCCAGTCGACATCAATATGTGACTTGAGACTTGTGATTGATGTCCTAGTTAGTATTACAATTTATGGTATGAGACATGATATGGGTGTCCCAGACTACACTTCGATTCACAACTAAGTAATTTTTATGGATGGTTCAGTAGTTATTTGCGATGTTAGGCAATGAATTTGTTGGGGATGTCCCACTCGACATTAGTGTGTTATAGAGGATATCCCAGTTAACACCACTATATGTGTAGCTAGTCCTTTGTTAAAGCTTCCACTCGACTCCCCACATTAAGAGTTTTGACTCCTATTTAAATCCACTTCCGATATGGTATGGAAGGAGTCTTAACTTGACTTAGGTACCTTTAGGTGGAACATAGCCTAAATTGCCTATAAGACAAAATGGATTGCCAATAACGTCATACTACATGGGGTGATTGGGCCAGATGTATCTAAATTCTCCATACATATCCAGTCTACACTCGTTAAAAGGACATTCTGCCACACAAAGCCTGTTGAAACTGGTAGTGCCGAAATCCAGGGAAACCCTTGAACCACTCCCGATACCTTTAAGGCACCAACCAGTCCACACATCATCTAGCGACCAATCCGCCGACCTACACTCATGAGTCTAAAATACATTGTAGGGCAACCATCTCACGGTCGAATATATGAATAGGTTCGTACCACCCATTGGGATAGAGGGACCCTATGATGGTTTGTCTAGTGAGAGCTCATTCAAGGCCGACTATTGGCAAGGTGAAGACTTGAAGTTACCTTCACCGAAAAGGTCAATTTTTGTGCAATCAAGTGAAACGAACCATGAGAACTCCTCTCAATTTTCTAAGAATACCATCAGTAACAGCATTGATAAAAACCAGAGAACTGAGGATAAAACCCATTCAACACCAAATCCACACGACAGTCTTGCACGAAAGTTTCCACTAAAATTAAAAATCTCCTTCCAGACAGACACAAGACCAAATTAAAAGCTACACAGATTTGAATGCCTATTCTCACAAGACAAGTTGTACCATCATTCTGATGAACTGAAGAGGCGACTGGGTTGGCCAAATTTAATTAGTATCCCCATCAGAACACCATATGTACCCAAATCAAAGCTGATATCATCGTAGGAACAGAGCAATTTGTCGTCGCTTGAGGACAATTGAATGGAATCCCTACCATACCCTTTCACGGTAATGAGTCCCTCTCCCCCAACAGAACCATAACCAATCACAATTCCAGGAGATGAAGATGACACATCCGGAAGACACATTCGGTGATCCAAATCCCAAGCCTGCAGCTCCATCAACTGCAATTCAGCAACTGCTCTGGGCACCAGAAGCTGTCGAAACAGTTCTACCATGGGACTCGACTAATTACCTATTGGGCGTCCAGCCCCCACGACCATCGTATCAACAAATTTCAAACCAAGTTCCAGTCTAAACCCAAGTAACAATCGAAATAAAACACAAAATTGCCCACATCGATGGTTGCAAGGAGGGGCTTCAAAGCGAATGAATAAATTGAGATCAACATCACATATGAAATGCCCAAATCGATTCCAGTAAGGCGACACTCAGTTCATTCGACCGTATGTCGAGTCATGCTTCTCCAAATAACCCATCACGCCCAAATCAGTTCTAGTGAAGAGCAGCGACAATCTATTCCTCCACCACGACGTCGAGTCAGCTCTCGCCTCCGACCTCGCTCTCTGGACAATCCATGAGGATACCTCTCGAACCGAGGGGACCGCCGACACCATGATAGCTCTGATCTCTGGCTTGCTGTGTCGGACAGAATAGTTCTCACGCCACGAACTTTCGGCTTCTGGATAGCTCGGCATAACGCAGCCCTCTGTCGAGGAAAATGAGGTGGGGTATGGAGGACTGGTTTTAGGGATTATTAGTAGATCTGTGTCGACCTGGTCCATGGCTACGAGTAGTTAAGATTTCAAGATGAGCGTGCTTTTTGGACGATCATGAGGTAGATCTGTGTCGACTCGGTCCTGCAAAGTGAAACACATAGGAGAAATCTATTTGTCGTGTCAAATATGGGTTGAGACACAAAACCCTTATGAATAGCTGGTTAAATAAAATTATACTTTGCCGGATATAGGCTAATTCAGAAGTCATAATACAACACCACTTTGCCTCTAGCCCAGTGGAACCCATTTCAAAAATAACACACGACACCGGCCCTTCCATCCGATCAGTCCATGGGCTTACAATCCGGTTCTCCAACTCACAGCCCATCCAGCACAAGTGTTCAACCCGAGTAGCATCTGAAAGATTCGAATTGAATAAAAATCAAACATATCTAAAGCAACTTAAGTCGTATGATATATCTTCCTGGACTCATCAAGTCCAGTCGACCGGGGACATCCCCATTGACTCATGTCGAGTCAAGGATGTAGACATGGATTACACATGTCGTTTGAATTATATCTTCCTGGACTCATCAAGTCCAGTCGACCGGGGACATCCCCATTGACTCATGTCGAGTCAAGGATGTAGACATGGATTACACATGTCGTTTGAATTATACCTTCCTGGACTCATCAAGTCCAGTCGATCAGGGACAACCCCCATAGACTCATGTCGAGTCGAGTTGTAGACAAGTATTACACATGTCGTATGACTCATATCTTCCTGGACTCATCAAATCCAGTCGACCGGGGACATCCCCCATAGACTCATGTCGAGTCAAAGTTATAGACATGGATTACACATGTCGTATGAATTATACATTCCTGGACTCACCAAGCCCAGTCGACCGGGGACATCCCCCATAGACTCATTTCGAGTCAGAGTTGTAGACAAGGATTACACATGTCGTATGACTCATATCTTCCTGGACTCATCAAATCCCCATAGACTCATTTCGAGTCAGAGTTGTAGACATGGATTACACATGTCGTATGACTCATATCTTCCTGGACTCATCAAGTCCAGTCGACCGGGGACATCCCCCATAGAATTAATTCAAGTCAACTTGTAGACATGGAGGGTACATGTCGTATGACTGATATACTGACCTTCATCGGGTCCAAACGATTGGGTACTTCCCCAATGGCTTTTGTAGACTCAAGTTGATAACTTGACATTCGTTTGGTTCAATTAGTAGGCAGCATCAACGCTCGAAGTACAACTACATAATATGGCCTCGTCCCAAGCGACACATGCGTCAAGTACTCTCCAAGCCAATGACTCTTGACTTAGAGAGTAGGGGACAAACTGTTTGGGCCAAATTTGGTCCAGGGGTAGTTTCGTTATTTTTCTTCAGATCCAATACTGGACGCACCCCTGAAGCCTCCTAATCAAACCCCGAAGACATAATGTCGGCCCAGGCCCGATGAACACCAACACCGGTAACCGTAGGTCCATCCAGAGACCGGCCCACGTAACGCCCAGGCTCATTAATGCCACCCACAAGCCATCCGTTCCAACCTGCAAGCAGTAATGTCACTTCATTAAGTTGACTGTTACCATGTTCTAACGGGCAGATAATTAAAAGACAGTCAATAAAGACACACATGACTATACCATGGATATATAAGGAATATGACTCCAAGAGGAAGGGGAGGCAACTTCTAGCTCTCCTACCCATAACTTTGGGACATTCTCAAGCTGGCCACTCATTCCACTTACCGCCCCCACGGCATTCAACAGGAGTTCAAGGTAGCGTCTAACCTTGACCTTCCATCTGCTACTACCTTTGATCATTTACTGACTTGGGCGTCGGAGTGCCCCCGGCACCCACCACACCGGTGGGTAGTACTCCCGCTCATTCTACATCTTTGTTTTGCAGGATCGCCAGTGCCCCTTTACAAAATCTCAATTGTGGACCTCGAGCGAAAATCAGCGTCTACAATAATAATAAATGCATTATTCATTTTATCAACGTTGTTTGATTTATATCGCATATTGTCCAATTGTATTGTTTACCTTGATTACTATTGTACCTTCAGACTTAATGTATGTTGATGCACAAGAGGATTTAAGTCTGGAGTTAGTAATCTAAATAGTCCATAGAGAGCAAACAAATAGAGTACTTTATTTGTGGTTTATCTATAGCTGTGGTCCATTCTATACTTGTATGACGACCTTAATCCGAGATCGTTCATGTAGTGACATGGGAATGAAGACACATTGTATAATGAGATTATATAGGACTGGACTCAGATAAATACGAATTTTTTTTCATATCCGTTAACCGAAGAAATTATTTTATCTAATAGATGGTCATATATGGATTCGATCTTAATCCTGAGTGTACTACGAACTCCTGCATGACAGACTATGTCATTTGATTTACTACGTGAGGTTGATGTTGCATTCCCAGCCAATAACTACGTATTTTGGGGATATGGTTTTGTGTGTAGCTTGGAACATTTTACATAGATATAGAATTCACTCCTTCTTACGAGAAGCATATGAATATCTCTTATAAGAGTTGATTCAGAACTTGAACAATTTGAGCGCTCAACTTTTCTATTGCAAATAGAAAGTTTTATATTCATAAATGTTATGAATTAATTATTCATTATAGAATCAATGGTGCTTAAGAGACAAAATATTAGAGGGGTTTAACGAACTTATGGCCCGACTTTATTTATGAGATATTCGTGAAGGGCTATATCCATATGTAATGACTATATCGATGAACACAAAATTGTTCGGTTATTTTAATCCATCTATGGTAACGGGAGTTCAACTTCGAGTTTTTAGTGGAATAACGCGGAGTTAATAATTCGTAATATTTGATTAAAGAGTTAATTAATATTTCGGAATTATTGGAGCTCGGAACCGTAGGTCCATTTGGTCCCTGTGCTAGCTCGATTAACTGTAGCAAACCTAATGTAATTAGATTGTCTAACTATGCTCATATTATATTAATTTATATATTATTAATGAGATTAATAATATTTATTGTCACAAATGAAAACTATGTTAAATTAGTTTAACTTAATGTTTTCTAGAATTCTTTGATTATGAGATAATCAAGTTAGTAATAATTATGAGATAATTACTACAACATAATTGAAGGTAAATAAATCATTATTAATATATGATTTTTATTTACCATTAGAGACAAATCCATATGGCTTACCATGTCATCCAAGCAATTATGTCTATTAGGTGGCTGGATACACCTAATATTTTTGTCATTAGCTAATGCTTTTATGCTTTGGTATGGCCTCCACATTTATGTGTTTGCCATTGAAAGAAAGCATTGAATGCTTAATGACAAAGCCATTGTCTTTAGCTTAACATTTCTTATGCTTTGGTATGACATTCACATTTTTGTGTTGGCCATTGCAAGAAAGCATTAGAATAACTTCAAATATTCACAAGTGTTGTGAGAGTATTTGAAATTTCAAAGAGCCAAACTGTTAGACATTATGACCCATAGCGTCACTGTTTTGTAAATGATATTGTATTATTGTACAAAATTAACTATGTGATAATGAAATTGCCTTTTGCCGTTTTGTAATTTATTTACTTTGATATATAAATGGCGAAAGTCCATATGATTAATTCCGTATTGAGATGATATGAGACAGTATCAATACATAAAGGTTTAAATCATTAAATATCCCTAGTCGGAGTAGTATATCGAGATCGGACATCGATAATGCGGAATAGACTAGTATTGCACTTGTGCATGTTGTGAGGGCACAACGGCATAGTTCTCATATATTAAGTATAGGATACTTATGCAAGTGCGATAGGAGGTTGTGTTTTACCGATGGTACGGAAAACAGCTTCGCTCTGGATAGACCCCGCGGAATCCCATTGGTAGTATGTCTGCGTGTCTATGGGAGGTCGCATCAGGTAGGTGTATATGGTCTTAACCTGAGACTTGCATCGCTAGTACTTGCGACAATAGGTAAACTTTGGTTTTGGTGGTTATGGGACTTTAACTGGTTCTGTGTTCACCTCTTCTGGGTTTATCAGGAATCGTAGTGCACTGGGTGTGATGTCAAGATGGAAGTGTCACTTCAGACATATGGAGTTGATGATCGCGCAGGATACAGAACTAGTGCTTTATAAAAGGTTGCAACCGTCGGGACAATATGACTAGGTCAGTATTGCCCGATTTAAAGAGACTAGTTGCTTGATGTCCGATATATGTTTCGTACGGGGCAGACACATTTCCAGCCCCAGGCCTAACATGTGATCGTCCGATACTGGATCGATGTACGCAATACTACGGTATACTACGCTTGATATAGATCTAATATTCCAGTAAGAATATTTCTGGAGAATTGGGTAGGCATGGCGCTTTGCTAGAAGCCAACCTTGTCTTGTAAATCGGTAAAAACGTAGTACGAGGTACGTACGTTGTTGGATTATCCAACGACCGTATTTACTGCCAACATATCCAGAGATCTCTTGGGTCGCTTCCTGAAGATTCACCTATGATGTTTGATTCGAACTTTATTAATCTTGGATTAATAACGGAGAAACTTTATCTTGGATAAAATGCCTTATTAGGAGAGAGAGAGAGATCGATTAATTTGGAATTAATCGAATAAAATAATATATCGATATATTATTAAACGAAATTAGATTTCGACGCGGAATTAAAATCGGATTTTAATTCGGGCAAACGAATTAATTTAGAATTAATTCATTAGCGAACTGAATATTATTTCGCAAGGCGTAATTATTTAATTCACGTCGCGACGGAAATTCGTTAATTCGGAATTAACGAAACCGAGCCCGAAAGTGTTTGCGGACACATTCATATTTTGAATCGAGTGATATCCGCAAATCACATCGCGATATGTCATTACTTAATTCGAATAGATGGTGGATGTATCTAGTCACCTTTGAGGGATGATACATTGTCTCTAATCTCAAAGTGTGGTAATGATGCATGATGCAATGATGATTTCATTTTGGAGGGAAAGCCATGCATGGCTTTGAAGGATTTTTGCATTAAAAAATTCTTTTGGTATTAGATATCATATCACTTTTCATTTCCTTGGTCATTCACGGTTTTGGCATGCAAAAGGAACAAAAATTAAAAGTGAAACACTCTCCTCTTCTTTCTCTCTTGCTCACGCCGTGAGCTGCACATGCAAGGTAGAAGATTGTTCTCTCATTCTCCATTTTTGCTAGCACAAGCAAGGAATCAAAGGAGGTGATAGGGAAACCACCTTGGAGCTTGGAATACACAAAGCTTGGAGCTTTCAAACTCTTTCTCCTCTTGGCCGAACATATAGGAACTTGGAGCTTCAACCCTTTGTTCATCTTCTTCATCACAAAAGCTTTGTAAGTATGATTCCGCCATGCTTCAAGTTTATTATATATATTATTTATTGTATTTCATATGCTTATACTTTCCTTGGGACAAATAATAGAAACCAACAATGGTATCATTGAGCTAGGTTTAAGCATGAAATATATTAGGTTAATATTTGGGTAAAATTGATTGAAGCATGTTTGTGAAATTTGATGAATGAGTATGCTTACATGTATATCGAATGATGTTATATGGAATCAATTTTGAGAAAAATGCATTGGATGATTTTTCCCCAAAAATGTAACCTTGGCCGAATGGGTATGAACATTGGATGTGT
>SKCR01036951.1:0-171546 GCA_019454045.1 Zanthoxylum bungeanum
TTGTTATTGCTTTATTTATTTAAGCATTGCTATCTCGTGCGCATGAGCTAATCATGTTGAGCTAAAGGTCCTCCATTTGAGGGAAAAACCAAAATGCTATCTTTACCACGATGTTTTGCCGTGCTGGGTCGCACCTTTTTTCTTCTAATTTAGTTATTCACCTTTTTGTTTGTTGTTTATCGCTTCGTATTCATCCTATTAGTTATCTTTATTCATTCTGCCGCATCGCTTCACGTTTACTTCCATGCATGCTTGCCTCTTTTAGTTATTTCTTTTACATTACGTACTTAATTATCCTCTTTTATTATTAATGCTTTTACAGTTATTGTTAATTACATTATTGCGCTTCATTGTTCAATACGTTTATGGAATTATGCATTTGCCTTCATTTTTATTTACGTTTATGGGTGTGCAAATTCGTGTGTTTATTTAAATTATCTTGCATATGTTGCATAAGACTTGGTTATATTATTGCATAAAAATCCTTTCATTACAATTGGCATAAGTAATGGACCATTCCGAACCCAATGGTTTGAGGTCTTCCCTTGCGAGGGGTGAGTGCGGCCTTAAATCATTTCCCAGTTCACACTGGGTGGCGACTCCATTTTATTTCTCCAGTTTAGTCCCCTGCGTGCTACTTCGTACTCCCGACCGGGCCGCGAGCCCGGACAGCATCGCCCACCTCCGTGGCCGTGTCCATAGTTAGACCGTTATAAATTTCGGTATGAAACTTGCCCAGTTCCAGAAACTATGTAATCCTAGGTAGACCGGTATGAAGGCCGGTATTGAACTTTTTCGATTCCAGAAGCTGTGTCTAATGTATTTTTACACCGGTATGCCTGTATAAGGACGGTATGCCGGTCACAGGCGATTCAAAAAAAAGGAAAAAACACTTAAGAAATAAAAAACCAAGAATCAAGATGAACAAGTATCTTGATGACCAACAAACACTATAAAGACTAAATGAAAAAAAAATAAAGTAAAGATAGAAAAATCAGACCTTGGAACCCTAAGCTATGATACCAAATGATGCGGAACTCACTTGGATGTTTAAGGCCAAGCAAACCCCTCACAACGGATAGAACCCCAAGCACCACGAATTTGATTTTGTCGGAACAAAACCCTTCCAAGGCCACAAAGAAGAACCACAAAGAACTTGTCTTTGAGAACCCTTAAGATGATTCCTTGCAGTGTTGTGCTAGCACGGAGACGCCACCAAGGTTGCCACGCCTTAAATAAGTCAAAGCTGAAACAAAAGGGAATCCCTCATTTAAGCTTGAAATTCGGCCATAGCCATTTTTCTTTGAAGAAATTCGAAATTTGTGAGTTATCATTGAAGAAGACAAAGTTTACAATATATAGGATAAGGTAAATTTTCTAAAATGCCCTTTAAAAGGTAAAAAGACTAAAAGGTCCTAAAACTACCCAATGACTACATAAAGCTAAAGCCCTAAGTATTCATTTAATAAATATTACAAATATCCCCACGAAGATCTTTATGCAAGTGGTAAAAAGATCAAAAAATAAAAAGTCAACAAAAGTGGCATCATTTGTAAAGAATGCCTAATAGGTCCTTCAACTAACTAACTTAGTTCTGATCCATTTGACCCAAATGATCAAGCTAACTAAGTTACAAATAGCCTAACTAGAGTCAACATGTCAAGCAAAAGGTCAAAATACAAGCTCATTTGGCCGAATTACATATAAAGCATAAAATGTCCAAATTCTTCAAAATGGTCATATCTTCAAAATCGGCTATTGTGCGTCTTCTAGAATGACTTGGGCCACGTGAAATAGCTTTGGACCCACTCCATTGAAGCCCTCATGTGACGCCAATATGCCCTGGGGTAGTCTGTCACACTCGGCCATGGCATTTTGTGCTAGTCCTGCCATTACATCTTTGATCTTCTTAGCTTTGTGGCGTGTGATTGGCCCTGTTGGAACTTGCAAAGGCTCTACCATATTACTGGTCGTGACATCTAATGTTCATTGAGTGGCTAGATTTATGTGAGCTTGCCCTCCTCCCTCTTGGGAACACCCCTAGGACATGAATTCAAATAATGACCAAAAACCTCATAAGTAGAACACTTCACAAGAACCCACTCATATTAGGCCCTCACTTTTATCCATAAACCATTAGAACATTGAAAATCAAAATCCTCAACCAATGCCCCCTTGCATCAATCTCAACACAAACTCGAGTAGCTAAGCCTTTTCCTGATAGGGTAATATGATCAGCATGAAGAGGGCATCCAACTGTACTAGCCATAAAACTGAGACCCTTAAAAGTCCAATACTCAAATGGTAAATTATAGAGGCGAACCCAAACTGGAACTTTATTGATATCCTCATTGGTTAGAGGTAAACTTGGCTGCCAATGCTTAAGAACCAAAGGCCTATTAGCCATATGCCAATGGGCTCTATCCAAAACCACACAAGCTTCTTGGAAGCTAGCAAATTTAAACAAGAAGAAACCATTGTCTGAAGTCAGAACCTCATGCAAGCCAAACTTACCCCAAATCTTATGCGCAATAGAATCCACAACTTGAAACGGAAGCTTCTTACCCACAAAATAACCAACTAAAGTACTACACCAAATAACACTACCTTCTTCAGCAACCTCCAATAGAGGACTAACCTTAACCCGACCATCAACTTTGCTTGGTTGAATAAAGTGCAAAGCAGTAAAATTAGGATAAGGCACTTGTCTATCAACATCATTAGATCCATTCAACACATTGGCATAACTAGGAGCCCCATCCACACCAAAACTTTGGGACCTCGAAAAATTAGGAGCCAATCTCACTACTTCCCCGTAATCCCTAACTGCCTCCCCAATACTATCCCGCTCCGAGCCTATCATCACTTTTCCATTCGTACACAGTAATTTCAGGGGCAAAAGCAGTTTCCTGATCAGACAAACACTTTTCCTTGCCAATATAACCCTTACTAAGCAAGTCAGTCCCTAACCTCTTCAAACCATCCTCGTCAACACCACAGATATGACCACTACTCCAGTTCACACTCACATGCACCAGACCCACCTTCGAATTTCCTCCACTCAGAACAGAAGTGGAAAAATGGCAGAATCACGACTGATACAATGGGAATTGTCCCTATATACCAAGCTACCATGTTCGTCATGACCAAACCCTGAATCGAGCTTCACAAATCTGAAACTTCGGTTAGCCAATAGTCTAATTTTCGTATCCACAATATTACTAGTCAACTTGCTGCACAAACCAAGAGAAACCACTGACAGCCCAGACTCAATACTGGACTCTGAAGAAGCGAGAACCAGTAAGCACATGGGAGCAGAAAAGGCTATTATCGCAAGGCTGTAAGAGTACATCGGAGTGGCCGGTAGGGCTAGAACCAAGTCTACCAAGAGCATGGTTGACTCAAGCCTGACCTGACCCGGATCCGAAAATGCTAGATCTGGAACTCACAGACGTTGTTGAAAAGGAAGCCGAAGGTTCTACAACGGGCTCCCTAAAGCGAGTACGGACCGTCGAAGAGGGTAAAACTAGAAGGGATATACCACCAACAGGCTTGAAGGCTTTGCCAATCCCATCGTTGCCAAAAACAGTAGGGGTGAGGCCCAACCTTGGGGAAAATGGAAGAAACCACCGAAAAAAGGAGAAAATGGATGAAGAAATAAAGATGAGATGAACGAGAAGAAGGCAAACTTGATGAGGAAGTCGAAGTAGGGAAACACAAGATCTAAATCACCAAGAGAAAAGAAAGAAGAAAATCACCAAAAAGAAAGAAGAAAATCGCAAAGGAAAAAATGAAAGCATTTTTCTTTTTTCTCAGTTGCGTTGGATATCCTGATAATTCTATGGGATATCAATTCTACGATTCTGAGCAACGAAATGTATTTGTTGTTCATTTTGCCACTTTTCTTGAAAATGAATTTTTGAGAGAAAGTGGGAATTATAGAAAGATTAAACTTGATGAGTTTGATCCCAACATTAAGGAACCTGAGATAGAACCATAGGTCCAACTAGGTGAAGGATCTACAAAACAGGTTCTACGTAAGTCGAATAGAATATCAAGGCCTCTTGAGAGATTATTTTTAACATCTTATGTGAGCCTTGATGTTCTCCTCTTGGAGGAAACATATCTGAATACGTATAAAGAAGCAATATTAGATATCGATTCGGGAAAATGGCAGGAAGTTATGAAATCCGAGATGGATTCTATGCATGACAATCAAGTCTGGGACTTAATTGAACTTCCTAAAGGAGTTAAACCTATTAGTTGTAAAAGGGTTTACAAAAGGAAGCAAGGGCCCGATGGAAAGGTGGAAACCTTTAAGGCCCGACTGGTAGCGAAAAGTTACACTCAACGTCATGGGATTGACTATGAGAAAAATTTTTCACCGGTAGGCATGCTAAAATCCATTAGGATTCTTTAAGCCATTGCTGCATATCACGACTATGAGATATGGCAGATGGATGTGAAAATCACTTTCCTAAATGGATTCCTTGAGTAGGATATCTATATGGAACAATCAGGGGGTTTTGTGTCCAGTGAGACTTCAAAATTGGTTTGTAAGCTCCAAAAGTCTATTTATGGACTTAAACATACATCCCGAAATTAGATTATCTGGATTCATCAAGAACGAGGAAGGACCGTGTGATTATAAGAAAGTGAGTGGGAGCATGATAGTTTTCCTAGTCTTGTATGTAGATGACATCCTTATCCTTATATTCTTCTACATCTTATTCACAAAAAAGGGCTTTTCTCTAAACTTATCATCCCCTTCTCTTCTCTCTTCTTGATCACTCTGTCTCTTCTGGTGATTAAGATTTTTCATTTTGTTTTCCGTTTCTCTGCTCCTTTCTTTTTATGTCGACTGTTTCTTCCATTATGCCCGAGCTAGGGTTTCAGAGCCCTTCTTTAATTTTCAATGATGTGAGCTGTGAAGCCACAAAGCATGTCCTTCGTAAACCAGATCTCGATTACGACAGCTATACGGTGGTGACTACTACCTCATCTACATCGATGGCCACTAGATCCAGCTCTGGCTCTTCAGTATCTGTCTTAGGTCAAGCGAGACTTATCTCGACTAATAGTCTAAACGGCTCGAGTGCTTCATCAGTTTGGTGAGCTCACTAGGTCTGGCAATACAGTATGTAAATCGGGACACGCTTCTTGTGACTCTAGTACCGTGCCCAGGCAACCGATGATTCCTTATGTTCAGAGTAGCCAGCTGAGCTCCGTCTGCCCTTCGCCCTTCACTGTACTTCCCTCAGGGTTTTTTTGCCCATTTGGGCAATCTTTGCACCTGGATACAGAGTTGTCTACTAACCAGAGCTCCAGATCCATGATACCTGATTGTGGTTTTGGTCTTACTGATAATGATAGCCTTTTGTGTGTTGGTAGTTCCATTGGTGCTTGTACTGTTCTTGCCGCTTCTGTTGATAGCAGTGGCAGTTTGGTGGTGGGACTGGAGATTGCTAGTATGTGTAGGCTTATGGGAAGTTTTTGTGGTGTTGATGTGAAAGAGTTGAATAGGGTGGGGGATGACTTGCCTCACCTGGGTTTCATTGGAGAGGCTATGTGGTGGTTTGATAAGGCTGTAGTTTCAGTCCCTGGTATCACAGCAGTGAGGAGTTTTAGTGCACCGGCACCTTCAGGGTTAGTGAGTATTGGGGAGGCAGTGAATACGGTGAATGATGTGAGTGGTGCCCCCAGCTATGCCAAGGTGTTGAATGGATCTTTTGATGATGATAGATGTGTGCCCACCTCTAACTCAGTAGCTTTGCACTTTATTCAACCTTCCATTATTAATGGTCGTGTTAAGGTTAGTCCTCATTTAAATGCTGAAGAAGGTAGTGTGATTTGGCGTAGTACCTTAGTTGGTTATTTTGTGGGTAAGAGACTTATGTTCTAAGTTGTTAATTCAACTGCTCACAAGATTTGGGGTAAGTTTGGCTTTCGGGAGGTTTTGACTTCTGACAATGGTTTTTTCTTGTTCACGTTTACGAGCTTCCAAGAAGCTTGTGTGGTGTTAGATAGAGCTCATTGGCATATGGCTAATAGGCCATTGGTTCTTAAACATTGGCAGCCAAATTTACCTCTCACCAATGAGGATGTTTATAAAGTTTTAGTATGGGTTCGCCTCTACAATATACCGTTTGAGTATTGGACTTCTAAGGCTCAATTTTGTGGCTAGTGCAGTTGGATGCCCTCTTCATGCTGATCATATTACCCTCACCAGGAAACGACTTAGTTAAGCTCGGGTTGCTAGGGATGCTCTGGTAGAGGATTTTGATTTCCAATGTTCTAATGGTATGTGGATCAAAGTGAAGGCTGAATTTGGGTGGGTTTCAGTGTAGTGTGTTACTTGTGGGGTTTTTGGTCACTCTTTGTATTCTTGCCCTATGGGTGCTCCCAAGAGCCAGGCAGGCAATCCTTCACAAACCTGGGTACCAAAGCCTTCCACTCATTCTTAGGTTGAAACTGGTTTGGTCATGGCAGATAAGAATCTAGAGGATGATTAGGTTATGGTCACTAAAAAGAAGAAAGGTAAGGTAGCAGTTCTGGCCACCCATGTTAATCCTATTAGGGATGTGGTTTCGGTTGATGATGTTGATAGGGTTTTTGATTTAGGTGAATGCTCTTCTCAGGGTTTGGTTTCGGTTTCGGATGCTGATGTAGCGGTAGAATGTGCTTCTAAAGAATTATCTGTGTTGCTTTTGGATAAGAGAAAATAGGTTGAATGTACTCCGATTGTTTCATTGCTTATTGGGGTACCTTTTAAGGATGGGACGATTGAGGTTCATCTTGGAGTCAAAAATGACTCACCCTTTTCGCGTGTTAATCTGCTTGCACCGAAGGCTAATGACTCTTTGGAGAAACAGAAGATGTGTCATGGTGGTAAGCATAACAAGGGCTCCGGTGGTCAGAGGGGCCAGAAACGTCATTCCCCTAAAATGGGCAAGTGTAGATGATTTGTTTAGGTAATATCTCCCTTTCTTGATTGTTTTTTAATGATTTTTGGTTGTTGGAATATTCGGGGTCTCAATGACCCTGTGAAGCAAGCTGAGATTAGGAGATTTTTTGGTGATGAGAAACTTTCTTTGTGTGGCTTAGTTGAGACTAAAGTGAAGGATGCTAATTTTATGGGTGTTTACTGAGCTATAATCCGTTGTGGAAGTTTTTTTGCCAATCTGATTGACGCGGAACTCACTTGGATGTTTAAGGTCAAGCAAACCCCTCGCAACAGATAGAACCCTAAGCACCGCGGATTTGATTTTGTAGGAAGAAAACCCTTAAAGGCCACAAAGAAGACCCACAAAGAACTTGTCTTTGAGAACCTTTGAGATGATTCCTTGCAGTGTTCTGCAAGCACGGAAACGCCACCAAGGTTGCCACGCCTTAGATAAGTCAAAGCTGAAAAAAGGGGAATCCCTCCCTTAAGCTTGAAATTCGGCCATAGCCATTTTTCTTTGAAGAAATTTGAAATTTGTGAGTTTTTTTTATTGAAGAAGACAAAGTTTACAATATATAGGATAAGACAAATTTACTAAAATGCCCTTCAAAAGGTAAAAAGACCAAAAGGTCCTAAAACTACCCAATGGCTACATAAAGCTAAAGCCCTAAGTAGTCATTTACTAAATATTACAAATATCCCCACCAAAGACAAGTTGTAAATCCAGTTTGTACGCATTATCGTTGATCCGCTCCAAAACTTGAAATGGACCATCTCCTCTTGGTTGTAGCTTGGATTTACGTTGTTCAGGAAATCGCTCCTTGCGCATGTGTACCCAAACCCAATCACCAGGCTGAAATACCACACGTTTTCTTCCCTTATTGGCATGAGAAGCATATTGCTCATTCTTCCTCTGTATGTGCTCTTTTTCTTTCTCATGTATGTGTTTCACCAAATCAGCTTTTCTTTTGATATCTAACCCCACATGTTTTTTTTGGATAAGGTAAGTATTATAACCAAAAGAAAACTATACAAGAGCAAAGGGGCATCCCCCAGGATCTAGAGAGGACAAGCCCTCCTAGAAGAAAGCCAAACGGCTACAATAGATCAACTAAAGATGTCATCGGGCAAGTGCCACGAGAGGTGAAGCCATTTATTGTCATAAGATGGAGTCACCTTACGTAAAGAACTAACACGATTCCGAACATCAAAAACAATATCATATAGAAGAACAGAAACTGGCCTAAGAGGCATATCATGAGTGCGAGCATTCCTCTCCCTCCATATATGGTAAACTGACGCTGCAAAGGACAGACGAACCAGAAGATGATATAAAGAGGCACCAGAGAACTGATAAAGCCACTCAACAGTTTGGCGCCAATCTCGACAGCTCCAGTCTAAACCACACATGGCTAACACAGACGACCAAACCCTCAATGAAAAGAGGCACTGAAATAAAAGATGATCGATGTCCTCACTCGAACTACCACAAAGGATACACCGCGAGCAAGAGGATATACCAATTTCATTAGACTGTCCTGAGTACACAGGCCTCCCTGAATGGACATCCAAAGAAGAAAAGAATGGCGGGGAATAGATTTCCGGAACCAGACAACTCTGGACCAAGGCATCTCGGGTCTCCTCGACCTCAAAGCATTCCAGGCACAATCCACAGAAAATTTCCCATGTCTATCATCTTCCCAAACCAGCATATCTTCCCTCAAACTAGAAGGAGACGGAAGGTGAGTCTGAGCCAGATCAACAAGAGCAGCAGATCTAGAAGGGGGCCAATGCCAAGCAGAATCAGAGATAATGGAAGCAACTGTCGCCATCCTATCCAAGCCAGAATCATAAATCACTCTCTCGCCCAATGAGTACTCAATCGGGCCTACATGATGCCAATTATCAACCACAATAAAGTCGACTCACCATTCCCAATACTCACTCTCATCCGCTGACGGGACCAAGAACGAAGCTCCAAAATCTTACGCCAACTCCAAGAGCAATCAGAAGGACGAGGGATCTCCCAAAAACTTCTCCCCTCAGTAAATAAGAGTAAACCCAAGTAGACCAAGAAGAAACCTGACCAGAACAGAGAAACCAAATATGCTTGACAATAGCTGCTCTATTCCAAGCTTCCAGACTCTTTATACCCAGACCCCCCTCCTTAAGAGGTAAACAAATTTTGCTCCAAGCTACTCTATAGCCCCAGTAGTGATAAGCGCACTACCCTTCCAAAGGAAAGAACGAAGGATAGTCTCCACCTTCCTAATCACTGACTTAGGAAGAATAAATAAAGAAGACCAATAAACTTGAATGGAGAACAAAACAGACTTTATAAGCTGGAGCCGACCTGCATAAGAGAGAAACTTACAACTCAACTTTTAGCACGCATAACAATACGATCCACAAGAGAAGCACAGTCAGAGGCCCTAAGTTTAGTAGAGATCAAGGAACCCCCAAATACCTCACAGGAAGAGTCCCCACCTGGAATCTCAACACATCTCGCAGTTGGTCTTGCATAGAAAGAGAGATGCCAGAAGAGAAGAGATGACTCTTAGCTGGATTCGGAATTAAACCTGATAAACCACTGAACTGCCCAATACAATCCTTGATCAAAGAAACAGAGGATGCATCTGCTTTACAAAAAATCATAAGGTCATCTGCAAAACAGAGATGAGTAAGACGGTCCTTTGAACACCGCCAGTGGAACTGGAAACCCGGATCAGTAGCCATATTACGAAGAAGGCCTGATAAAAACTTCATAGCCAAAACAAAGAGATAAGGAGACATAGGATCACCTTGTCGCAACCCACGACCCCCAGAGAAAAATCCATTCAGCTCACCATTAATAGAAACAGAGATCTCGTAGTAGTCATACACTCCTGAATCCAACCCCCATCCTCTCAGGAAATACCACAGTCCTCAGAACCTCAACCAAAAAATCCAACGACAGTGTCATAAGCTTTCATCAAGTCTATCTTAAGAGCACACCTCGGGGAACCGCCATTCCGGTGATAATTCCGAACCATCTAACCCCACATGTTCATCAACAGGTAATGGTAACAGATCTAATGGAGTTAGTGGCTGAAAACCATAAACGATTTGAAATGGTGAATAAGATGTAGAAGAATGAATGCTACGGTTATATGTAAATTCAATAAAAGGCAAACAATCCTCCCAAATATTTAAGTTCTTAGTGATAATAGTACGAAATAACTGAGTCAAAGTCCTATTAACCACCTCTGTTTTTCCATCAGTTTGGGGGTGACAAGTAGTAGAATACAAAAGTTTAGTTCCCAACTTACCCCAAAAAACTTTCCAAATGTGACTAAGGAATTTAACATCACGATCTGAAACTATACTCCGTGGAATTCCATGGAGTCGTACTACTTCTCTAAAGAACAAGTCAGCAATGTTAGTGCCATCATCAATCTTATGACATGCTATAAAGTGTGTCATCTTACTGAACCTATCAACCACTACAAAAATAGAATCTCTACCCCGCCTAGTCCTAGGTAAACTCAATATAAAGTCCATTGATACATCTACCCATGGCTCGCTAGGTACAGGCAATGGTGTATACAAACCATGAGGCATAACCTTAGATTTAGCCTTTTTACAAGTTAAGAATTTATCACACAAACAAGCATCCTTGCATTCAATGAAGTAAGTAAAGCATACCTTTGCGATAGTGCATCAGCGACAATGTTTTTCTTACCTTGTTTGTAGCGGATTACGTATGAAAATGTCTAAACAAACTCTAACCATCGTGCATACAATTTGTTTAGCTTACCTTGACCTTTCAAATGCTTCAATGACTCATGATCTGTATGGATCACAACTCTCAAGGCCATAGATAATGCTGCCAAGTCTCAAGGGCTCTCACTAGCGCAAACAACTCCTTGTCGTATGTGGGGTATCTCAAAACTGCTCCATTAAACTTCTCACTAAAGTAGGTTATTGGCCGATTTTCTTGTATAAGAACTACTCCAATGCCTAATCCGGATGCGTCACACTCAATCTCAAATGTCTTCTCAAAGTTGGGTAGCACCAAAACTTGTGCACTGCACAACTTTATTTTAAGATCCTGGAATGCACGCTCCTACTCTTCTTCCCATTTGAAGCCAACAGTTTTCTTAACTACTTCAATCAGTGGTGCTGCAATACTGCTGAAGTCTCTAACAAATCTACGGTAGAAGCTTGCTAATCCATGGAAGCTTCTAACTTCGGTCACAGTTGTCGGTGTAGGCCAATCCTGAATTGCCTTTACCTTTTCCACATCAACTTCGATGCCATATGCACTTACAACAAAACCAAGAAAAACCATTCTATCCATACAAAAAGTGCATTTATCAATGTTAGCATACAATTTCTCCTGCCTTAACACATCAAGAACATGCTTCAAATGCGTAACATGCTCATCTATTGTTTTACTGTAAACTAAGATGTCATCAAAATAAACTACAACAAACCTACCTATAAATGCACGCATAACATAATTCATCAATCTCATAAATGTGCTAGGTGCGTTTGTAAGACCAAATGGCATAACTAACCATTCATACAAGCCATACTTGGTCCTAAATGCAGTTTTCCACTCACCTCCCTCTCTCATGCGAATTTGATGATATCCACTATTTAAATCAATCTTACTAAAAATTTTGGAACCATGCAATTCATCTAACATGTCATCTAGTCTAGGAATAGGGTGACGATACATTACCTTTATATTGTTGATCGCTCGACAATCAACGCACATACGCCACGTCCCATTTTTCTTAGGAACTAGAAGAATTGGTACCGCACAGGGACTCATACTTTCTCTGACATACCCTTTCTCCATCAACTCCTACACTTGCCTTTGAAGTTCCTTTGTTTCCTCAGGATTGCTTCGGTAGGCTGGTCTATTGGGAATGTTTGCATCAGGTATGAAATCTATCTGGTGCTCAATACCTCTAATGGGTGGAAGCCCACTAGGAATGTCCTCTGTCAGCATATCATTGAATTCCTGCAAAAGAGATGAAATGGACAAAGGAAGCAAAGGGTTAGTGTTAGCTATACAAATATGGTGATCTTTGTAGACTAGCAAAATCAGGAGCTTGCTAGCCTGGTAAGCTCTTATTGCTTCACCCTCACCAATGTAGAAGCTCTTTTTCACTCGCCCTTTCGTTTCCCCTTTAGGTTCACTCACACACCCATTGGGAACACTCACGGCCTTAGCCTTAATTTCCTTACCAGGTTCGGTCACACTCCCCTCACGTGTTTTCTCCAAGGCTGTGTTTGCACTCTCTTTCTCTCTATCTCTCTCAAGTTGCAACTTGACTTGATCTTCGTGGACTTGCCTCGGTGTAAGTGAGTATAAGGTAATGGGTTTTACCTTATACTGAAATGAATACTTATTCTTAAACCCATCGGGTATAACCATTCTATCAAACTGCCATGACCTTCCTAAAAGAATGTGTCATGCATGTATGGGTATAACATCACACAAAACATCATCAGTATAAGGCCCAACGGTGAAGATCAAAAATACCTGCCTAGTAACCTGTACTTCTCCACAGTCATTCAACCACTGCAACTTGTAAGGCTTGGGATGCTTCAAGCAATCTAATCCAAACCTCTCAACTAAAGATGCACTTGTGACATTAGTACAACTGCCTCCGTCAATGATCATACTACACCCCTTGCCATTCACACGACATCTAGTATGGAATATGTTCTCCTTATGCATATCAGATCGGTGAAATCACTCATGTTACACAAGCACATGTATCCCTCAAGTAGTATAAAATGTATCGATCCCACGAGGACTTAATACCTTAGCTATCAATTTATGAAATTAAATGCTTACAAGTACCTAAAAGATTGGTTTGTTGATTGGATGATGATTTTAAACTTAAAGACAAGTAATTAAAACAGTGCGAAAGTGAATTAAAGGTAAAATCAATATTATAAAACTATATAGGGTTGTGAATCCTTCCAATATCTTTTAAAGATGAAGTGATTATCTCATGTTTGTGCAATATATCGGTGTATTAACCTGGAACACGAAAATATGCAAAAGCCTCTGTCGATGGTCAGATGCAAACACCCAAATAACCCAATTAATCATATGTCTATGTCAACCAAGTTACCTGAATTCATTAAGATTAAGTTCCAATTGTGGCTACCCCCACCCGATAGGTATATGTCTATCCTGGAAGGAAATCTATTAATGGGTATCTAATCCTTAAGGGAGATTGTGGGCTATTAAGTCTAAGGCTGAAACCTAAAATTCATTTGTCAAGTTTATTTTAAGTTTACCATATCAATCTTATTAATGGCCAGTTAACAAGAAGCATTAAGCTTAAGACTTAATAAATAAACCTTTATTTTACCCAAGACACAAATAACCCCTTATAAACCGGTGATAATGGAATTCATCACAACCCCAGATTATGTATTTAGTTACAACACATACCTAGGATTACTAAACACTTACATAAACAAAACATCATAAAAAATAACTTGAAGATAAATAAAAGTAAAATTTCAATAATGAAAGAAAACATTTAACGTATGCAACAAGCCTTTAAACCCCTAGGTGTCCCTAGTGGACGAGTTGTAGTCTCGTGAGGGCTTACAACGATGATACCAACAAACGTTAATCTAATGCATATAAAAGCAAAAAGACAAGAGAAAAGAGAATAAACAAGTTAGTGACTAAACAAGTGAAACTTCTTATCCAAGTTAGTAGTTGTTTTCTTTCTTTCTAAATTACCAAATAAGTAAATTCTCTGATTATTTTTACCATTCTCCATATACACAACCAACAAGGTATTAATCAGCTCATTGTGCCCACAATATTCATAAGTGTAGTTGAAAAGAGAGTTATATTTTTGTCCTAAAGTTATATCAGAATTCACATCTTTTTTTGGCAATGGATTTTTTTTATAGCATCGTCAATCCATGTAGTGAGCTTTGGGCCAGTGTCTCCGAAGCCAGTTGGCTTTAGGGTACTAGGTGTTAAGACACCCTTACAGACTTAATTACTCGGATTTCAGATATCTTTTTTTTTACAACATCTTCAATCCATGTAGCGAGCTTTGGTGCAGTGACTCCCAAGACAGTTGGCTTTATGGCAATAGATGTTAAGACACCCTTACAGACTTAATTACTCGGATTTCAGATATCTTTTTTTTTACAACATCTTCAATCCATGTAGCGAGCTTGGGCCAGTGACTCCCAAGCCAGTTGGCTTTAGGGCACTAGGTGTTAAAACACCTCTACGGACTTAATTACTCGGATCTCAAATGTGTTTTTTTTTTCATTGCTTTTTTAAATGCTTCCTCCAATTAAACTAAAGCACTGAATATTACAAACTTTTCACTTACAACTCATGGTCGTATGTTACCATGCATGTTGATAATATCTGTCAACTGAGTATATGAAGATTCAATTTAGTCAGTATTATGGAGAATTCACAAATTAAATAATTCAAAAGGAAATAAATAAAAATTAACTTATTACGAAATAGGTTGAGATACGTCTCAGGAGTGGAAATTCCTTACACAACTATCTCACACCAATTTCACCTGACTAGTCAAGTTAAAAACACAAAAACACAAAATATTTTTAATTTTTTCTAAAACTTTTTTAATTTTTTTTTTGAATTTTTTGAAAATTTTTCACTAAAAATCGAAAAAAAAAAAAACAAATTACTAGTCAACTATTCCCCTCCCCCAAACCTAAATGAGACATTGTCCCCAATGTCTTAAAAAGTAGAAGAAGAGTTTAGAAACAGTACTTGATTAGCTGAAATTCTACATCTAAAAAGAAAATTGAAGGTTAAGATCAGAATTTATCTGACGCTTCTTACCACGATCATTATCAGACCAGTTTATCTTGTAAAGGATAGGGTCAATTTGTGGTTCAAAGGCTAAAATTTGGTCAATTAAATCATTGGCAGTTCTGGCAGTGAAGAGGATTTCTTTTACAGGTTTTGATAAGAACCCATTTCTCCGGGCATCATCAAGAAACACACAAAGAAAATCATAAAATCCATCTACGTTAAACAGTCCAATTAGTTTCTGGTGTATGTTCAAGTTCGCCCATGATAGCACTGTAAAAATTTCCTCCATCGTGCCCAAGCCACCTAGCAAAGCAATAAAAGCATCAGCACGGTTAATCATTTTCAGAAGTCGTTCGGACATACCTGGCATGATAAGTTCCTCTCTGTTTGATGGTCCTATCAAATTCGCCTCTGCTAAGGGTTTTGGGATGATTCCCATATCTTGACTACCTCCTTCCTGTACGGCCCTTGAAACGTACCCCAGTAGTCCAAGATTGCCACCACCATATACTAGGTGCATATTCCTTTCAGCTATGACTTGACCCAATTCCTGTGCTGCCGCTACGAATTCTGGTTTAGAACCAGCACTAGTACCGCAAAACACACAAATGTTTACAACTCGTCTTCTTGAAGTTGCTTCCATTTTTTTTTTGTATTTTTTTCTCAAGTTTGGATGCCTTCAAGAGTGCAATGATGAGTTGAATTTATAGAACCTGAAAAAGAGTGAGTAATAATAGCACTAGTACCTGCCAGATGACAATTATTAGCTAAACAATAAAATATATCATGAACGTCAAAAAGTATGGATCTTGTCGGAGAAAATAAAAGAAAATAACAAAACAAATCACAATTATTAGATAAATACAAAGAGATAATAATATTTACAAGAAGTAACGACTTGAATGACGTCTATGCATCATGGACAAGCTTCCCATCCAATTTTCTTATAAATTGGCAAACAGGGTCTTTTAGAGTCAGATTCCCGAGACTGAAATGTTGTCTTTCTTTTTTGAATTGTGCATGTAACATGTGAATTGCATGATGCACATATCCACTAAGATGCGTCTCAAGAGTCAATGATATGTCATCCAAAGACTCCTTACTCAAGCCATCCCTAATGAATTTAATTTTATCTTCACGGGTTATTAGACACCATTCCTAAAGAGTGAAAACGAGTATTACATGTCATGCGTGCACATTTATAGCAAACACCCATTCTTTTAGCTTTTCTTTTTTTAGCATAGGTGCTTCTTCCTAAACCAGGTAGATATGACACAAAAGAGTCAGAGAACTCACAT
Organism: Zanthoxylum bungeanum; assembly: GCA_019454045.1. NCBI lineage: Eukaryota > Viridiplantae > Streptophyta > Magnoliopsida > Sapindales > Rutaceae > Zanthoxylum > Zanthoxylum bungeanum. The sequence continues at coordinate 16,076 of SKCR01036951.1, forward strand.
GCCAATCGGACCCGTGCTTCAATAATCCAACGAATATCATTAGGAATACTTTGATCATCAGAAGTCTTATTCATTCCAAGTGAGCTTTGTAGACTTTCATCAGAGAGTTTTGAGGGAGAGAATGAAATTGCTTGTGAAGATTTGCGAGAACGTCTTCCATCCTGAAATGTGACTTTACCTACAAAAATTAAACAAAAAAAAAATAAAACACACCAAATCTGAATATATACACAATTTGCATGGGTTGCCTCCCTGCTAGCGCTAAGTTTAACGTCGTCAGCTAGACATGACTGCCCGAACGTTAGGCTGGATATGAAAGTGTGACACTTTATTTTTGTCGCTCAAATGATTTTCCACAATATTGCTTGACACACTGACTGTTAACTTTGAATGTATCGTTGGTGTTGGGATCAAGTAATTCAACAGCTCCATATGGTAAAACCTGAGTAATCACAAATGGACCTGACCACCTTGACTTCAGCTTTCCAGGGAAAAGTTTCAACCTTGATTGTATATAACAACATATGCTGCCTTGGTTCCAGTTGTTTGCACACTATTTTTCGATCATTCCATTTCTTGGTCTTTTCTTTGTATAATCTGGCATTCTCATAAGCCTGTAGGCGAAATTCCTCCAATTCGTTGAGTTGGTGGAGTCGTTTTCTCTCTGCTGCTTGTGGATCAAGATTTAAATTCTTCAGTGCCCAGTACGCTTTGTGTTCAAGCTCCACTGGCAGATGGCACGCTTTCCTAAACACCATTCGATATGGGGATATACTAATGGGTGTCTTGTAAGCTGTCCGGTAGGCCCATAGTATGTCATCTTGTTTTGTAGACCAATCATCCCTTGTTGATCCAACGGTTCTCTCCAAGATTCTTTTGATCTCTCTGTTTGAAACTTCAACCTGTCCATTTGACTACAGATGGTAGGTAGTGGCAACTTTATGAGTAACTCCGTATTTGGATAGAAGTGCTTCAAAATATCTGTTGCATAAATGTGTGCCTCTATCACTGATAATCACCCGAGGTGTTCCGAAGCGACTGAAAATATTCTTTTTAAGGAATTTGATCACTACTTTTGAATCATTTGATGGCAGTGCTATTGCTTCAACCCATTTGGAGACGTAGTCTACTGCAACTAGTATGTACAAGTTTCCAAATGATGGAACAAAAGGTCTCATAAAATCAATCCCCCATACATCAAATATCTCCACTTCCAGAATGTTTTACAGAGGTCCTTCATTTCTCCTCGAAATATTTCCTGTTCTCTGGCACCTGTCACATTGAAGAGCGAATAAGTAAGAATCTTTAAACAGAGTGGGCCAGAACAAACCTGATTGTAGGACTTTGGCTGTAGTTTTATTCCCGCTGAAGTGTCCCCCATGTGGTGATGAATGACAATGTTGTAAGACACTATTGACCTCTTCCTCTGGAACACAACGTCTCAGTAATTGATCAGCACAGTGTTTGAACAAGTACGACTCATCCCAGATATAGTGCTTGACTTCTTTGAAGAACTTCTTTTGTTGCTGATGTGTCCATTCCAACGGCCATTTTCCCGATACTATGTAGTTTACATAGTCAATATACCAAGGAACTTCCTGTTGTTTCATGGCAAACAACTGATCATCTAGAAAGGTTTCTTTGATTGTCAGTTCATTGCCAGCTGCTTCTCAATTCTCGAGCCTCGATAAGTGATCTACCACTTGGTTTTCTATCACTTTTATATCTCGGATCTCCACGTCAAATTCTTGGAACAGAAGCACCCAACAGATCAATCTAGGTTTGGCATCTTTCTTCGCGATCAGGCATTTAATTGCTTAATGATTTGTGTAGACCACCACTTTGGGACCCAGCAGATAGGAGCGGAATTTATCAAAAGCAAACACAACTGTGAGAAACTCCTTTTCAGTTGTTGTGTAGTTGAGTTGAGCTTCATTCAAAGTTCTGCTGGAGTAGTAAATGTAATGAAAATTTTTTACTTTGTGTTGTCCCAAAACTACACCTACAGCAAAATCACTAGCATCGTACATCACCTCAAATGGATGGGTCCAGTCTGGTGCTACTATGATGGAGGCAGAGACCAACTTCTATTTCAAGATCTCAAAAGCTTCGTGGCATTCCTTGGTGAAGTTGAAAGGCACGTTTTTCTCCAGCAGATTGCACAGAGGTTTAGCAATCTTGGAGAAGTCTTTGATAAATCTCCTGTAAAAGCCTATGTCCGAGAAAACTGTGAATCCCTTTGAAAGTTGATGGTAGATGTAATTTTTCTATTGTCTCGATCTTTTCTTTGTCTACCTCGATTCCCTTTTGTGAGATCCGATGTCCCAGGACGATGCCTTCCTGCACCATGAAGTGGATTTCTCCCAATTGAGTACCAGGTTAGTATCTTCGCATCTTTGTAACACCTTTTCCAGATTTTGCAAGCAGTGGTCGAACGAGTCTCCAAACATAGAAAAATCATCCATGAAAACCTTCATACTTTATTCCAGCATGTCTGAGAAGATGGCCATCATGCAGCGTTGAAATGTAGCAGGAGCATTACATAGTACAAATGGCATCCTGCAGAAAGCAAAAGTAACATACGGACATGTAAAAGTGGTTTTCTTTTGATCTTTTGGGGCGATGGCAATTTGATTGTACCCCGAGTATCCATCCAAAAAATAATAGAACTCATGTCCCGCCAATCTGTCTAGCATCTGGTCAATGAATGGTAACGAGAAATGATCTTTCCTTATTGCTTTGTTTAGCTTCCTGTAGTCCATGCATACTCTCCATCCAGTCACCGTTCTTGTTGGAATCAGCTCATTCTTTTCATTTGTGACTACAATTATTCCTCTTTCTTTGGCACACATTGCATAGGACTCACCCAAGTGCTGTCAGAGATGGGGTAGATGATGCCGGCATCCAACCATTTGATAATTTCTTTCTTCACGACCTCCTTCATGATTGGATTTATTCTCTGTTGATGCTCCATTGTGGCTTTGTACTCATCGTTCATCAGAATTTTATGCATACAAAATGATGGACTAATGCCTCGAATGTCTGCTATAGTCCAGCCAATGACTTTCTTGTGTTCTCGTAACACTCTCAGTAACTTATCTCCCTGCTCCAATGTTAGCGACGAAGAAATAATCACAGGTAAATCAGAAGAATTTCCTAAAAATGCATACCTGAGATGGCTCAGAAGTAGCTTTAGTTCCAGCTGCAGTGGTTCTTCAATCGAGGGCTTGATTCGCTCCTTTTTCGATAATTCCAAACTTTCCTCATGTGGTGTCGATTTGAAGCGAAAGGGTCTGTCAAGATAGTTGATACATTCCATAATATCATCATCTAGCTCGCTGTCAATCATGTTGGTGATGCAAGCTTCAAGTTTATCCGTTGAAAGTTACATTGCATCAGTATCCTGGATGATACCATCTAAAACATCAATTATGAAATATTCCTCCTCTTTTTCATCATTCAGGAATTTCATGGCTTTGAAAACATTGAATGTAACTTCTTGGTCCTGCACTTTCATGGTTAGTTCTCCTTTTTGTACATCAATAACAGTTCGACCTGTAGCCAATAATGGTCTCCCGAGGATGATAGGTACATCTTTGTCTTCTTCCATGTCAAGGATAATGAAATCTGTAGGGAAAATGAATTTATCAACTTTAACCAATACATCTTCCACTACACCTTTCGGAAATGTGAGCGATCTGTCAGTAAGCTGCAGAGTAACTGAGGTGGGCATTGCTTCTCCGATCTACAGGTTCCTGTAAATAGACAAAGGCATCAAGTTAATGCTGGCACCTAAATCACACAAAGCCTTACCGAAGTAATGTTCGCCTATGGTGCAAGGGATGGTGAAACTGCCAGGATCTTTCAACTGTGGGGGAAACTTTCTCTGAATGATGGCACTGTATTCTTTTGTCAATGCTACTGTCTCGTAATCTCCCAATCTTCTCTTTCGTGACAGAATATCTTTCATGAATTTGACATAGCTGGGCATTTGTTCCAAAGCTTCTACAAATGGAATGTTAATATGCAGCTTTTTGAAGATCTTCAAGAATCGAGCAAACTGCTTGTCTAGTTTACTTTTCTAGAGACGTTGTGGAAAAGGTGGAGGTGGAGTGAATTTTTCTTGATCATTTGCTTTTGCTTATTTTTCCTCCATCTGTGGTTCTGTTTCTCTGCTTTCTTTTGGAACTTCCTCAGTGGATACATTGACTCCAACATCTTTGTTGATTTTAGTACCTCTTTTCAAAGTAATGGCTTGACATTGCTCCTTCCCTCGGTTCCTTGGATTTGGTTCTGTGTTGCTAGGAAGGTTACCTTACGGTCTATAACTCTGAGCATTGGCCAGTTGTCCCATTTGATTCTCCAGAGTTTTCAAAGATGCTGATTGGCTTTGAATTAATGCTTCTTGTGATTGAAACATAGCATCATATAATGCTGCTTGAGAGTCGTATTTTGCTTCTAGCTTTTTCAAGTGAGCCAGCACTTCTGTTATTCCTGGTTCTTTTTCATACTCCTGGCCTTTTTTGCTGTTGGAATCCGGAGTGGTGGATTTTCCTTGCCCTGAATTATTGCTCCATGCGAAATTGGGATGGTTCCTCCACCCTGGGTTGTAGGTGTTGGAATATGGATTGTTCCCCTGTCTATTGAAATTGTTGACATAATTCATTGTCTCATCATGTTGGATTGTCACTAGTGCTCCTCCATATGGTGAATTTGTGGATCCAGCATTACCCTGCATGCTAAGAGTTTTCCATGAATTTGCATATTTGATCCAGCTTGGCATTCATTACTGTGTTGGCTCCAACTTCATAAATTCCTGCGATTCGTTGGATCATACTCCTTTCTGTTGGCCACAAAGAATTGTTGTAGGCCATTTCTTCGATTAGGTCCCAGGCCTGATCCTCTCATTTTGCTATTAAAGCTCCCCCAGCAGCAACATCAATTGTGGTTCTCATCAGTCCAGAAAGTCCATTGTAGAAGGTTTGGACTTGTAGCCACTTTGTAATCTCATGGTGAGGACATTTCTGGAGCAATTCCTTGTATCTTTCCCAAGCTTTGCAGATGGATTCTAAGTCTTGTTGCACAAAGGAGGTGATGTCATTCCTCAGCTTTGCAGTTCTGGCTGGTGGAAAGTACTTTGCAAGGAATTTGGTAGCTAGATTGTTCCAAGTTGTGATGGAATCCTGCTGGTAGTGAATATGGCCAAGCCTTAGCTCTATCTTTCAAGGAATATGGAAAAAAAAACGCAGTCTCATTGCTTTTTCAGCCGCTCGGTTGTAATTGAAAGTGCCGCAAACTTCCAGGAACTTACTGATGTGGGCATTAGGATCTTCAATTGCATTCCCCCTAAACTGAACTGATTGTTGTATCATCTGGATGCATGTTTTGATGTCACACATATTTGCTGGTAAGGGAGGAAGTACGATACATGAAATGAAGCCGTCAACCACCGAAATAGTTCTGTCTCGAATGGGAATTGGTGGTACAACCTCCAAAGGTTCAGGTTCCATGTTGATCAGTGCTTCTTGGCCTTCTCGCCTTTCCCTTCTCAACTGTCTGATTGTTCTTTCAATTTCAGGGTCAAGCAGACGAATTTCAAAGCTTATGGTTCTTCTCATGTAGTGTTTGAGAACCTGAAACATAAGAAAATAAAAATAATAAGTAAAAATAAATTAGACACAAGTAAAGGTATCTAACCCCAAAATTAATAGTAAAAGATAAATAAGTCCCCGGACAACGGCGCGGTGAAATCACTCACATTATGCAAGCGCACGTATCGCTCAAGTAGTATAAAATGTATCGATCCCACGAGGACTTAAGACCTTAGCTATCAATTTATGAAGTTTAATGTTTACAAGTACCTAATAGATTGGTTTGTTGATTGGATGGTGATTTTAAACTAAAGACAAGTAATTAAAACAGTGCGAAAGTGAATTAAAGGTAAAATCAATATTATAAAACTATCTAGGGTTGTGAATCCTTCCAATATCTTTTAAAGATGAAGTGGTTATCTCATGTTTGTGCAATATATCGGTTTATTAACCTGGAACACGAAAATATGCAAAAGCCTTTGTCGATGGTCAAATGCAAACACCCAAATAACCCAATTAATCATTTTTCTATGTCAACCAAGTTACATGAATTCATTAAGATTAAGTTCCAATTGTGGCTACCCCCGTCTGACAGGTATATGTCTATCCTGGAAGGAAATCTATTAAGAGGTATCTAATCCTTAAGGGAGATCGTGGGCTATTAAGTCTAAGGCTGAAACCTAAAATTCTTTTATCAAGTTTATTTTAAGTTTACCAGATCAATCTTATTAATGGCCAGTTAACAAGAAGCATTAAGCTTAAAACTTAATAAATAAACCTTTATATTACCCAAGACACGAAATAACCCTTTATAAACTGGTGATATTGGAATTCATCACAATCCCAGATTATGTATTTAGTTACAACACATACCTAGGATTACTAAACACTTAAATAAACAAAACATCATAAAAAATAACTTGAAGATAAATAAAAGTAAAATTACAATAATGAAAGAAAATACTGAGGTTAGAGGATTCACTTTTAATATTTCAAAATTAGAAATCTCCCTTATTGTTAATGTTCACCGATTAATTAATTATATTTAACCAGACCATAAAGGCGAAATTCCATTTGTCTCAATTAAGTCCAACCGACCATATAGGCGATAACAAGGTTATTACCTAAACCGACCATATACGGAAACTACGTCTTGAATGTAAAACCGACCATATACGGTAAATAAGGTTGTCACCTAAACCGGCCATATATAGGGTAACTAATTAATCCAAATTTTAATTAAAATAAGGGAGATTAATCTAATTTATTATATTAAAAGTATTACCTTGTCACCCCAGCAGAATGAGATTACCTGCTCATGCTGTAAATGAAAACACACAAAATTTTATTAATTAAATAAAACGAAAATACAAGAAAACTTAAATAAATATACAAGACACTTTCCTTTAGGTTTTCATGGAGAAATTCCTCCAAAGAAAGTATGAAAAATTTACAAAGTTTAGCTTGGTATTTATAGGCAAATCTAAAGGCTTCCACCAATTTCTCCACCAATTGCTCCACCAAACATGGCACCAAACATGGCACCAAACAATGCATCTAATCCTCCACCAAACATGCAAGGATGTTTGGTGGAAGTTTGATAGTTTTCATTTTTTATTTTATTATTATTATTTTGTTTTGAAAATGACTTTAATAATTACACATAACACACTTCCGAAATTTTTTATCAATTCCGGTCATGGAAAATTCAGAATTTGAAATTATTATGAACTTCAAAGTTGTAGATATTTGAGTCTTCTTTAATCTGGAACTTGAATCACCTCAATCCGATATCGGAGTAAAAAATTATGGCCAAAATACTACAATTGCGCAAAGTTGAAATTTCCGAAATGTACTTCGTTAAAACGCCATTTCAAGTTTCCAATCTCCAAAATCAAAATGTCAAGTCCAATTTTTGCCCTTATTTGTTCCACATTTCATCCTGATTGATTTCATTAAGTCCCGATTTTATTTTATCTGCAAAATAAACTAAAACAATGTTCATAAAACTCAAGAAACTATACAAAATATTAAGTAAAAAGGGCGGTAAATATTGATATATTTTCCACTCATCAATATAACTCTCATCCTCACCAATTTGTGAGCTCAAAGCATGGTTTACAACTAAAAGCATGTGACATGTCCAGGCCGACAACAAACCAAAGGACGCAGTACAAGTACTAGAAGGCCAATTACGAGGCAGAGGACCAAAAGACCAGAGAAGAAAGCAATGGGGGATTTAGTTCAGAGTTTTATGGCGACTGCAACAAACAATAGAGATGCATGTGGGCTTCGATGGAAAGGGCCCAAAACCATTTCACTTGGCCCAAATCAGTTTAGAATAAAGCTTTCTAGGCATTTAAAGACTTAAAGACTTGATATTTGTGTAATTTCGTTTTTATGGGCATTATTGTCTTTTTGCCTTTAGGGTTTCTTTTTGTAACACTATTTAAGCTTACTTTCTTCTTCATTTGGGCAACCAACGAATTTGTAAACTCAAAAGCTTAAAGCTTTGGCTATGGCCGAATTATTGTAAGGGAGGGATTCCCCTTTTCAAGTTTGAATCGACTTATCTAAGTTTTGGCAAACTTAGTGGCGTCTCCATTGCTAGCAAAACACTACAAGGATTCATCTTAAAGGTTCTCAAGGGCAAGTTCTTTGTGGGTCTTCTTTGTGGCCTTGGAAGGGTTTTGTTTCTACAAAATCATATTCGCGGTTCTTGGGGTTCCGTCCGTTGCTTGGGGTTTTGCTTGGATTTCGAATCCAAGTGGGTTCCTTGTCATTTGGTATCTAGAGCTCAGGGTTCCAAGGTCTGATTTTTCTATCTTTCCTTTTGTTTGATTCTGTTTTTCTTGTTCTTTATTTTTCGTTTCAGTTCTTGTTGGATCTTGTTCTGTTTTTTTTTTTTTTTTGTTTATTTCTAGATCTGTTTTGGTGTGGTTTGTTCTTTGTTATTTTCGTTTCAGTCCTTGTTGGTTCTTGATTCTGTTTTTTGTTTTGTTTATTTCTGGATCTGTTATTGGTGTGTTCTGCATATCAGTTCATTCCAGTTGCATATCAGTTCATCTTCATCACTTTTCCAGTTCTGGGCTTCTATTCTGTTCTTCATATCAGTTCGTCATAGTCATTTTGTTCTTTAGCAATATGTTTAAGAAATAAGCATGTTCTTGGCGGCTGTGTGTTTTGTCTCTAAACCCTAGTGAAGTGTGAAATCAGACCCTGAGAAACTAAGTGAAGTCTGAAATCAGACCCTGACCAGTAACCTCTGAAAATTAGACCCTGAAATCAGACTCTGACCAGTAACCTCTGAAAATTAGCCTCTGAATTCAAACCCTGAAATCAGACCCTTATTCGACTCTGAAATCAGACACTGACCAACAGCCTCTGAATTCAGACCTTAGATTCAGACCATCATCAGACTCTGAAATCAGGCTTTGAAAACCAGCCTCTGAAATCAGAACCTAAATCAACCTCTGAAATCAGGACCACATTTAGCATCTGACGTTATCAAAAAAACAAAAAAAAGAGAAAAGAAAAAGGGACGAGTGATAGTGATCACTTGAGCAAAAAAAAAAAAAAAAAAAAAATTTAGTTTGTTCCATATTATCATTTAGGTGCCCGTGGAGGGGTATTCCATCAAAATTTCTATAGCGGTGCCAAATTTTCTACCGAAATTGCATACGACCGCGAATTTGCATGCTTATTTTTTTTTCCATTGTGCTAATTGTTTACTCCTTATTTCTAATACTCTAGTTTAAGTATTATTGATTGAGTCTTCGTCGTTGCTATTCCTGTTCGTATTTTGTTTCCACCTGTCCTATATATTATTATTAGACCTTTGTGTTTCATGCTGGCTTGAGGACTACATTTGGTTTGTATTCTTGGATAGAGTGTGATTCACATTTGAATTGAGGACGAACTCAAGAGTGGTAAAAGGCAGTGATTGTGAGCACAGTATCGGGTAAAAGCCAATAGAGTGCAAACACGAGTGGAGTGATATCATTCGAGTGTAAACACGTGAGATTGTGAGGATTTAGATATTTGCTTTACTTTCCTGTTATTTCTAATCTGTTTGTTTAGTGTTGAGATAGCAGGTCTAACTACTGATGAAAAGCTTGAGGCATTGGATAGGAAATTTACAGATATGATGGAGAATATGAATACTGCTTTGGAGAGATTGTCCAAGAGTGTAGAGAGTATTCAAACTGGTAGCGGTCCCAGAGTACCACCACCTCAGAATGTGCCACCACCTCACAATGCGCCACCTCGCCGTGTACCACCACAGTATGTACCACCAGATGAAGAGGAAGCTGAAAATGAGTTTGATGATTCTGATGGTTTTGATGATGTGGAGGAGAGATTTCAGCCTGGGCATGATAGGAGGCCTAATAGGAGGTTTGATAGGAGGAATGATAGGAGGGATAGACGGTTTGATGATAGGGGTGCATTTGATGCCAGAAGAGGGGATTATGATCGGAGAGGATATGGTAGGCGAGGAGATGTAGATGGTGATCTAGGTAGCATCAAGATCAAGATACCAACTTTCCAAGGCAAGAATGATCCTGAAGCTTATTTGGAATGGGAAAAGAAAATAGAATTGATTTTCAACTGTCATCACTACTCAGACGAGAAGAAGATCAGTCTGGCAGCAATTGAGTTTACCGATTATGCTATGATTTGGTGGGATCAGCTTGTCACTACTCGGAGGAGAAACTATGAGAGACCGGTTCAGACATGGGCAGAACTTAGGGGTCTCATGAGAAAGAGATTTATACCCAGCCATTACTATAGGGAGTTGTATCAGAAACTACAACATCTGTATCAGGGGACCAAAAGTGTTGAGGACTATTACACAGAGATGGAAGTTGCCATGATCAGGGCAAATGTAGTTGAGGATGCAGAAGCTACTATGGCACGGTTTTTAGGGGCTTGAATAGAGAGATTGCAAACATGGTGGAGTTGCATCATTATGTTGATTTGGAGGATATGCTTCACATGGCTATCAAGATAGAAAGGAAACTCAAGAAAAAGTCAACATCCAGATTTGGTACTCAGGCTACTTCTGCATGGAAAGGGAAATGGGTTCCGAATGAGAAGCGAGATGGAGGCTTTGACAAGCCTAGAGGCGAATTCAGTGGAGGCTTTAATAAGCCTAAGGCCGAACCTAGTGCCAAGGGTAAAGAGGCTGCGGAACCGAGCAAAACTAGACCAAAACCTGAGGGTGCAGCTGCCTGTAGAACTAAAGATGTCAAGTGTTTCAAGTGTTTGGGCATGGGACACTATGCTTCACAATGTCCAAAGGCGTACCTTAGTGATTGATAAAAAGAGTGGAGAGGTGTACTCTACCGATAGTGAGGTTGAGGAGAGAGATGCCAGAGTTGGAGGATGCTGGTGACCATGAGGGAGCTGCATACCCGCTGGATAACTTATCCTTAGTTGTCAAGCGTGCTTTGAGTGCACTTGTTGTAGAGGATGAGAGTGTACAGCAGAGGGAGAACATATTCCATACTAGGTGCCGTGTGAATGGCAAGGGTTGTAGTATGATCATAGATGGGGGCAGTTGTACTAATGTTGCTAGCACAGCTTTGATTGAGCGATTGGGGTTGAGTTGCTTGAGACACCCGAAGCCTTACAAGTTGCAGTGGTTAAATGATTGTGGGGAGATAAGTGTGACAAAGCAGGTACTGTTGAGCTTTTACCATTGGGCCATACACAGATGATGTCCTATGTGATGTGATACCGATGCATGCAGGACATATTCTTTTGGGCAGGCCGTGGCAGTTTGATAAGAAGGTTATTCATGATGGGTTCAAGAACAAGTACTCTTTCCAGCATAAGGGAAAACCCATTACATTATATCCACTTACACCTGCACAAGTCCATGACGATCAGGTTAAGTTGCAACTTGAGCGTGACAAAGAGAGAGCGAAAGGAAACACCACCTTGGGTGAGACTAGTGAGAGTGGTGTATCTGGTGAGAAAAATAAGGCCAAGGCCGTGGGAGTTCCCAAGGGGAGTGTGAGTGAACGTGAGAGGGAAACAAAAGGGAGAGTTAAAAAGAGTTCTACTGGTGAGGGTGAGGGTGAAGCGAGAAAAGCGTTCAAGGCTAGCAAGCTCATGCTATTGTTAGTCTATAAGGAGCCTCATATTTATTTTACTAACGCTGACCCTTTGCTTCCTGTGTCTATTTCATCTCTTTTGCAGGATTACAGTGACGTACTCACAGAGGACATACCTAGTGGGCTTCCACCTATTAGAGGTATTGAGCACCAGATAGACTTCATACCTGGAGCAGTCATTCCTAACAGACCGGCTTATAGGAGCAATCCCGAGGAGACAAAGGAGCTACAAAGGCAAGTACGGGAATTGATGGGTAAGGGGTATGTAAGGGAAAGCATTAGCCCTTGTGGCAGTAGTACCAGTACTTCTAGTTCCTAAGAAAGATGGGACGTGGCCTATGTGCGTTGATTGTCGGGCTATCAACAATATTACGGTAAAGTATCGTCACCCCATTCCTAGACTAGATGACATGTTGGATGAATTGCATGGTTCCAAAATTTTTAGTAAGATTGACTTAAAGAGTGGATACCATCAAATTCGCATGAGAGAGGGAGATGAGTGGAAAACTGCATTTAAGACTAAATATGGCTTGTATGAATGGTTAGTTATGCCATTTGGTCTCTCAAACGCACCTAGCACATTTATGAGATTGATGAATCATGTTATGCGTGCATTTTTAGGTAAATTTGTTGTGGTTTATTTTGATGACATCTTAGTTTACAGTAAAACAGTAGATGAGCATGTGATGCATTTGAAGCATGTACTTGATGTTTTACGAAAAGAACAATTGTATGCTAACTCTGAAAATGCACATTTTGCATGGATAGAATTGTTTTTCTTGGCTTTGTTGTGAGTGCAGATGGCATCGAGGTAGATGTGGAGAAGGTAAAGGCAATTCAGGAATGGCCTACACACAACTACAGTGACAGAAGTCCGAAGCTTTCATGGGTTAGCGAGCTTCTATAGGAGATTTGTCAAGGACTTCAGTAGCATTGCCGTGCCATTGACTGAGGTAGTAAGAAGACTGTTGGTTTTCAATGGGGCGAGGCGCAAGAGCGAGCATTCCAGGACCTTAAAGCGAAGTTATGCAGTGCACCCATTTTAGCACTACCCAACTTCGAGAAGACATTTGAGATTGAGTGCGACGCATCAGGGTTAGGTATTGGAGCAGTTCTCATGCAAGAAAAGCGGCCAATAGCCTATTTTAGTGAGAAGCTGAATGGAGCAGCTTTGAGGTACCCCACGTATGACAAAGAGTTATATGCGCTTGTGAGAGCACTTGAGACATGGCAGCACTACTTGTGGCCTAAAGAATTCGTGATCCACACCGACCATGAATCATTAAAACACCTGAAGGGTCAAGGTAAGCTAAATAAGCGACACGCAAAATGGATGGAATTCGTTGAGTCATTTCCATATGTTATACGCTACAAGCAAGGTAAAGAAACATAGTGGCCGATGCATTATCTCGCAGGTATGTTTTACTTACTTCAATGCATGCACGGATGTTGGGATTTGATTTGATTAAGGAATTATATGAGTGTGATTCTGATTTTGGTGAGATTTTTGCTACTTGTGCAAAGTCATCTTTGGAAAGTTTTACATTCATGACGGATTCTTATTTAAAGCGAACATGTTGTGTGTTCCTGCTTGTAGTATGCGTGAGTTGCTTGTGAAGGAAGCGCATGGGGGAGGTTTGATGGGGCATTTTGGGATTACTAAGACTTTAGCTATTTTACATGAGCACTTTTATTGGCCTAAAATGAAACGTGATTTGAGCGTATTTTGATAAGTGTCTAACATGTAAGCCTAAATCTAAATTAATGCCACATGGTTGTATACTCCTTTGCCTGTACCTAGTGAACCTTGGGTTGATATATCGATGGATTTTGATAGGTTTGTAGGACATGTGTAATAGATGTTAAATCTAAAATGAGCCTGAACATTGGTTGAAATATGATGTCTATTTGTTGTAGTATTAGTGTCAACATGGGTATATCGATGGATTTTGAAATGCATTGCTTGACAAAGAGGGGTAAGATTCAATCTTGTTGTAGTTGATAGGTTTAGTAAAATGGCTCATTTCATTGCATGTCATAAAACCGATGATGCTACAAACATTGCAGATTATTTTTCAGAGACATAGTGCGACTCCATGGTATACCTAGGAGTATTGTATCAGATAGAGATGTTAAGTTCCTTAGCCATTTTTGGAAGGTGTTTATGGGCTAAACTAGGCACCAAACTATTGTATTCTACCACATGTCATCCACAGACTGATGGACAAACAGAGGTAGTTAATAGGACTTTATCTCAATTATTACGCACTATAGTTGGAAAGAATTTGAAGAGTTGGGAAGATTGTTTGCCATTTATTGAGTTTGCATATAATCGTAGCATTCATTCTTCTACATCTTTTTCACCTTTTGAAATTGTTTATGGTTTTCAGCCACTAACTCCATTGGATTTGTTACCTTTGCCTGTTGATGAGCATGTGGGGTTAGATGGAAAAAGGAAAGCCGATTTGGTGAAGCACATACATGAGAAAGCAAGAGAGCAAATACAACGAAAGAATGAGCAATATGCTTCTCATGCTAATAAGGGAAGAAAGCGTGTGGTATTTCAGCCTGGAGATTGGGTTTGGGTACACATGCGCAATGAGAGATTTCCTGAACAACGTAAATCTAAGCTACAACCGAGAGGGGATGGTCCATTTCAAGTTTTGGAACGGATTAATGACAATGCATACAAGCTGGATTTACAAGGTAAGTACAATGTGTCTGCTATATTTAATGTTTCTGACTTAACTCCTTTTGATGCAGGTACAGATTCGAGGTCGAATCCTTTTCAAGAGGGAGGGGATGACATGATCCAGGCCGACAACAAACCAAAGGACGCATTACAAGTACCAGAAGGGCCAATTACGAGGCAGAGGACCAAAAGACTCAGAGAAGCAATGGCGGGATTAGTTCAGAGTTTTATGGCCGACTGCAACAAACAAATAGAGATGCATGTGGGCTTCGATGGAAAGGGCCCAAAACCATTTCACTTGGCCCAAATCAGTTTAGAATAAAGCTTTCTAGGCATTTAAAGACTTAAAGACTTGATATTTGTGTAATTTCGTTTTTATGGGCATTATTGTCTTTTTGCCTTTAGGGTTTCTTTTTGTAACACTATTTAAGCTTACTTTCTTCTTCATTTGAGGCAACCAACGAATTTGTAAACTCAAAAGCTTAAAGCTTTGGCTATGGCCGAATTATTGTAAGGGAGGGATTCCCCTTTTCAAGTTTGAATCGACTTATCTAAGTTTTGGCAAACTTAGTGGCGTCTCCATTGCTAGCAAAACACTACAAGGATTCATCTTAAAGGTTCTCAAGGGCAAGTTCTTTTGGTCTTCTTTGTGGCCTTGGAAGGGTTTTTGTTTCTACAAAATCATATTCGCGGTTCTTGGGGTTCCGTCTGTTGCTTGGGGTTTGCTTGGATTTCGAATCCAAGTGGGTTCCTTGTCAACATGTTATCCAGCGGGTAATGCATCTCCCTCTCTGTCACTAGTATCCTCTATCGCAGGCTCATCATCCTCAACCTCAACCTCACTGTCAGTAGAATGTACCTCACCACTCTTCTTATCAATTACTAAGGTGAGCCTGTTGGGCCACTGTGAAGCATAATGTCTCATCCCCAAACACTTGAAGCACTTGACATCATTAGTCTTGGGTGTTGTACCCTCAGGTTTCGGTCTAGCCTTGCTTGGTTCCGCAGCCTCCTTACCATTGGCACCTGGTTCGGCCCTTGGCTTGTTAAAGCCTCCATCTCGTCGATCATTTGGAACTCATTTCCCCTTCTATGCAGGAGTAGTCTGAGTACCAAATCTGGATGTAGTCTTCTTCTCGAGTTGCCTCTCTACCTTGATAGCCATGTGAAGCATATCCTCCAAATCAACATAATGACGCAACTCCACCATGTTGGCAATCTCTCTATTCAAGCCCCCTAGAAGCCGTGCCATAGTAGCCTCTGCATCCTCCACTACCTTTGCCCTGATTAGGGCAACCTCCATCTCAATATAGTAATCCTCTACACTATTGGCCCCTTGATACAGATGTTGTAGTTTTTGATACAACTCTCGGTAGTAATGGCTGGGTATGAATCGTTTCCTCATGAGACCTTGAAGTTCTTCCCATGTCTGAACTGGCCTCTCATAATTCCTTTTTCTGTTAGTGACAATCTGATCCCACCAAATCATCACATAATCAGTGAATTCCATGGCTGTCAGATTGATCTTCTTCTCATTAGAGTAATGATGACAGTTGAAAATCAACTCGATTTTCTTTTCCCACTCCAAATACACTTCAAGATCATTCTTGCCCCCGAAGTTTGGTATCTTGATCTTGATGCCACTCAAATCAGCATCAATATCACCATGTCTACCATAACACCTCATATCATATTCCTCATGCCTGTCATCAAATCCTCTATGTCTATCAAACCTCATATCTCTTCTATCATGTCTTCGCTCTTGCCTATGATTCCTGGGCCTATACCTCTCTTCCTCCTCAACAGAGTCTTCCAAATCATCAAACCCATCAGGATCATTCTCGGCCTCCTCTTTCACTACTATTACTCAAGGTGGTGGAACTTGCAGCGGTGGCACAACTTGTGGTGGTACTCGTGGAATACTGATTGTCTGTATACTATCAACACCCTTTGACAACCTCTCCAAAGCGGTATTCATGTTCTACATCATATCTATAAACTTTCTATCTAAAGCCTCAAGCTTCTCATCCACAGTCAAACTAGTACATGCCATCTCAAAGTTTCAATAAACAGATTAGAAGTAACAAATATGTGAAAACAATTATATAACCTTACAATAGTGGCCGAATGTTACCAACACCAAGAGAAAAGCGGATGGAGAAAATAGCTCTCAACTTTCCCTTCCCTCTCGGCGATTCCCGTCTTAGATCGCCGTGATTTTTTTAAAAAAACCCTTTGTTTCTTTCAGATCGGCTCTGGTCATCTACTAAACTGATTAACCCCGTGCTGTTTCAAATCGTCTTGTACCCTGTTTTCTTTAAATAACCTGTTGTCTTCTCAGATCGGTTTCAGGCTTTAAAACAAATCGTCGTAGCAAAATCACTTCTTTATCTAAGGAGGATAGGACTCTCTTGGAGAATGATGCTCTGGTTATGGAGGAGATTGTGTCTTTATATGAGACTCTTTTGGGGCCTCAGCCTAGTTTGCAGGATTTCAACATGGAGCTTCTTTGTTCAGTTATATCACAACATGTGTCTGATGAGCAAATGAAGGACCTTGCTCAGAAGGTTTCTTTTGAGGAGATTAAGGATGTTTTATTCTCTTTGAAAGATAATAAGGCTCCTGGCCCAGGTGGGTTTAATTCAGGTTTCTTTAAGAAGGCTTGGAGTATAGTGGGTGATGATATTCTTCGTGCTATTCACTCATTCTTTTGTTCGAGGAGACTCTTGAAGAATGTAAATACTACGTCTATTGCTTTAATTCCTAAAATCCCTAACCCCTCATAGGTTAAGGATTTTTTGTCTATATTTTGTTGCAACATTATTTACAAATGTATTGCCAAGCTTATTGCGAATCAGATTAAGGTTGTTCTTCCTTCAGTGGTCAGTCCTAACCAGTTTGCTTTTATTACAGGGTGGCATATCAGTGCAACATTTTATTATCCTAGGAGTTGGTGTGAATCATCACAATTATGGGATCCCGAGATGTACTCTTAAGATTAATCTAATGAATGCTTATGATATTGTTCATTGGGATTTAATGGTTGGGGTTTTCTCAGACTGTTTGGGTTTCCAGACAGGATGGTGGGTTGAGAATGTATGACTAATGAGGAGTTGAATGGATTTCTCTGGGAGGCCGTGGTTTGCGTCAGGGTGATCCTATGTCTCCTTATCTATTTGTTGTGGCAATGGAGGTTCTCTCAGGTTTACTTAGGAAGATGGTCCTTGATCAGGGTTTCAAGTTTCATTTGTGTTGCTTAAAGGACTCTCTCACCCATCTTTGTTTTGCAGATGACTTGATGATTTTTCGTAGGGCGGATGTTACCTCGGTCTCTTTGATTAGGGATTGTCTTCAGCAGTTTATGGGTTTATCTGGTTTGGTTCCGAATCCAGCAAAGAGTCATCTTTTATCATCGGGTATTTCCACATCACTTAAGGATAAGCTTCTACCAGTTTTGGGTTTTCAAGGGGGTGTTCTTCCTGTGCGGTATCTGAGAGTCCCTTTGATTTCTTCTAAGCTAGGGGCTTCGGACTTTACTATCCTTGTTGAGTGTATCATCGGGCACGCCATGAGTTGGAGTTGTAGGGCTCTCTCCTATTCGAGGCGGGTTCAGCTCATCAAATCGGTATTGTTCTCTATCTAAGTGTATTGGTCCTCCTTATTCATCTTGCCTAAGTCTGTTATTAATAATGTGGAGACGACCTTGAGATCATTTCTGTGGAAGGGTAGTTAGCTTGCTTATTCAGAGGCAAAGGTCGCCTGGAATAGAGTCTGCTTAACTTTGGAAGAAGGTGGTTTGGGGATTAAGAATTTGGAAACTTGGAATCGAGCGGCCATTGTTAAGCATTTATGGTTTTTATGCTCTGGTGAGGTCTCCAGCTAGTCTACCTGGATTCAGTCAAACTTGTTACGTGGGTAGAGTTTCTGGGAGTGACTTACCCTAGAGATTGTTCTCGGAGGTGGATGAAGATTTTAGGCTTTCGATCTTGGGCTCGTCGGAGGATGAGATTTAGGATTGGAAATGGTGAAAAGGCTTTGCTATGGTTTGATAACTGGCACCCGCTGGGCCCGATTGTGGATACTATGGGTGAGAGTGTCATTTATGACTCTGGTTTGGACAAGATGGCCACAGTGTTAGTGTCCTACACATGCCACAATATCTCTAAACATGATTTGTAGTGTGAATTTAACAAGTTAAGTAGCGGAAATACTCACATTGTTCTTGGGTGAAATTCGAAATTTCTACTTCGTAGGATGAAGCTCCAAGCTTTATATTTGTTGTTAAACTCTTGGGTGAGTTTCCCTATCACCTTGTAAGACTCTCCAAGTGCTAGCTTGTTTGAATTTTTGAAGCAAAAATTCAATCCCAATTTTGAGAGAGAATTCGGCAATATGGAAGAGAGGAAGGGAGATAATGAATAGTTCTAGTTTCAAAAACTTCGTAGTTGTGTTTGTAAATGCCACATTTAATTTTGCCAACTACTCACATCACATTTTAACAATTGATGTAAGTGGAGTGGGTCCTACCACTTTTAAATTCCAAATTTAAGTTGGCTTCTCCAACACACAACTAGACTTGGGCCCAGTTTCGTTTAATTCCGAATTAAACAAATTTCCTGTCACTAAATAATTAAATCCAATTTAATTAAATAATTATGTCTCGCAAAATTATTACGATAGTCGCTTACGAATTAATTCCAAATTAATTCGTTCGCTCAAATTAAAATCCAATTTTAACTTCGTATTGAAATCCGATCTCAATTAATATATCCGATATATTATTTTAGCCCAAATAAATAAGCCCAATTCTCCAGAAATATCCTCCGAGGAATATAATCTGTATCAGACATAGTAATACAATGTAATGTGTAATACGATCCAGTATTAGATGTCACATGCTAGGCCTAGGGCTGGCTCTGTGTCTGCCCCGTACGAAGCATATATCGGATCCCAGGCAACTAGTCTCTATAATCGGATAGTCATGACCTAGTCATACTATCCCGATAGCTGCAGCATTTAAGAGTACTAGTTCCGTATTATGTGTGACCATCATCTCCATATGACTGAAGTGATACTCCCATCTTGACATCATATCCAATACACTACGATTCTCAGTAAACCCAATAGAGGCGTACACAGATGACGCGGAACTCACTTGGAGGATTAGGCCAAGCAAACCCCTCGCAACAGACAGAACCCCAAGAATCGCGAATTTGATTTTGTAGGAACAAAACCCTTCCAAGGCCACAAAGAACTTGTCTTTGAGAACCCTTAAGATGATTCCTTGAAGTGTTCTGCTAGCACGGAGACGCCACTAAGGTTGCCATGCCTTAGATAAGTCGATTGCATGAGATAAGGGGAATCCCTCCCTTAAGCAATTTAGGCAATAGCCAAGACTTCAAAATGAAGATGAAATTCGAAATTTGGTGATTTTTTTTCATTAAGAAATAAATGTTACAATATATAGTACAATAAAAGAAAACCCTAATTGTGCAAAAGACCAAAACACCCTAAATTGCTAACTTATGGCTAATTAAAAGCTATGCCCTTAATGGTCATTTAACAACCTAGACAACTTTCCAAGAAAGTCAAAAGTAATAGAAACTTAATCAAAAACTTTGCCAAGAAATTCAATAAGGGAAAAACAACAAAATCACAAAAATCCAACAAAGGTGCCTAATAAGTCAACAAATGTGACAATTGTTCCCAAAATGTCTAAAGTTGTCTCCTTGCACCAAAAGCTCCTAAATTTCGTGACCTTCATGTAACTAGGCCCAAATTATGTGTCTCAAGCCCATTAAGTCTTGTCTTGGCCGAATTTTTAGTGTCGGACTTGATTCGGCTTGATTCGTCAAAACTACTTCTATATTGGGCTTGCGTCATTCTCATCTATTTCAATCTGGTTCTTTAGGTTTGAAAGTTGTCTTGGACTTGAAGATTGAATCCAAATTAACCCACAATAAGCCCAATTGAACTCTGTCGTCGAGGACCCTCTGGAGGGTACCCTGGGTCATATCAACAGAACATGTTAAAGCTCCAGACGACCAATATCAAAGTAAACTGATCGTCGCAAGTAATAGCGATGTAAGTCTTAGGTTAAAGATCACATACCAATGGGATTCCGATGGGGTCTATCCAGAGCGAAACTAATCTCGGTCCAACGGCTAATAGAACCTCTTATTATACTTGCATAAGTATCCAATACCTAAATATATGAGAACTATGCCGTTAAGCTTCCATAACGCGCACAAGTGTAATACTAGTCTGTTTCGTATTATCGATGTCCAGTCTCGATAATACTACGACTAAGGATATTTAATGATTAAACTGTTCATGGATTAATACTGTCTAATATCTTATTAATCCGATTTAACCATATGGAATTTTATCATATATATATATATATATATATATATATATATCCAAGTAATCCAATTACAATAATGATAAAATAGCAATTTCCTTTTGTCACATAGTTAATTTGTACAAAAACACAATGTCTTTTACAAATAGTGATACTATGGGTCATAATTGTCCAACGCATAGTGTCAACTATTATCACTCTGCTTGGTAGTGGCCTTTGGCTATATCTACTTCCCTTTTGGAGTTGGTTCGATCCCTTCCATTAGATTGTGTTCCCTGTAGTATGAGGGAGGATGATATGGTTTGGGAGGACAATCGTAGAGGTATTTTTTTCTATTAAGATTGCTTGGAATGATACGAGGATGAGGGGTACATTGGTGCATTGTTATCGGATTGTGTGGTTTCACAAAGCTATCCCGCGCCATTCTCTTCTGCTTTGGTTGACCATTCAGGGTGGCCTTTGTACTCATGATAGGTTGATGAGTTTTGGTATTTCTACTTGCTTGAGATGTGTCCTCTGTGGTTGCTCTGGGGAGGATGTTGATCATCTTTTCTTCCAAGGCCATTTCTCATCTCAGATTTGGACTACTGTGCTGACTATGTGTGGTTTAGATTGGATCCCCAGGATTAGTTTCAGACTAATGAGTGGATGGATCAGTACACGGGAGGATCTTTATGTCACATACTGGTTTGACGTTCATTTGCAGCCTCAGTTTATTACATATGGAGGGAGAGAAACACTCGTCTTCATGATGACTTTCCTCATCTTTTCATGTTCTTCTCACCGATATTGTTTTCTCTATTCGAACATGTGCTAGCTTATTGATTACCCCCAAAAAGTACTTGCAGCTATCGCAGTATAGTTGGGGTGTCGATTCCTCAGAGAGATGGTTACAAAGAACTGATTTACTTAAACAAAACGTTAGTAGTAACTATATGAAAAGATAATGATTGAATTGATAATATAGAATAAAAATTGTGGAAAATACGTTGAAGAATATCAGTAGAGATAAACAGCAAAGCGTCAGGAATCCCTCTTGTATCAAATCCCTATATTCAGTTATTGATTCCGTTTTATTACTCAATTGAAGGTTTCACATTCCAAACCAACAATCATAAGATATTCAATTCTAAACATATTAAATTCTAAGTTAATTAATAATTACTTTCTATATTAACAGCACATAAAGTTATCGTTATGACTTATCTAACGTCGACAATATACCATCAAGTAATACTGCAGCAGAAGACAAACTCATAAAACAACTTTACCAGTCACAAATAGGTTCCCCAGATTACACATAAAAAAAGCATGACTGAATCTATATGCAAGTTGAATAAACACAGTTTATGGATTCATAAATCATAGAATAATAAAGAATAATAAACATCAATTGTATTAAACGTTTACGAGTATTTAGGAATCAATATCAAAAACATAAAAACTTAAATACAAGAGTTCATCCTTAGCTTTGCCTGGGAGATTAGTTCTCCATGCATAAGAGAGAAAGATCATAGAGACATCATGTCGACTTGAAGTTCTTTGTTCTTCTCTCTCGAAATTGTGTTTATGGCTCTTTGTTGTGTATTCTCTCTTGTTTCTTTTTTTTTTTAGGGTTAAGAAAGAGGTTAGGTTTATATAGAGAAGTCTGGGAGTCCATATATGCGTAAAACACGACTAAAATAAGCTTCGGGAACTCTTCCGGAGTGTCGCGGCGTCCAACTCACGGAATGCAGTCGATGGCGCGTCGCGATGCCAAGAAGTTGGGCGTCACGATGCGTGGCAGAATTTTGGACTTTGTATTTTCTTCGTTTCCGCTCTTCCCACGTGCTTCTAATGCGTCCGTAATGTCCCAAAACATGTGTAATTGCTCCAAACTTCATATTCATTGCTCCTAATAACAAAGCACAAAATAAACTCTAATTAAGATTAAATACATAATAATTAAACCGAGTTAGCGATGTTCAAAGTATACTTTCATGCACTTATCACAACCCCCAACCAGCTTATTGCTAGTCCCTAGCAATTCAAGCGCAAAAATAAAATAAGAACTAAATAACCTATGCTAGGGTGAAAGATAAAACTTTTATTATTATAATTTAGATTAATCTCTGACAAGAAACCCACTTGGATTCGAAATCCAAGCAAACCCCAAGCAACGGACAGAACCCCAAGAACCGCGAATTTGATTTTGTAGGAACAAAACCCTTACAAGGCCAGAAAGAAGACCCACAAAGAACTTGCCCTTGAGAACCTTTAAGATGAATCCTTGTAGTGTTTTGCTAGCAATGGAGACGCCACTAAGTTTGCCAAACTTAGATAAGTCGATTCAACTTGAAAAGGGGAATCCCTCCCTTACAAGAATTCGGCTATAGCCAAAGCTTTAAGCTTTTGAGTTTTACAAATTTTGTTGATTGTCCAAATTGAAAAAGAAAGAAAGCTTAAATAGTGTTACAAAGAGAAACCCTAAAGGCATAAAGACAACAATGCCCCTAAAGGCTAAATTACAAAAATACCAAAGTCTTCAAGTCTTCAAAGGCCTGTGAAGCTTTATTTAAAACTGATTTGGGCCAAGTGAAGTGGCTTTGGGCCCTCTCTATTGAAGCCCACATGCGTCTCTATTTGTTTGTTGCAATCGGCCATAAAACTCTGAACTAATCCCGCCATTGCTTCTCTGAGTCTTTTGGTCCTCTGCCTTGTAATTGGTCCTTCTGGTACGTGTAATGGGTCTTTTGCTTTGTTGTCAGCCTGGATCATGTCATCCCCTCCCTCTTGAAAAGGATTCGACCTCGAATCTGTACCTGCATCAAAAGGAGTTAAGTCAGAAACATTAAATGTAGCAGACACATTATACTTACCTTGTAAATCCAGCTTGTATGCATTGTCATTAATCCATTCCAAGACTTGAATTGGACCATCCCATCTCTGTTGTAGCTTAGATTTACGTTGTTCAAAAGATGCTTAATGAAATAAGCATTTTTTGAGCTTGCTAGCCTTGAACGCTTTCCTCGCTTCACCTTCACCCATGTAGAAACTCTTTTTAACTCTCCTTTTTGTTTCCCCCTCACGTTCACTCACACTCCCCTTGGGAACCCCCACGGCCTTGGCCTTATTTTTCTCACCAGATACATCACTCTCACTAGTCTCACCCAAGGTGGTGTTTCCCTTCGCTCTCTCTTTGTCACGCTCAAGTTGCAACTTAACCTGATCTTCATGGACTTGTGCAGGTGTAAGTGGGTATAATATAATGGGTTTTCCCTTATGCTGAAAAGAGTACTTGTTCTTAAACCCATCATGAATAACCTTCTTATAAAACTGCCACGGTCTGCCCAAAAGAATATGTCCTGCATGCATCGGTATCACATCACATAGGACATCATCTGTGTATGGCCCAATGGTAAAACTCAACAATACCTGCTTTGTCACACTTATTTCCCCACAATCATTTAACCACTGCAACTTGTAAGGCTTCGGGTGTCTCAACCAACTCAACCCCAATCGTTCAATCAAATCTGTGCTAGCAACATTAGTACAACTGCCCCCATCTATGATCATACTACATCCCTTGCCATTCACACGGCACCTAGTATGGAATTTTTTCTCCCTCTACTGCACACTCTCATCCTCTACAACATGTGCACTCAAAGCACGATTGACAACTAATGATAAGTTATTCAGCGGGTATGCAGCTCCCTCATGGTCACTAGCATCCTCCAACTCTGGCATCTCCTCCTCAACCTCACTATCGGTAGAGTACACCTCTCCACTCTTTTTATCTATCACTAAGGTACGCCTAATGGGACATTGTGAAGCATAGTGTCCCATGCCCAAACACTTGAAACACTTGACATCCTTAGTTCTAGCAGCTGCACCATCAGGTTTTGGTCAAGTTTTGCTCGGTTCTGCAGCCTCTTTACCCTTGGCACTAGGTTCGGCCCTAGGCTTATTAAAGCCTCCACTGAACTCGCCTCTAGGCTTATCAAAGCCTCCATCTCGCTTCTCATTCGGAACCCATTTTCCCTTCCATGTAGAAGTAGCCTGAGTACCAAATCTGGATGTTGACCTTTTCTTGAGTTGCTTTTCTACCTTGATAGCCATGTGAAGCATATCCTCCAAATCAACATAGTGATACAACTCTACCATGTTTGAAATCTCTATATTCAAGCCCCCTAGAAACCGTGCCATAGTAGCTTCTGCATCCTCAACTACATTTGCCCTGATCATGGCAACTTCCATCTCTGTGTAATAGTCCTCAACACTTTTGGTCCCCTGATACAGATGTTGTAGTTTCTGATACAATTACCTATAGTAATGGTTGGGTATAAATCTCTTTCTCATGACACCTCTAAGTTCTGCCCATGTCTGAACCGACCTCTCATAATTTCTACTCCGAGTAGAGACAAGCTAATCCCACCAAATCATAGCATAATCGGTAAACTCAATCGCTGCCAGATTGATCTTCTTCTCATCTGAGTAGTGATGACAGTTGAAAATCAATTCTATTTTCCTTTCCCATTCTAAATAAGCTTCAGGATCATTCTTGTCGTGAAATGTTGGTATCTTGATCTTGATGCTACCTAGATCACCATCAACATCTCCTCGTCTACCATATCCCCTCCTATCATAATCCCCTCTCCTGGCATCAAATGCACCTCTATCATCAAATCGCCTATCCCTCCTATCATTCCTCCTATCAAACCTCCTATTAGGCCTCCTATCATGCCCAGGCTGAAATCTCTCCTCCACATCATCAAGACCATCAGAATCATCAAACTCATTTTCAGCTTCCTCTTTATCTGGTGGTACATACTGTGGCGGTACACGTCGAGGTGGCACATTATGAGGTGGTGGTATATGCTGGGCTGGTGGTGCTCTGGGACCGCTACCAGTTTGAATACTCTCTACAGTCTTGGTCAATCTCTCCAAAGCAGTATTCATGTTCTCCATCATATCTGTAAATTTCCTATCCAAAGCCTCAAGCTTTTCATCAGTGGTTAAACCTGCCATCTCAACACTAAGCAAACAGATTAGAAATAACAAGAAAGTAAAGCAAATATGTAAATACTCACAATCTCACGTGTTTACACTCGAATGATATCACTCCACTCGTGTTTGCACTCTATTGGCTTTTACCCGATACTGTGCTCACAATCACTGTCTTTTACCACTCTTGAGTTTGTCCTCAATTCAAATGTGAATCACACTCAATCCAAGAATACAAACCAAATGTAGTCCTCAAGCCAGCATGAAACACAAAGGTCTAATAATATATATGGGACAGGTGGAAACAAAATGCAAATAGGAATAGCAATGACGAAGACTCAATCAATAATACTTAAACTAGATTATTTGGAATAAGGAAATAAACAATTAACACAATGTAAAAAAAAAATAAGTATGCAAATTCACTGTCGTATGCAATTTCGGGAGAAAATTTGGCACCTATATAGAAATTTTGATGGAATACCTTTCACGGACACCCAAATGATAATATGGAACAAACTAAATTCAACCAAAAATTTTCACATTTTTACTTTTTTTTTTTTGCTCAAGTGATCACTATCACTCAAGTCCCTTTTTTTTTTGATAACTTCAAAAGCTGTTTAAGGTTCTGATTTCAGAGGCTGATTTTCAGGGTCTGATTTCAGAGGCTACTGGTCAGTGTCTGATTTCAGAGGTTACTTTTTAGGGTCTGATTTTAGAGTCTGATTTTCAGAGGCTAATCTTCAAGGTCATATTTCAGAGTCAGATTTCAAAGGCTAAGTTTTTAGAGTCTGATTTCAGAGTCTGATTTCAGGGTCTGAATTCAAAGGCTAAGTTTCAAGGTCTGAATTCAGAGTCAAATTTCAAACTTCACTAGGGTTTTAGAAACAAATCACTCAGCCGCCAAAGAACATGCTTATTTCTTCAACATATGCTAAAGAACATAAAGTATATGACGAACTGATATAAAGAACAAAACAAAAACCCAGAACTGGAAAATGATAAAAGATGAACTGATATGCAACACACAACAAAATCAGATCCAGAAATAAACAAAATGAAAACATAAACAAGATCCAACAAGAACTGAAACGAAAATAACAAGAACGAAAATGAAAACTTATTAATCAAACAAAAAGAAAAGATAGGAAAAATCAGACCTTGGAACCCTGAGCTCTAGATACCAAATGACAAGAAACCCGCTTGGATTCGAAATCCAAGCAAACCCCAAGCAACGGACAGAACCCCAAGAACCGCGAATTTGATTTTATAGGAACAAAACCCTTCCAAGGCCACAAAAAAGACCCATAAAGAACTTGCCCTTGAGAACCTTTAAGATGAATCCTTGTAGTGTTTTGCTAGCAATGGAGACGCCACTAAGTTTGCCAAACTTAGATAAGTCGATTCAAACTTGAAAAGGGGAATCCCTCCCTTACAAGAATTCGGCCATAGCCAAAGCTTTAAGCTTTTGAGTTTTACAAATTTCGTTGATTGTCCAAAATGAAAAAGAAAGAAAGCTTAAATAGTATTACTAAGAGAAACCCTAAAGGCATAAAGACAACAATACCCCTAAAGGCTAAATTACAAAATTACCAAAGTCTTCAAGTCTTCAAAGGCCTATGAAGCTTCATTCATAACTGATTTGGGCCAAGTAAAGTGGCTTTGGGCCCTCTCTATTGAAGCCCACATGCGTCTCTATTTGTTTGTTGCAATCGGCTATAAAACTCTGAACTAATCCCGCCATTGCTTCTCTGAGTCTTTTGGTCCTCTGCCTCGTAATTGGTCCTTCTGGTACATGTAATGGGTCTTTTACTTTGTTGTCGGCCTGGATCATATCACTATCTAAGCCACTTTCGTAGGGAACATGATTACATTAAGCATGTGCAACAAGCCTTTAAACCTTAGGTGGCCCTAGTGGACGAGTTATAGTCTCGTGAGGGCTTACAGCGACGATACCCACAAACGTCATTTAAAACACATACATTCATGAAAAATGAAAATAACAAAATAAAAATAGTCACAATAGTTACACATATTATTGTCCTCAAAGAATGCTTAGTAATGAAATCAGAGAACTTTCAAAATACTCAAAGCAACTCAAATCCAAGTCCTTGAATGAATCATCTAAGCCAGACTCACAGTGTGTGTGTGTGTGTGTGTGTAAAGGTTCATTCACAGCTTGACTCCTAGGTAAGCCAACTCAATGATTTCATTTAAAAATTGGGATCTGATGGGTCAAACCAACCTAGATATCTCGAATGTACTCTGTAATTGCCTTTCTGTGCTCAGTATGGTATGATCTTTCTTATCTCTTTCTTTCTTTCTTTTTTTTTTAGATAAAGTAAGTATATTAACCAAAACAAAACTATACAAGAGCAAAGGGGCATACCCCAAACAACTAGAGAGGACAGGCCCTCCTAGAAGAAATGCCTAAAGGCAACAAGCAAAAAAAGATCAAAAGAAGATGTCATCGGGCAGATGCCAGGAGAGGTGAAGCCATTTATTGTCATAAGATGGTTTCACCTTCCGCAGTAAGCTAGCACGAGTCCGAACATCAAAAACAATATCACTAAGAAGAACAAAAACAGGGCGAGGGGCCCACCATGGTGGTCCTAACACTCGCCCATGGGTAGCTTCACGCTTATCGGTTATAGGTGGTGGTTTAATTTCTTCTTTCGAGACTTTCTCTTTTTATTTATACTATATATCATAACACTAGAAAATCAGGATAGACATCTAAGCAAATGGTCATTCATCGATAAGCAATTTCTTCAACTAGTCACTTTGCCAACTATCTAGGTTCTTACCGCTAAAAACCTGTAGTTAAGTGCTTACGAGTCTAACCTAGATCAACTACTCAAGGCATCAGATAAAATCACTTTAAAGAACTTATCGTTTCTAAGTTTTCACCCTAAAGCAAACAATATCATCATTGGACTTATGCTTTAGTGTTAAGGACAAAAAAAACAAACAAATAATTTTTTTTTTATAACAGATATTAGAAGTTAGGAGGTTTCTTCGTGAGTGTGACTAGGAGAAGCATCGGGAGCTTTGGACCGACCTGATTTCTAGTGGTAGTGTTTTTGATGATTCTCAGTGGCTTGTTTTGGGAGACTTCAATGTAATTCGCTCTCCGATTGAGCATTGTGGTGGATCTGTGGCTTGGCCGGCTTGGAAAGACGATTTGGGCTGCTGTTTGGGTCAGGCTGGTTTGGACGATCTTCAGTTCTCTGGTTTAATAAGCAGATTCAGTCTCCTATTTGGCGTAAGTTGGACTGTGTTCTCGTTAATTCTTCTTGGGAGTGTCTCTTCACGGGTTCTTCTGCCCTTTTTCTTCCTCCTCGGATTTCAGATCATTCTCCTATGGTGGTTAAACTTGCAGAGCTCCCTAAGAGGAAAATTCCCTTCAAAGTCTTTGATTTTTGGGTTGATCATCCTGATTTTCTCTCTGTTGTGGCTAGGGCTTGGGATATTGATGTTCATGGTACTCCGATGTTTCGTTTATGTTGTAAGCTGAAGAGTGTTAAGTTGGCCTTGAAGAAGTTTAATGTTGAGCATTTCTCTAAGATTCCGTGTAGGGTTTTGGAGATTATGAGGGAGTTGGATAGAGTTCAGTGTGCTTTACAAGAGTGCCCCAGTGACTCTGCTCTGTTAGCTAAAGAAGCTAGTCTTTTGTTACGGTATGGTGACATGAGTCGGGCTGAGGAAGGCTTCAATAGACAGAAATCTCATGTTCAGTGGCTAAGCCTTAGGGATCAGAATACTAATTTCTTCTTTACTGCTATGAAGAGTTTTCACGGCCGTAGCAAGATCACTAAGGAGGATGGGACCCGTGTGGAGGATGATGTTTTGGTTAGAGATGAGATTGTTTCTCTTTTTGAGACCCTTTTGGGTCCCCAACACTGTCAGCAGGATATTGATAGGGTTGCACTTCGATCTGCTATTACTAGGCATGTGACTGCTGAGTAGAGTGAGTCTCTTACCCGGGAGGTTTCGGATGAGGAGATTAAGGCTGTCTTGTTCGTACTGAAGGACAATAAAGCTTTTGGCCCAGATGGGTTTAATTCGGGTTTCTTTAAGAAGTCTTGGAGTGTTGTAGGGGATGATGTCCTTTGTGCTATTCACTCTTTCTTTTCCTATGGACGTCTCTTGAGGCAGGTTAATGCTACTTCTATTGCTCTGATTCCTAAGATTCCCAACCATTCCCAGGTTAAGGATTATCGGCCTATTTCTTGTTGCAACACTATTTACAAGTGTATTGCTAAACTTATTGCGAATAGGATCAATGTTATCCTTCCATCTGTGATCAGTCATAATCAATCTGCTTTTGTTGCGGGTAGGCGTATCAGCGACAATATTCTCTTGTGTCAGGAATTGGTTCGGAATTATCATCGGACTGGTGGTTCCTCGAGATGTGCTCTTAAGATTGACTTGATGAAAGCTTATGACACTGTTCGTTGGGACTTTTTGGTTGAGGTTTTGCGGACTGTTGGTATTCCAAAGAGGATGGTGGGTTGGATTTAGGAGTGTATGACTTCTACTAGGTTTTCTGTGTCTATTAATGGAGAGTTGCATGGTTTTTTCTCTGGGGGTCGCGGGTTGCGACAAGGTGATCCTATGTCTCCTTATCTCTTTGTTTTGGCTATGGAAGTTCTGTCAGGTTTACTTCATAAAATGGCTCTTAATCAGGGTTTCAAGTTCCACAGGCGGTGTTCTAAGGACCGTCTCATTCATCTTTGCTTTGCGGATGACCTTATGATTTTTTGTAAAGCGGATGCCTCCTCGGTTTCCTTGATCATGGATTGTCTCGGGCAGTTCAGTGGTTTATCTGGTTGAATCCAGAATCCAGCTAAAAGTCATTTCTTCTCCTCTGGTATCTCTTCTACCCTTCAGGGCCAGCTGCGTTATGTTTTTGGGTTCCAATAAGGGATTTTTCCAGTGCGGTATCTGGGAGTCCCTTTGATTTCTACTAAACTTCGCGCCTCAGATTGTGCTTCTCTTGTGGATCGTATTGTTATGCGTGCTAAGAGTTGGAGTAGTATGTTTCTCTCTTATGCGGGGCAGCTTCAGCTCATTAAGTCTGTTTTGTTCTCCATCCAAGTTTATTGGTCTTCTTTATTTATTTTTCCTAAGTCTGTTATTAGGAAGGTGGAGACGATTCTCTGTTCTTTCCTTTGGAAAGGTAGTGCGCTCACCTCTTTTGGGGCGAGAGTGGCTTGGAGTAGAGTTTGTTTACCTCTAAAGGAGGGGGCTGGGGATTAAGAGATTGGATACTTGGAATAGAGCGGCTATTGTTAAGCACATTTGGTTTCTTTGTTATGGCCAGGTTTCTTCTAGGTCGAATTGGGTTCGGTCTTATTTGTTGAGCTCTTGGAGTTGGCGTAAGATTTTGGAGCTTCGTTCTTGGTCCCGGCGGTGGATGAGAGTTAGGATTGGGAATGGTGAGAAGACTTTATTGTGGTTTGATTTTTGGCATCCTATGGGTCCGATTGTAGACATGTTGGGTGAGAGAGTGATTTATGACTCTGGCTTGGATAAGATGGCTATTGTTGCTTCCATTATCTCTGATTCTTCTTGGCGGTGGCCCCCATCTAGGTCTGCTGCCCTTGTTGATTTGGCTCGGTCCCATCTTCTGAATCCTTCTAGTATGAGGGAGGATGAGCTGGTTTGGGAGGATGATAGGAGAGGGAGATTTTCTGTGGATAGTGCCTGGAATGCCATGCGGACAAGGGGAACCCTGTTGCATTGGTCTCTAGTTGTTTGGTTCCGGAAGGCCATTCCCCGCCATTCCTTTTTGCTTTGGATGTCTATTCAGGGAGGCCTTTGTACTCATGCTAGTTTGATGAGGTTCGGTATCTCTGCTTGCTCGCGTTGTATTCTCTGTGGTTGTTCAAGTGAGGACATTGATCATCTTTTCTTCCAGTGCTTCTTCTCTTCGAGGGTCTGGTCGACTGTGCTGGCTATATGTGGGTTAGATTGGAGATGCCGAGATTGGCTTCAAACTGTTGAGTGGATGTGTCAGTTTACCAACGTCTCTTTACGTCATCTTCTTGTTCGGCTGTCTTTTGCAGCGTCAATATACCATATTTGGAGGGAGAGGAATGCCCGCACTCATGATGTGCATCTTCGGCCTGTTTCTGTTCTTCTTAGTGATATTGTTTTTTATGTTCGGAATCGTGCTAGCTTATTACGGAAGGTGAAACCATCTTATGACAATCAAATGGCTTCATTTATCCTGGTACTTGCCCGATGACATCTTCTGTTGATCTTATTTTGCTTGTAGCCTTTCGACTTTTCTTCTAGGATGGTATGTCCTCTCTAGTTGCCTGGGGTATGCCCCTTTGCTCTTGTATAGTTTTCTTTTGGTTATAATACTCACTTTATCCAAAAAAAAAAAAAAAGATATTATCATGCGCATGCAGACACCCCCACATTTAAAACTTGCATTGTCCTCAATGTAAGATAAATGTAAAGAAACAGGATTAAGGAACAACACTACCAGGCGTGGAGTTGATCAGGCTCTTGCTGGTAAGACTTTAGTTAGGTGGTTGTGTAGGTTTTGCTAAGACCTGCATAAATACTTATGCAAACAATAAACATGTAATTAGCACATAATAAAATAAAATTGAAGTAAATAAAATAAAATAAATGCAGATACAAGGGTTGCCTCCCTGCTAGCGCTAAGTTTAACTTCTTCAGCTAGATGTAACCACTTAAGTTGTCATGTGGCTTCCATGTAATGAACTGATTAAGACATGAGAAAGAATTTCTGGCTGGCTTTTGCAGTTTATCCATTGATCCTCCAGGGTCTACTAATGATTGAAATATGAGACTGCACATATGACCAAATTGATTCAATCCCCTTTTTAATTTTCAAGGGATCATCTTCAATTGAGCACTAACTCTCATTTTCCTCATTTTACGGTTCTTTGGGATTAGGTCCAGCTCGGGAGGGTTAGATTCATGGTGTAAAGAAGCCGTTTCTGGTGAGATTGTGTCTATCAGGTAGGTATAGTGCCATGCATCATCATCATGTGGTTGTTTCTCAACATAAAAAATATTTTCTTCTAATGTCATATTTCCAAATGATAGATTCATGAGACCATTCCTACAATTGATAAGAGCATTAGCTGTAGCAAGAAAAGGTCTACCGAATATGAGTGGGATTTTTGACTCAGTGTCAACCACAGACTGCGTGTCTAGAATCAGGAAATCAACAGGGTAGTAGAATTTATCAATTTGCAATAAGACATCCTCAACTAATCCTCGTGGTGTTCTGATAGATCGGTCAGCTAACTGTAAGACCACAGATGTAGGTTTAATCTCTCCAAGTCCCAACTACTTATAGATAGAGTATATCATCAGTTTAATGCTAGCATCTAAATCTAATAAAGCTTGACCGAACTCATGTGTGCCAATGTGGCAGGTAATGGTGGGACATCCTAGATCTTTGTACTTTGGTGGAGTCCTCTGTTCAATTACTGCACTAGCCTGCTCTATTAAAAATGCAGTATTCTTCACATTGTGTTTCCTTTTTATAGTGCATAGATCCTTCAAAACATTCGCATAAGTGGGAACTTGTTTTGTCACATGTAACAACGGAAGGTTGATTTTTACCTGCTTTAAATGTTCTAGGATCTCACCATTTGGGCCTGGAGCTCTCGTTGTGGGCCTAAGTGCTTGAGGAAATGGTACTCTAACTGGGATATATGGAACTTGTTCTTCTTAGGGAGTATTTGCATTATTATCCTTAGTGACATCTACAGTGTTGGAGATGTCCTGCATCCCTACCTCTTTACCATTCCTAGTGAACATGCATTAACACCTTTTACATTAGCTGCTTCATGATCAGCCATTGCCATGTATTGCCCTTGTGGATTTGGTTGAGCCTGAGATGAGAATTTTCCTTGTTCTTGCACACTCAGGACATTAGTCAATTTAGGGACTTGACTCTTAATCTTCTTATTATCTTCAACTACCTGAGCTATCAATGACTCAAACCTTTGATTTTTTTTGCTCTGGACCTCCACAAATTCATGTACAGTGTCATCTAAAGAATTCCTAGGAATGACAGACATATGATACTGGGGAGCACTGTAACTTTTGGGTTGTGATGTCTGGGTAGGCTGATAAGACTCTTGTTTCAAACTAAGATTTGGATGGTTCCGCCAACTAGGATTATAAGTATCTGAATATGGTGTATAAGGCTTCTTGTACATCCATAAGGTATTGCATTGTTCCTCATATGTTCCCCTCATCTCACCATATACATGAAATTCTTGGGCTTTATGGTCAGTTCTCTTACACACAAAGCATATCCCTTGAGGTTCTAACTAGGCTACTGCATGCCTAGTCTTTCTATCTCTGGCTTTTAAGACTTCTAACTCTCTAGTTAATAGCTCAACTTGTGCCTTAAAACTATCATCTTCCCTAAAATGGGGTGTGTCATATCAGTGCTATCAATGGCATTAGGTCCAGTCCAAGTGTGAGATTTCTCAGCTAGGTCATTTAAGTACTCTAATGCCTCATGAGGGTCTTTTCGGATGAACTCGCCATTGCACATTGTTTCCACGAATTGGCACTCTCTAGGGGTTAGACTGTCATAAAAATAGCTCACTAAGCGCTAACTCTCATATCCATGGTGACAAAAACTAGCTAACATCTCCTTAAACCTCTCCCAAGTCTGATAAAGAGTTTCACTGTCTCTCTGGGAGAAGGTAGAGATCTGTCTTTTCAAGGCATTCGTCTTATGGTGTGGGAAATATTTATTAAAGAATGCCTGTGTCATTTCACCCAATGATCCTGTTGACCGAGATCATAAAGAATACAATCAGCTTTTAGCTATATCCTTAAGGGCAAAAGGGAAGAACTTAAGTCTAATTGTGTCGGTAGTCCCAAATCGGCCATGGAAAGTCAGTACAACCTCTTCAAACTCTCTAATGTGCACATAAGGGTTCTCGTTCTCCAAACAATGAAAGGTTGGGAGATACTGTATCATTCCAGGTTTAAAATCTACATGTGGTGCATTAGGAGAAAACATGATGCATGATGGTGTAGCTATGCGAGTGGGGTATAGGTACTCTTCAAGAGTCCTAATAGGTGGTCTCTCGTACTCACTCATGATGTGTGTGCTAGATAGATGTAGATGGTGTGGCAAAAAGATTGTCAAACAGACTTTCTGTGTCTGAGTTTTCATCTTCAATCCTAACAAATCTACCAAACCTATCCCTACGTCTCGGCATGCAATTAAACATGAGTAAAACTAGAAATAAAAATAAAAAAGGAATTAACTAAAAATAAATAAAAAAATATCAAAACTAAAATTAAAATTGAAATAAAATAAATAAAAACAAAAAAATAAAGAAAGAACGAAGTTACCGCTTTTGTTATTGACTAAGCAAACCTGCTCCTTTTGCTTGAAAACCGTCTTCCCAGTAACGTCGCCAAAATTTGATTACGCTCAAAAAGTACTTGCGGCTATCGCAGTATAGTTGGGGTGTCGATTCCTCAGAGAGATGGTTACAAAGAACTGATTTACTTAACAAAACGTTAGTAGTAATTACATGAAAAGATAATGATTGAATTGATAATATAGAATAAAACTGTGGAAAATACGTTGAAGAATATCAGTAGAGATAAACAGCAAAGCGTCAGGAATCCCTCTTGTATCAAATCCCTATATTCAGTTATTGATTCTATTTTATTACTGAATTGAAGGTTTCACATCCCAAACCAACAATCTGAAGATATTCAA
Source organism: Zanthoxylum bungeanum (assembly GCA_019454045.1). NCBI lineage: Eukaryota > Viridiplantae > Streptophyta > Magnoliopsida > Sapindales > Rutaceae > Zanthoxylum > Zanthoxylum bungeanum. Next base: position 51,579 of record SKCR01036951.1, read on the forward strand.
TTCTAAACATATTAGATTCTAAGTTATTCAATGATTACTTTATCTATGTTTACAACACACAAAGTTATCGTTATGACTTATCTAACGTCGACAATATACCCTCAGGCAATACTGCAGCGAAAGACCAACTCATAAAACAACTTTACCAGTCACAATTGGGTTCTCTAATCACACATAGAAAAAACATGACTGAATCTATATGCACGTTGAATAAACACAGTTTCTGGATTCATAAATCGTAGAATAATAAAGAATAATAAACATTAATTGTATTAAACGTTTAAGAGTATTTAGGAATCGACAACATGAACATAAAAACTTAAATACAAGAGTTCATCCTTAGCTTTGCTTAGGAGATTAGTTCTTCATGCAGAAGAGAAAAAATTGCCTTGATAGATCGGAGAGACGTCATGTCGACTTGAAGTTATTCGTTCTTCTCTCTCGAAATTGTGTTTGTAGCTCCTTGTTTTTTATTCTCTCTTGTTTTTTTTAAGGTTTAGGACGAGCTTAGGTTTATATAGATAAGTTTGGGAGTCCATATATGTGTAAAACACGACCAAAATAAGCTTCAGTAACTCTTCCGGGGCTCCGGGGTGCCAGAAAGTGGGTGTCGCGGCACCCAACTCATGGGACTTTTGTATGGAGTGTAGTCGATGGCGCGTCTCGATGCCAAGAAGTTGGGCGTCGTGACGCGTGATAGAATTCTGGACTTTGTGTTTTCTTCATTTCCGCTCTTCCTACATGCTTCTTATGCGTCTGTAAGGTCCTGAAATACACGTAATTGCTCCAAAATTCATTTTCCATTGCTCCTAATAACAAAACACAAAATAAACTCTAATTAAGATTAAATACATGATAATTAAACCGAGTTATCGATGTTCAAAGTACACTTTCATGCACTTATCACTTATTACGGAAGGTGAAACCATCTTATGATAATAAATGGCTTCACCTTTCTTGGCATTTGTCTGACGATATCTTTTGATGTGTTTGTTTCCTTTTAGCATTTAGCTTTGTTGCTAGGAGGGCTTGTCCTATCTAGCTTTCTGGGATATGCCCTTGTGCTTTTGTTCTTTCTTTTGTTTTATATATACTTACCTTATCCAAAAAAAAAATTGACATTCTTATCATTGGAAACGATATAGGATTGATGCAAAGTGTGAAAGCCTACATTTGCAATAACTTCTCCATGAAAGATATGGGTTAAGCTTTCTATATACTAGGTATAAGGCTCTACCGAGATAGAATTATGAAGCTTATAGGGTTATCGCAATCGACGTACTTAGATAAGATGTTAGAAAGGTATGGTTTTACCAACTGCAAGACAGCAAATGTACCTTTTCGATACGGCATACATCTTTCGAAGAAAATGTCACCTCAAACTCAGGAAGAAAAAGTTAGGATGTCTAACTTGCCATATGCTTCTTGTATTGGAAGCATAATGTATGTTATGCTATGTACAAGACTTGACATCAGTTTTTGCGTCAGTGTGAGTAGCCAATATCAATCTGATCCAGGTAATGATCATTGGACAGCTGTGAAACATATCCTGAAATATCTTAAGGTTACTAAGGATAAGTTTATGATATATGGATAAAATGAGCTACAAGTTAGGGGTTATACAGACTCCGACTTCCAGGGAGATCCAGATGATAGAAAATCTACATCAGGATACATAATTACCCTTAACGGTGGTGCGGTTAGTTGGCGATGTTCAAAGCAAGGCTCAACAGTTGATTCCACCACCGAGGTAAAATTTATAGCGACTTCAGCAGCTGCTAAAGAAGCTGTATGGATTATAAATTTTATCACAGAATATGGTGTTGTGCCTAGTATTGTGGATTCAATCCCATTGTGTTGTGATAATAGTGGAGCCATTGCGCAAGCTAATGAGCCGAGGGCGCATTCCAAGTCTAAGCACATGGAAATGAAATAATGCGTAATTAGAGAGATTATTAAATGAAAAGACATAGTGGTCTTGAAGGTTCAAGGACTATACAACATAGTAGACTCGCTTACAAAGGCCTGACCTCCTAAGTTATTCGATAAACATATGGAGGAGATGGGACTGCGGTACCATCCAGATTGGTACTAAGTAAGTGGGAGTTTGTTGAAGTTGATGCTTAGAGTGCCAATCCGAATAATGTATTGTATATTTTATTATTTATTAATAAAATAACTATATTTTCATTTCATACCTTATTAATGGTATTGTCATTATGCATATTAGATTGATGTATAAATATGCTAAGAATGACATTGAACTTAGAATAGTTTTATAGTAATACTGGTGGTCCGATATTGGGATAAATATTATTATTGTAAACTATTCTTAAAATAAATATTCCTAGTCGTTGGTTTTGGAATACGGTCGAATTCATATAACCTAGAAGACTAACACATGTCGTATATTGGAATTGGAGTTCCAATGGTTTAAACCCGATGTACCATGAGCTTTGGAAGCTCGTATAGACGTGTGAGTATTGGTTGGACCGAATACTGAATGACTCACAGGCGATTCCTAATAGTTGGAAGTACATACCACCGTCAATAGGAATCTCCTCGAGTCAAGTAGCATATGTGATCCTTTGACTAAATGATAGCATTGATTTTGTGTGAGATCCTCCACACTTTGATGCCATGTATGTCATAAACCTTTCATGGTCTGGACTCAAGATGTTCATTGGGTGTGGAGCGATGCACTCATTAATCAAGTACGAATCAAGATAGAATATGTCGGCTCGTATGTGTACCATAAGCGGTTTAGGTATCCATGTAAGTAAGTCACGATTCTTAAAACTTCGGTCAAATTCGATCACCTAGGGTGGATCGCATCAGTTGTAAAGAATCGTGGACATGCCGACATGAGATGTGCGCCTCGAAAATTTGACGGTGTATTCTATGTTTCCCTAAGCACAACTCTGATAGCCTACGACGGAGGGATTGTTAAACATATGTGATGGCGTCGACTTGTATAGTTTAGAAAGGTCGTTCGTATTCTTCGTGAATTCGGAGGTGGTCGAATTGCGTACATATTAGCTAGGCTTATATGACGAACGTGTCTGAACTTAGAGAGTCCCAATATGAAGTGTACTCGTTGAGCACTTAGGTAGCCGATTATTTTTGATAAAAATAATATTCGATATTATAATTATCAACTAAGATAATCAAGTGTTATTGGATAACACTGATTATTAACTTTGACCTAATTGGATTTGTCGTAATTTCATAATTATCTCTACAATTTTAGGATATTATGGTAATTACAAGTATGTAATTATAGGTGTTTTTGGCTTGATTTATTTGGATTAAATTAAAGTGGCAAATATTGAACTAATCTATTCCTAATCGTTTTCTTGATTTAATTGAATTAAATCAAAGTGGTAGACAAAGGTGATTAGTCACACCTAATTATACATGTTTGGATAAATTAGATTAAGCCCACATAAAAGTTGATTAGAATTTTTATTAATTAAAATTGCCTAAGTTTTTCTATAAATAGCAAGCTTTATGAAGGTTTTAATTAAGCTTAAGAAAGCTAAATACAAACAATTCTTAGAGAAATTAGCCTAAGTTAGAAAAGTGTTTAGAGAAGCTTTGTGAGGTCTCTACAACATTTCATCTAGGAGAAATCAAGATTGGATCTTGGAGTGAAGTTTTTTTTTTTGGATAAGGTAAGTATATAAAACCAAAAGAAATAACAAAAACACAGGGGCATACCCCAGACAGCTAGAGAGGAAAATCCCTCCTAGTAACAAGAGCTAAAAGCTATGTAGGAAACAAATACATCAAAAGATATCGTCAGACAGATGCCAAGAAAGGTAAGCCATTTATTATCATAAGATGGTTTTACCTTTCGTAACAAACTAGCACGTGTCCGAACAGAAACACAATATCGGTGAGAAGAACACTAAATGGACGAAGAAGCTCATCATGAAGGTGAGCATTTCTCTCTCTCTCTCCATATGTAGTAAACTGAGGCTGCAAATGAAAGTCGAACCAATATTGTTAGTGTCATACACATGCCACAGGATCTCTAAGCGTGATTCGTGTGTGAATTAATCGAAGGAAGTTGCGGAAAAACTCACCTTGATCGGATTTAGGATTTCAAAATTCCTTCTTTGTTGGAGCTCCAAGCTTATTTGTTGAGTTCAAAACTCTTGGGTGAGTTTCCCTATCACTTTATTATGACTCCTAAAGTGCTATCAATGAGGAATTTTGCAACAAAATTCCATGGGGAAGAGAGAAGAGCTCACGACATTTTGGGTTTTGGAGGAGAGAATGAATAGTTCTTTTGTTTTCAAAACTTGTAAAGTGTGTTGACTTCCAAAAGTTATGTTTGTGTGATTAAAGTCTAACCATTAATATTTCCAACTACTTCCATCACCTTGTGACATGTGATGTAAGTTGTGGGTCCCACCCAATTTGAATTCAAAATTCAAGTTGGTTCACACAACACACTTTGGGCCCGATTTCTTTTAATCTGATTAAACGAATTTTTCATCGCAACGTAATTAAATCTAATTTAATTAAATAATAATACCTCGCAAAATTATTACGAAAGTCGCTTACGAATTAATTCTAAATTAATTAGTTCGCTAGAATTAAAATCCAATTTAATTCCGCATTGAAATCCAATTTCAATTAATATAACTAATATATTATTTTAGCCCAATTAAATAAAATAGTAAAATCTAATTTCACTATTAAATTCATTTTGCCGATTAATTACAAATTAATCGCGTTCTCTCCTCTCGACGAATTTAATCCCAGATAAATTCTCGACACAATTAATCTCAGATTAATTCTTTCTCTGATAATAAATCCCAGATTAATTCTTACCGTAATTAATCCCAGATTAATTCTTACCGTAATTAATCCCAGATTAATTTTCTCTCTCATAATTAATCCCAAATTAATTCTGTTCGAGTCAAATGTCAACGGTGAATCTTTGGGAAGCGACCCAAGAGATCCCTGGATATGTTTACAGTAAATACGGTCATCGGACTATCCGAATACGTGCGTACCTGGTACCATATTCTTACCGATTTACAAGACATGGTTGGCTTTTAGCAAAGCAGCATGCCTACCTAATTCTCCAGAAATATTCAACGAAGAATATACAATCTTTATCAGGCGTAGTATACAGTGTATTGCGTATTACGATCCAGTATCGGATGTCACATACTAGGTCTTGGGCTGGAATTATGTCTGCCCCATACGAAGCATATATCGGATCACTGGCAACTAGTCTCTATAATCGGATAATCATGACCTAGTCATATTATCCCGATGACTGCAGTACTTAAGAGTACTAGTTATGTATCATACATGATCATCATCTCCATATGACTGAAGTGATACTTCCATCTTGACTTCACACCCAATACACTACGATTCTCAGTATACCCAGAAGAGGCGTACACATAACCTGTTAAAGCCCCGGATGACCAAAACCAAAGCGTACTGATTGTCGCAAGTATTAGCGATGCAAGTCTCAGGTTAAGACCAAATACACCTTCCCTTATTCGGATTACCATAGATACATAGTCATACTACCAATGGGATTCCGAGGGGTCTATCCAGATCGAAGCTGTTCTCGTACCATCGGTAAACAGAACCTCCTATTACACTTGCATAAGTATCCAATACTTAAATATATGAGAATTATGCCGTTAAGCTTCCATAACGCGCACAAGTGCAATACTAGCCTATTTCGCATTATCGATGTCTAGTCTCGATAATACTACGACTAGGGATATTTAATGATTAAACCGTTCGTGGATTAATATTGTCTCATATCTTATTAATCTGGAACTAATCATAAGGACTTTTATCTTTTATATATCCAAGTAATCTAATTACAAAATGATAAAAGAGCAATTTCCTTTGTCACATAGTTAATTTTGTACAAGAACACCATGTCCTTTACAAAATAGTGATGCTATAGGTCATAATTGTCCAACAATCTCCCACTTGGCCTATATAGCCAATCACTCAAGTGTCCGACACTTGAACTATGTACGGGTCGCTCATGCTTATGCTGATGCGATTTATTTGATCATCACATCGCCACGATGTATGATCTCACGAATCAGATAAAACCATCGAAGTACATACTTGGATCAATGATGAGACCGTAGACCGTAATTCCTTAGCCTGCGCTGTAGCCTAGCTAAGCTGCTAACAGAATTACTCATAATCCCAGATAAATTCTCAACGTAATTAATCCCAGATTAATTCTTTCTCTGATAATTAATCCCAGATTAATTATTACCGAAATTAATCCCAGATTAAGTCTGTTCAAGTCAAATGTCATCAGTGAATATTTGGGAAGCGACCCAAGAGATCCATGGATATGTTGGCAGTAAATACGGTCATCGGACTATCCGAATATGTGCGTACCTGGTACCACGTTCTTACCGATTTACAAGACATGGTTGACTTCTAGTAAAGCACCGTGCCTACCCAATTCTCTAGAAATATTCAACGAAGAATATACATTTTTTATCAGGCATAATATACAGTGTATTGCGTATTACGATCCAGTATCGGATGTCACATGCTAGACCTGTGGCTGGAATTGTGTCTGTCCCGTACGAAGCATAGATCGGATCACTGACAACTAGTCTCTATAATCAGATAATCATGACCTAGTCATATTATCCCGATGACTGTAGTACTTAAGAGTACTAGTTCCGTATCCTACGTGATCATCATCTTCATATGACTGAAGTGATACTTTCATCTTGACATCACACCCAATACACTACGATTCTCAGTATACCCAGAAGAGGCATACACATAACCTGTTAAAGCCCCGGACGACCAAAACCAAAGCGTACTGATTGTCGCAAGTATTAGCGATGCAAGTCTCAGGTTAAGACTAAATACACCTACCTTGATTCGGATTCCCATAGACACATAGTCATACTACCAACGGGATTCCGAGGGGTTTATCCAGAGCGAAGCTCTTCCCGTACCATCGGTAAACAGAACCTCCTATTACACTTACATAAGTATCCAATACTTAAATATATGAGAACTATGTCGTTAAGCTTCCATAACGCGCATAAGTGCAATACTAGCCTATTCCGCATTATCGATGTCCAGTCTCGATAATACTACGACTATGGATATTTAATGATTAAACTGTTCGTAGATTAATACTGTCTCATATCTTATTAATCCAGAACTAATCATAAGGATTTTTATCTCTTATATATCCAAGTAATCTAATTACAAAATGATAAAAGAGCAATTTCCTTTGTCACATAGTTAATTTTGTACAAGAACACCATGTTCCTTTTTAAAATAGTGATCCTATGGGTCATAATTGTCCAACAAATATATGATATAAGGAGCCTCCAGCGTACTGATCCATCTACTCAATAGTTTGCATGCAAATCCGGGAGCTCCAATCTAAACCATACATATCCAACACAGACGTCCAAACCCAGGATGAGTAAGGGCACTAGAAGAAAAGGTGATCTACGTCCTCCCCAGAGCAACCACATAGTACACATCTCGAGCATGCAGAAATACCGAAACTCATCAGCCTATCCTGAGTACAAAGGCACCCTGAGTGGTCAACTAAAGCAGAAAAGAATGGCGCAGGATAGGCTTACGAGACCACACAATCTGATACCAATGCACCAAGGTGCCCCTCATCCTCATAGCATTCCAAGCACTCATAATAGAAAAAATACATCTATGATCGTCCTCCCAAACCAGATCATCCTCCTTCAGACTATCGAGATTGGATGCAGACTATTGAGTGGATGGATCAGTATACTAGTGGTCCTTATGTCATTTACTAGTTCGACATTCGTTTGCAACTTCAGTTTATTACATCTGAAGGGAGAGAAATGCTCTCATTCATGATGAGCCTCCTCGCCCCTCTAGTGTTTTTCTCACTGATATTGTGTTTTATATTCGGATGTGTGCTAGTTTATTACGAAAGGTTAAACCATCTTATGATAATAAATGGTTTCACCTTTCTTAGCATCCGTCTGATGATATATTTTGATGTTATTGTTTCCTTTGTAGCTTTAGGCTTTTACTGCTATAGGGGCTTGCTTTTTCTAGTTGTCTGGGGTATGCCCATGTGCTTTTGCATTTTTTCTTTTTGGTTAATATACTTACCTTATCAAAAAAAATATCTACCAACATCATTAGAACCATTCAACACATTTGCATAACTAAGGACACCATCCACACCAAAACTGGGAGACCCCGAAACTTATGAACCAACCTCACTGCTTCCTTGCAACCCCTCACTGCCTCCCCAATACTCTCTAATTCCGTGAGAGCCACCGCTTGATCATTCATACACACTGCATTTCCAGGAGATGTAGCAATGGCCTTATCAGACACATACACTGCCTCAGCAACGCTGTCCTTACTAAAAAAATCATTCCCCAACCTCCTCAACACCTTCTGGTCAACACCACAGTTTTACCCCAATTCCAATTCACCTGTGCATTCACCGGACCAACAAACTTCCTCTGTTCAAATCAGAAACAATAGAACCTCGACTAATATTATGGGAACTACCTCCACAAATAATGCTACCATGACCATGAAGACCAAATCCAGAACCAAGCTTAAAATTGGAACACTGGTTACCCGTATCGAAAATAGTCCCAGAAAGGCAAGAATTCCCTAAGAGAGGCACAAATATGGGAGGAGAACAAGCAGAGCTCAGCTGGCTTCTCTGACCAATAAGAAACAAAGGACGCTTGGAGACCGGTCCAGGTTCTGAAGAAGCGTGACCCGGCTTGCTCGGTGGAGCCAAATAGCTGAAGATACAAGACTATAAGAGCTCAACAAAGTGGCCAACTAAGCAAGATCCAAGACTTCCAAAAGCTGGATTCAGTCTCACCTGACCCAACTCGGATCCGGAAGGGCTAGATCTGGATCCTGAAGTCGATAAGAAGATGGAGGTTAAATGAGTTGTGGTGATTCCTCTAATGAGAGCTCGAACCGGAGAAGTGGGCGAACCCAGAGTGAGTTCATGAGCAACAGGCTTAATGGCTTCGCAACCCAAAACGTCGCCAATAACAGAATGAAGACAAGATTGTTGAATCAAGATTGGATCTTGGAGTCCAGCTTGCAAACCCTGTAAGTTCTCAAACCATTTCAATAAAGAGAAGGTGATTGGATTTTTTTACCAAGCTTACTAGGTAAGTTTGAACTTCTCTTAAGCTATGTTCTTCATTAGTGAGTTTTCATTAGTGAGACATAGTGATGAAATATGTATTGGATGCATGATTACATAGCTTAAAGTTGAAATAATGCTAATAAATTGTGTTAGGATGCTTTGGACGTATAAACACAATATTTAGGTCAAATATGTTCATGTAAATTAATAAGAGTTTGGAACTATAGATTAAAGCTTAGAGCTATGGCTACCATTCTAGAATCACTTGATCATCTTTGGGTGAACTAGAATTGTTCATGAGATATTTCATATTGGGATTCTAAATTGGTTTATGTTTTGATTCAAAAAAATAAATAGATGTATTTAGAATACATTTATGTTAGTTGTATAACATGTGTTGTGGTTGGTTTTGATGTTAAAATTGGTTTTAAGGTGTATTGAAATGATAAGAGAAAATTGGAAGTGTTTAGGATTGATTTGAAGGTTGAAATTGCTCACTGCCTAAGGGAGCGTCGCAACACTGACCTTCCAGCATCGCGACACTTAACATTAGACCTAAGAGCATCGCAACTCCCACTCTTCTACGTCGCGACGCTAAGATGTTCAGCTCTCGTAGTTGATCTTGCACTTTGGAGCGTCTTGACTCCCAAGGCTCTATGTCGCGACTTCGAGGGCTGATGAACACTAAAACTTCATTTTCTCTGTTCTGGAGTTTTTGGACTCTGATTTGGTCCCCATTTTTTCCCATGGACTCATATCGGAATGTAGTTTTCATTAAAATATTTTAAAATCACCTATGTCTGATATCCTTGGTTTAGACCCACTTCTGCTGCACGGGGCACCTATCCGACCCTAGGATCTCCACAACTGCCCCAACAGACAATACTCTTGGGAGTTTGTCTGCCCATGCTCCTTTCACTTTTTCTAGTCTTTTCTTCAGTGTACGGATAATAGTCTTGTTGGAAGACTCAGTTTGATCGTTAGCTTGTGGGAAGCGTGGAGTTGAGAAGTTGAGTTTGATACCCCAATTTCTACAGAAGTCTTGGAAGCGATGGTTGATGAATTGTGAACCGTTATCAGTCATTATCTCCCTTGCAAGCCCAAACTGACAGATGATGTTTTTCCAAATGAAGGTTTGGACTTCACGGTCTCGTATCTTGGCGAAGGCCTCTGCTTCAATCCATTCAGAGTAGTAGTCTGTGAGTGAAAACATGTAGACTCATTTTCCCGGGATGGTTGGGAGTTTTCCTACAATATCCATCCCCCATTTCATGAACGGCCACGAGGATAGAATGAGGTTGAGTCTTTCTGGCAACAGATGTGACACGGGAGTGAACTTTTGACATTTACAACATCGGCGGGCGAAGTCCACTGTGTCGGCTCGCACGGAAGGCCAATAATATCCTGCTGTGTGAGCTCGACATGCCAAACTCCTTCCCCCAGAATGGTTCCCATATTCCTCTTCATGTAACTCGATCGGGACGTACTGGGCTTCTTCTATGGTGACGCACTTGAGGTAAGGCCATGAGTAAGACCTTTTCAAGAGTTGGTCATAATACTGTGACGCGAAACTCACTTGGAGGATTAGGCCAAGCAAACCCCTCGCAACGGACAGAACCCCAAGAACCGCGAATTTGATTTTCTAGGAACAAAACCCTTCCAAGGCCACAAAGAAGACCAACAAAGAACTTGTCTTTGAGAACCCTTAAGATGATTCCTTGAGGTGTTCTGCTAGCACAGAGACGCCACTAAGGTTGCCACGCCTTAGATAAGTCGATTGCATGAAATAAGGGGAATCCCTCCCTTAAGCAATTTTTGGACAAAAGCCAAGCTCTCAATGGAGATGAATTTCGAAATTTGATGATTAGCTTCTCATTAAGATGAAATGAGTTTAAATAGTATAATGAAAGAAACCCTAATGGGTGCAAAATGACCAAAACACCCTAAGTTGCTAATTAATGGCTATTAAATGGCCATGCCCTTAATAGACATTTAATAACAAACACAAAGTCAAAAGAAACAAAGACTTAATCAATAACAAACAAAGACTTAATAAATAACTTTGCCAAAAAAGTCTAAAGTAAAAACACAAAATAATAAAAGTCAACAAATGTGGAAAACTTTTCCAAATTTGTCTAAAGTTGTTTCCTTGCACCAAAAGTCCTCCAAATTCGTGGCTTCTATGTATAAAGGCATAATGATGTGTCATAAAGTCCAATAAGTCTTGTCTTGGCCGAATATTTAGTGTTGGGCTTGAATCAGCTTGATCCGTTAAAAATATACTCGGCTTCAAGATTACTGGTGCGTTACTCTGGTATGACTTGGGTAAAGTGAAATAGCTTTGGACCCACTCCATTGAAGCACTCATGTGACGCCAATATGCCCCGAAGATGTCTGTCACACTCGACCATGGCATTCTGCGCTAGCCCCACTGACAAGAAACCCAGCCCCTTGGCATATGGCTAATAGGCCGTTAGTTTTAAAACTTTGGCATTCTAATTTATCTTTGACTAAGGAGGATTTGTTCAAGGTTCCGGTCTGGCTCAGACTTTTTGACCTTCCTTTTTCTTTATGGACGGCGAAAGGGATTAGCTGTGTGGCAAGTGCAGTTGGGAAACCTCTCAATGTTGACCATATTACCCAGTCCAGGAAACGTCTCAGCTTTGCTCGTGTTTGTGTTGAGATTGATGCTCGGAATCCCCTTATCGAGGAGATTGTGTTCCAATACCCTAATGGCACTAGGGTTCCTATTAGGGTTGAGTTTGAATGGGTTCCTGTGAAATGTTCTACTTGTGAAGTTTTTGGGCACTCGGTGAATTCGTGCCCCAAAAAGGCACCTAGTAAGGAGATTAAAAGTCTTCCTCAGCCTGCTATTCCTAAGCCACCTCCTCCGTCTACGAATAAGGATGCTCCTTTTGATTCTGCTAAGGCTCAGGAGGGGGCTTGGATCCCGGTCACTAAAAATAAGAAAGTTAAGGGTACTTCTTTGAACCATCCTGTTAGTTCGAGTGATGTGGTGCCTCTGATTGCTGAGAGAACTCTTGTTTTGGGAGAGTGTTCTTCTAATGGGTTGAATCCGACTTTGGTTACTCATTCTCTGCCTGTGATTTCTTATGAGACTGCTTCTATGGTGATAGATGGTAATTTGAAAGGGGAAAACTCCATTGACCCTTCACAGCTTGGTGAGGATCTTCCTTATACTGAGGTAAATGAGTGCTCGCCGTCTGCAGTTTATGATTCGCCTACTCCGTTGGTTAACAGTTTGGCTATTAAGGCTGTTGATTCCCTGGACTCTAAGAAATTGACTTATGGTAACAAATCCAAAAAGGGTTCAGGTGGTAAAAGGAGTCAGAAGTGGAAGACTTGGGGGGGGGTCGTCGACGTTGATTTGTGGGTTTGGCCTTTTTTCATCTGTTTTAATGATTTTTGGTTGTTGGAATATTAGAGGTCTCAATGACCCATTAAAACATGCTGAAGTCAGGAGGTTTTTTAGTGAGGAGAAGCTCTCGTTGTGTGGTTTAGTTGAAACCAAGGTTAAGGAGGTTAATCTTATGAATGTCTCTCGTGCGATTAATCCTTCTTGGAAGTTTTTTTGCCATTCTGATATTAGTCCGTTTGGTCGTATCTGGGTATGTTGGAATCCTAGTGATGTTGTTGTTAGCATTATTCAGTCCTCAGCTCAAGCTATTCACTGCCGTGTGACTCCTATTTCTGGGGTTTGGAATTGTGTAGTTTCAGTGGTTTATGGTGAGTGTGATTACGAGAAGCGGCGAGAACTTTGGGCTGACCTGCTTAATTGTGGTAGTATGGTTGATGATTCCCAATGGCTTGTTTTAGGTGATTTCAATGCTATCCGTTCTCTGTTTGAGCATAGTGGTGGATCTGTGGCTTGGCCAGCTTGGAAAGATGACTTGGGTTGCTGTTTGGGTCAAGCTGGCTTGGATGATCTGCAGTTTTCTGGGTGTAAGTTTACTTGGTTTAATAAGCATATTCAGTCTCCTATTTGGCGTAAGTTGGACCGTGTTCTGGTAAATCCTTCTTGGGAGTGTATTTTCCCGGGTTCTTCTGCCCGCTTTCTTCCTTCTCGGATTTCTGATCACTCTCCTATGGTTGTTAAGCTTGCAGAGCTCCCTAAAAGGAAAATTCCCTTTAAATTCTTTCAGTTTTGGGTGGATCATCCTGATTTTCTTTCTGTTGTGGCTAGGGCTTGGGATATTGATGTTCATGGTACTACAATGTTCCGGTTATGTTTTAAGCTAAAGAATGTTAAGGCGGCTTTGAAGAAATTTAATGTTGAGCATTTCTCTAAGATTTCTTGTCGAGTTTTGGAGATCAGGAAGGAGTTGGATAGAGTACAGTGTGCTTTACAGGACTTCCCCAGTGGCCCTGCTCTGTTAGCTGAGGAAGCTCGTCTTTTAGTGAGTTATGGTGATTTAAGTCGGGCTGAAGAAGGCTTTAATAGACAGAAATCTCGTGTTCAGTGGCTTAACATTGGGGATCAGAATTCTAAGTTCTTCTTTACCGCTATGAAGAGTTTTCATGGCCGTAGTAAGATTACTTCTATTACTAAAGAGGATGGTACCCGAGTGGAGGAAGATGCTTTGGTTAGAGATGAGATTGTTTCTTTTTTGAGTCCCTTTTTGGTCCTCAGCATCGTCAGCAGGATTTTGATAGGGTGACCCTCCATTCTGCTATTACTAGACATGTGACTGAGGAGCAGAGTATGGCTCTTTCTCGTGAGGTTGAGGATGAGGAGATTAAGGCTGTTTTGTTCGGGCTGAAAGAAAAAAAGCTCCAGGTCCGGATGGGTTTAATTCGGGTTTCTTTAAGAAGTGTTGGAATATTATGGGGAATGATGTCTTATGTGCTATTCATTCATTCTTTTCTTCTGGATGTCTTTTGAGGCAGGTAAATACTACATCCATTGCTCTGATTCCTAAGATTCCTAATCCTACCCAGGTTAAGGATTATAGGCCCATTTCTTGTTGTAACACCATTTACAAGTGCATTGCTAAGCTGATTGCGAACAGAATTAAGGTCATTCTCCCTTCAGTGATCAGTCAGAATCAATCTGCTTTTGTCGAGGGAAGGCATATTAGCGACAATATTCTCTTGTGTCAGGAATTGGTTCGGAATTATCACCGGAATGGCGGTTCCCCGAGGTGTGCTCTTAAGATTGACTTGATGAAAGCTTATGACACTGTTCGTTGGGATTTTTTGGTTGAGGTTCTGCGGACTGTTGGTATTCCTGAGAGGATGGTGGGTTGGATTCAGGAGTGTATGACTACTACGAGATTCTCTGTTTCTATTAATGGAGAGCTGCATGGATTTTTCTCTGGGGGTTTCGTGGGTTGCGACAAGGTGATCCTATGTCTCCTTATCTTTTTTGTTGGCTATGGAAGTTTTATCAGGCCTTCTTCGTAATATGGCTACTGATCCGGGTTTCCAGTTCCACTGGCGGTGTTCAAAGGACCGTCATACTCATCTCTGTTTTGCAGATGACCTTATGATTTTTTGTAAAGCAGATGCATCCTCTGTTTCTTTGACCAAGGATTGTATTGGGCAGTTCAGTGGTTTATCAGGTTTAATTCCGAATCCAGCTAAGAGTCATCTCTTCTCTTCTGGCATATCTCTTTCTATGCAAGACCAACTGCGTGATGTGTTAAGATTCCAGGTGGGGACTCTTCCTGTGAGGTATTTGGGGGTTCCTTTGATCTCTACTAAACTTAGGGCCTCTTACTGTGCTTCTCTTGTGGATCGTATTGTTATGCGTGCTAAAAGTTGGAGTTGTAAGTTTCTCTCTTATGCAGGTCGACTCCAGCTTATAAAGTCTGTTTTGTTCTCCATTCAAGTTTATTGGTCTTCTTTATTTATTCTTCCTAAGTCAGTGATTAGGAAGGTGGAGACTATCCTTCGTTCTTTCCTTTGGAAGGGTAGTGCGCTTATCCTACTGGGGCTAGAGTAGCTTGGAGCAAAATTTGTTTACCTCTTAAGGAGGGGGGGCTGGGTATAAAGAGTCTGGAAGCTTGGAATAGAGCGGCTATTGTCAAGCATATTTGGTTTCTCTGTTCTGGCCAGGTTTCTTCTTGGTCTACTTGGGTTTACTCTTATTTACTGAGGGGGAGAAGTTTTTGGGAGATCCCACGTCCTTCTGATTGCTCTTGGAGTTGGCGTAAGATTTTGGAGCTTCGTTCTTGGTCCCGTCGGCGGATGAGAGTGAGTATTGGGAATGGTGAGTCGACTTTATTGTGGTTTGATAATTGGCATCTTGTAGGCCCGATTGAGGACTCATTGGGCGAGAGAGTGATTTATGATTCTGGATTGGATAGGATGGCGACAGTTGCTTCCATTATCTCTGATTCTGCTTGGCATTGGCCCCCTTCTAGATCTGCTGCTCTTGTTGATTTGGTTCATACTCACCTTCCGTCTCCTTCTAGTTTGAGGGAGGATGTGCTGGTTTGGGAGGATGATAGAAATGGGAGATTTTCTATGGATAGTGTCTGGAATGCTTTGAGGTCTAGGAGACCCGAGATGCCTTGGTCCCGAGTTGTCTGGTTCCGGAAATCTATTCCCCGTCATTCTTTTCTTCTTTGGATGTCTATTCAGGGAGGCCTTTGTACTCAGGACAGTCTGATGAAATTTGGTATATCCTCATGCTCGCGGTGTATCCTTTGTGGTTGTTCGAGTGAGGACATCGATCATCTTTTCTTTCAGTGCCTCTTTTCATCGAGGCTTTGGTCGTCTGTGCTAGCCATGTGTGGATTAGATTGGAGCTGTCGAGATTGGCGCCAAACTGTTGAGTGGCTTTGTCAGTTCTCCGATGCCTCTTATATCATCTTCTGGTTCGTCTGTCCTTTGCAGCGTCAGTTTACCATATATGGAGGGAGAGGAATGCTCGCACTCATGATATGCCTCTTAGGCCAGTTTCTGTTCTTCTATATGATATTGTTTTTGATGTTCGGAATCGTGTTAGTTCTTTACGTAAGGTGAATCCATCTTATGACAATAAATGGCTTCACCTTTCGTGGCACTTGCCCGATGACATCTTTAGTTGATCTCTTGTAGCCGTTTGGCTTTCTTCTAGGAGGGCTTGTCCTCTCTAGATCATGGGGGATGCCCCTTTGCTCTTGTATAGTTTTCCTTTGTTATAATACTTACCTTATCCAAAAAAAAAAGAAACCCACTTGGATTCGAAATCCTAGCAACCCCAAGCAACAGACAGAACCCCAAGAACCGCGAATTTGATTTTGTAGAAACAAAACCCTTCCAAGGCCACAAAGAAGACCCACAAAGAACTTGCCCTTGAGAACCTTTAAGATGAATCCTTGTAGTGTTTTGCTAGCAATGGAGACGCCACTAAGTTTGCCAAAACTTAGATTAGTCGATTCAAACTTGAAAAGGGGAATCCCTCCCTTACAAGAATTCGGCCATAGCCAAAACTTTAAGCTTTTGAGTTTTTATAAATTTCGTTGATTGTTTTTCCAAATGAAAAAGAAAGAAAGCTTAAATAGTGATACAAAAGAAACCCTAAAGGCATAAAGACAACAATGCCCCTAAATACGAAATTACAAAAATGCCAAGTCTTTAAGTCTTCAAATGCCTAGGAAGTTTTATTCTAAACTGATTTGGGCCAAGTGAAATGGCTTTGGGCCCTTTCCATCGAAGCCCACATGCGTCTCTATTTGTTTGTTGCAGTCAGCCATAAAACTCTGAACTAATCCCGCCATTGCTTCTCTGAGTCTTTTGGTCCTCTGCCTCGTAATTGGCTCTTCTGGTACTTGTAATGGGTCTTTTGCTTTGTTTTCGGCCTGGATCATGTCATCCCCTCCCTCTTGAAAATGATTCGACCTCGAATTTGTACCTGCATCAAAATGAGTTAAGTCAGAAACATTAAATGTAGCAGACACATTATACTTACCTTGTAAATCCAGCTTGTATGCATTGTCATTAATCCATTCCAAGACTTGAAATGGACCATCCCCTCTCGGTTGTAGCTTAGATTTACGTTGTTCAGGAAATCTCTCATTGCGCATGTGTACCCAAACCCAATCTCCTGGCTGAAATACCACACACTTTCTTCCCTTATTAGCATGAGAAGCATATTGCTCATTCTTTCGTTGTATTTACTCTCTTGCTTTCTCATGTATATGCTTCACCAAATCGGCTTTCCTTTTTCCATCTAGCCCCGCATGCTCATCAACAGGCAAAGGTAACAAATCTAATGGAGTTAGTGGCTGAAAACCATAAACAATTTCAAATGGTGAGTAAGATGTAGAGGAATGAATACTACGATTATATGCAAATTCAACAAAAGGTAAACAATCCTCCCAGGTTCTTAAGTTCTTATTGATAATAGTACGCAATAACTAAGTCAAAGTCCTATTAACAACCTCGGTTTGACCATCAGTTTGGGGGTGGCAAGTAATAGAATACAAAAGTTTAGTTCCCAACTTACCCCATAAAACTTTCCAAAAGTGACTAAGGAATTTGACATCACGATCTGAAACTATACTCCGTGGAATCCCATGGAGTCGTACTACTTCTCTAAAGAACAAGTCAGCAATGTTAGTGGCATCATCAGTTTTATGACATGCTATAAAGTGTGCCATCTTACTGAACCTATCAACCACTACAAAGTTGGAATCTCTACCCTTCTTAGTCCTAGGTAAACCCAAGATAAAGTCCATCGATATATCTACCCATGGTTCACTAGGTATAGGCAATGGTGTATACAACCCATGAGGCATAACCTTAAATTTAGCCTGTTTACAAGTTAAGCATTTATCACACAAACGTTCAATATCTCTCCGCATTTTAGGCCAATAAAAATGTTCACTCAATACCCCTAAGGTTTTGGCAATGCCAAAGTGCCCCATTAAACCTCCCTCATGTGCTTCCCTCACTAACAACTCTTGCATACTACAAACATGAATGCATAATCTATTCTCCCTAAACATAAACCCATCATGTTGGGAATTTACTAAAAGCAGACTTTTCACATGCAGCATAGATAGTAATAAAGTCAATATCACTAGCATAAAATTCTTTAATAAATTCAAACCCAAGCATTCTTGCACTCAATGAAGTAAGTAAAGCATACCTTCGCGATAGTGCATCGGCGACAATGTTTTCCTTACCTTGTTTGTAGCAGATTACATATGGAAATGTCTCAACAAACTCTAACCATTTTGCATGTCGTTTTTTCAGCTTACCTTGGCCCTTCAGATGCTTCAATGATTCATGATCAGTATGGATCACAAACTCTCGAGGCCACAAATAATGTTGCCAAGTCTCAAGGGCTCGCACTAGTGCATACAACTCCTTGTCATATGTGGGGTACCTCAAAACTTGCTCCATTCAGCTTCTCACTAAAGTAAGCTATTGGCCGCTTTTCTTGCATAAGAACCGCTCCAATGCCTATCCCGGATGCGTCACACTCAATCTCAAATGTTTTCTCAAAGTTGGGTAGTGTCAAGATTGGTGCACTACACAACTTCATTTTCAGATCCTGGAATGCACGCTCCTGCTCTTCACCCCATTTGAAGCCAACAGTCTTCTTCACTACTTCAGTCAATGGTGCTGCAATACTACTGAAGTCTTTAACAAATCTACGGTAGAAGCTTGCTAATCCATGGAAGCTTCTGACTTATGTCAGTGTTGTTGGCCAATCCTGAATTGCCTTCACCTCTTCTAAATCGACCTCGATGCCATCTGCACTCACAACAAATCCAAGGAAAACAATTCTATCCATACAAAAAGTGCACTTATCAAAGTTAGCATACATTTTTTCTTGCCTTAACACATCAAGAACATGCTTCAAATGCATAACATGCTCATCTATTGTTTTACTGTAAACTAAGATGTCATCAAAATAAACCACAACAAACTTACCTAAAAATGCACGCATAACATGATTCATCAATCTCATAAATGTGCTAGGTGCGTTTGAAAGACCAAATGGCATAACTAACCATTCATACAAGCCACACTTAGTCTTAAATGCAGTTTTCCACTCATCTCCCTCTCTCATGTGAATTTGATGGTATCCACTCTTTAAATCAATCTTACTAAAAATTTTGGAACCATGCAATTCATCCAACATGTCATTTAGTCTAGGAATGGGGTGACGATACTTTACCGTAATATTGTTGATAGCTCGACAGTCAACGCACATATGCCATGTCCCATCTTTCTTAGGAACTAGAAGCACTGGTACTGCACAAGGACTCATGCTTTCCCTTACATACCCCTTGTCCATCAACTCCCGTACTTGCCTTTGTAGCTCATTTATCTCCTCGGGATTGCTCATATAAGCCGGTCTATTAGGAATGAATGCTCCAGGTATGAAGTCTATCTGGTGCTCAATACCTCTAATGGGTGGAAGCCCACTAAGTATGTCCTCTGTCAGTACGTCACTGTAATCCTGCAAAAGAGATGAAATAGATACAGGAAGCAAATGGCCAGTGTTAGTAAAATAAATATGAGGCTCCTCATAGACTAACAATAACATGAGCTTGCTAGCCTTGAACGCTTTCCTCGCTTCACCTTCACCCATGTAGAAACTCTTTTTAACACTCCTTTTTGTTTCCCCCTCACGTGCGCTCGCACTCCCCTTGGGAACTCCCACGGCCTTGGCCTTATTTTTCTCACCAGATACACCACTCTCACTAGTCTCACCCAAGGTGGTGTTTCCCTTCGCTCTCTCTTTGTCACGTTCAAGTTGCAACTTAACCTGATCTTCATGGACTTGTGCAGGTGTAAGTGGGTATAATGTAATGGGTTTTCCCTTATGCTGGAAAGAGTACTTGTTCTTGAACCCATCATGAATAACCTTCTTATCAAACTGCCACGGCCTGCCCAAAAGAATATGTCCTGCATGCATCGGTATCACATCACATAGGACATCATCTGTGTATGGCCCAATGGTAAAGCTCAACAATACCTGCTTTGTCACACTTATTTACCCACAATCGTTTAACCACTGCAACTTGTAAGGCTTCGGGTGTCTCAAGCAACTCAACCCCAATCGCTCAATCAAAGCTGTGCTAGCAACATTAGTACAACTGCCCCCATCTATGATCATACTACATCCCTTGCCATTCAAACGGCACATAGTATGGAATATGTTCTCCCTCTGCTGCACACTCTCATCCTCTACAACATGTGCACTCAAAGCACGCTTGACAACTAAGGATAAGTTATTCAGCGGGTATGCAGCTCCCTCATGGTCACTACCATCCTCCAACTCTGGTATCTCCTCCTCGACCTCACTATCGGTAGAGTACACCTCTCCACTCTTCTTATCAATCACTAAGGTACGCCTATTGGGACATTGTGAAGCATAGTGTCCCATGCCCAAACACTTGAAACACTTGACATCCTTAGTTCTAGCAGCTGCACCCCCAGGTTTTGGTCTAGTTTTGCTCGGTTCTGCAGCCTCTTTACCCTTGGCACTAGGTTCGGCCCTAGGCTTATTAAAGCCTCCACTGAACTTGCCTCTAGGCTTGTCAAAGCCTCCATCTCGCTTCTCATTCGGAACCCATTTTCCCTTCCATGCAGAAGTAGCCTGAGTACCAAATCTGGATGTTGACCTTTTCTTGAGTTGCCTTTCTACCTTGATAGCCATGTGAAGCATATCCTCCAAATCAACATAGTGATGCAACTTCACCATGTTTGCAATCTCTCTATTCAAGCCCCCTAGAAACCGTGCCATAGTAGCTTCTGCATCCTTAACTACATTTGCCCTGATCATGGCAACTTCCATCTCGGTGTAATAGTCCTCAACACTCTTGGTCCCCTGATACAGATGTTGTAGTTTCTGATACAATTCCCTATAGTAATGGCTGGGTATAAATCTTTTTCTCAAGAGACCTCTAAGTTGTGCCCATGTCTGAACCGGTCTCTCATAATTTCTCCTCCGAGAAGAGACAAGCTGATCCCACCAAATCATAGCATAATCGGTAAACTCAATTTTTGCCAGATTGATCTTCTTCTCGTCTGAGTAGTGATGACAGCTGAAAATCAATTCTATTTTCTTTTCCCATTCTAAATAAGCTTCAGGATCATTCTTGCCGTGGAATGTTGGTATCTTGATCTTGATGCTACCTAGATCACCATCCACATCTCCTCGTCTATCATATTCCCTCCTATCAAAATCCCCTCTTCTGGCATCAAATGCATTTCTATCATCAAACCGTCTATCCCTCCTATCATTCCTCCTATCAAACCTCCTATTAGGCCTCCTATCATGCCCAGGCTGAAATCTCTCCTCCACATCATCAAGACCATCAGAATCATCAAACTCATTTTCAGTTTCCTCTTCATCTGGTGGTACATACTGTGGTGGTACACGTCGAGGTGGCACATTATGAGGTGGTGGTACATTCTGAGGTGGTGGTATATGCTGGGGTGGTGGTGCTCTGGGACCGCTACCAGTTTGAATACTCTCTACACTCTTGGTCAATCTCTCCAAAGCAGTATTCATGTTCTCCATTATATCTGTAAATTTCCTATCCAAAGCCTCAAGCTTTTCATCAGTGGTTAGACCTGTCATCTCAACACTAAACAAACAGATTAGAAATAACAAGAAAGTAAAGCAAATATGTAAATCCTCACAATCTCACGTGTTTACACTCGAATGATATCACTCCACTCGTGTTTGCACTCTATTGGCTTTTACCCGATACTGTGCTCACAATCACTGCCTTTTACCACTCTTGAGTTTGTCCTCAATTCAAATGTGAATCACACTCAATTCAAGAATACAAACCAAATGTAGTCCTCAAGCCAGCATGAAACACAAAGGTCTAATAATATATATGGGACAGGTGGAAACAAAATGCGAACAGAAATAGCAACGACGAAGACTCAATCAATAATACTTAAGCTAGAGTAATTAGAATAAAGAAGTGAACAATTAGCACAATGGAAAAAAAAATAAGCATGCAAATTCACGGTCGTATGCAATTTCGGGAGAAAATTTGGCACCTCTATAGAAATTTTGATGGAATACCCTTCACGGACACCCAAATGATAATATGGAACAAACTAAATTCAACCAAAAAATTTTCACTTTTTTACTCTTTTTTTTTGCTCAAGTGATCACTATCAATCAAGTCCTTTTTTTTTTTTTGATAACGTCAAATGCTGATACGGTGGTTCTGATTTCAAAGGCTGATTTAGGTTCTGATTTCAGAGGCTGATTTTCAGGGTCTGATTTCAAATGCTTTTGGTCAGGGTCTGATTTCAGAGGTTACTATTCAGTGTCTGATTTCATAGGCTACTGGTCAGGGTCTGATTTCAGAGGTTACTTTTCAGGGTCTGATTTCAGAGTCTGATTTCAGAGACTAAGTTTCAGGGTCTGATTTCAGAGTCTGATTTTCAGAGGCTAATCTTCAGGGTCTGATTTCAGAGACTAAGTTTCAGGGTCTGATTTCAGAGTCAGATTTCAAAGGCTAAGTTTTTAGAGTCTGATTTCAGAGTCTGATTTCAGGGTCTGAATTCAAAGGTTAAGTTTCAGGGTCTGAATTCAGAGTCAGATTTCAAACTTCACTAGGGTTTTAGAAACAAATCACACAGTCGCCAAAGAACATGCTTATTTCTTCAACATATGCTAAAGAACATAAAGTATATGACGAACTGATATGAAGAACAGAAAAAAAACCCAGAACTGGAAAATGATAAAATATGAACTGATATGCAAAACACAACAAAATCAGATCCAAAAATAAACAAAACGAAAACAGAAACAAGATCCAACAAGAACTGAAACGAAAATAACAAGAACAAAAATAAAAACAGAATCAAACAAAAAGAAAAGATAGGAAAAATCAGACCTTGGAACCCTGAGCTCTAGATACCAAATGACAAGAAACCCACTTGGATTCGAAATCCAAGCAAACCCCAAGCAACGGACAGAACCCCAAGAACCGCGAATTTGATTTTGTAGAAACAAAACCCTTCCAAGGCCACAAAGAAGACCCACAAAGAACTTGCCCTTGAGAACCTTTAAGATGAATCCTTGTAGTGTTTTGCTAGCAATGGAGACGCCACTAAGTTTGCCAAAACTTAGATAAGTCGATTCAAACTTGAAAAGGGGAATCCCTCCCTTACAAGAATTCGGCCATAGCCAAAGCTTTAAGCTTTTGAGTTTTTATAAAATTCGTTGATTGTTTTTCCAAATGAAAAAAAAAGAAAGCTTAAATAATGATATAAAAGAAACCCTAAAGGCATAAAGACAACAATGCCCCTAAATACGAAATTACAAAAATACCAAGTCTTTAAGTCTTCAAATGCCTTGGAAGCTTTATTCTAAACTGATTTGGGCCAAGTGAAATGGATTTGGGCCCTTTCCATCGAAGTCCACATGCGTCTCTATTTGTTTGTTGCAGTCGGCCATAAAACTCTGAACTAATCCTGCCATTGCTTCTCTGAGTCTTTTGGTCCTCTGCCTCGTAATTGGCCCTTCTGGTACTTGTAATGGGTCTTTTGCTTTGTTGTCGGCCTGGATCATGTCACCCGCCATTGCGTCTCTGATCTTCTTAGCTCTTTGGCATGTGATTGGACCTGTTGGCAATTGCAAAGGATCTAATGTTCCTTGAGTTGTTGGATTCATGTCATTTGTTCCTTGAGTTGCTGGATTCATGTCATACTGAGTGAACCTTACCGCTTGGCATTGAACTTTCCATGCTTCAGCTTTGTCGTGTGGGAGAGTGCCTTCCTTAAGATACTTCACTAGCGGAGTCATCTAGAAGTCAACTCTATTGAAAGTATACCACCATAATGGATTGGGGTTTGTCTTTGGTTTCGTCCTTCCAGATGGCTGTATTGTAAGATACTTCACAACCGAGGTGATGTCTTTGGTTTCATCCTTTCTGATAGCTGACCATTGTAAGTATACCACCAGAGTTGACTAGCAACCAAGTCAAGTGCACACCAGAGACACATATGGGCATAACCAGAGAAGTCCCCAAGCTATTTCATTTAACCCAGATCAGCTCAGACTGAAGCATAGTAGAGCAGCTTCAGCACTAGCACCCTTTTGACCCGATTTGACATATTTTGGGACTATGTTGAATTCGGCCAAATGGGGGCATTTTTTTCATTTGTGCTAGACATGTTGACTTTATTTATAATGTAATTAAGCTAGTTGACCAGGTCATTAGGGTTAATTATGCTTAGAACCTTGCTTATTGAGTAAGCACGTCAATTTACTATTTGATGTAAGCACCTCAAATTAGCTTAAGTTAGATTAGTTTCTAATCATTGTTTTAAGCTACTTTAGGTGGGAAAAGACTTTTGGGGACGTGCTTGAGTGAAAGCTTTGGGTAGTTTTTAGGTCTTTTGGTAATTTCACTTTAGGGACATTTTTGTCCATTCACACCTTTAGGGTTTCTCTTTGTAACCTATTAAACTTTGTTTTCTTCTTCTTTGGAATAACATACACGACATTTTGAAAAACTTTCAAGCTTTTAAGCTTTGGCTATGGCTAAATTTCTTGTGAGGGAGGGATTCCCCTTTTCAAGTTCAAATTGACTTATCTAAGCTTGGCAACTTAGTGGCGTCTCCATTGCTAGCAAAATACAATCTGATTTCATGCTTGTGGTTATCATAGACGTGAGTTTCATGGTGATTAGGGGCTGATCTTGGTTGGGTTTTTGAGAAAGATGCTTGGGGGTTTGCTTGGTTTCCAACCCAAGTGAGTTCTTATCATTTGGTATCAGAGCTTAGGGTTCTGAGGTCTGATTTCCTATCCTTTGTGTTGTTTAATCTTGTATTCATCTTTGTTCTTTGTTGATTTAATTTCGGCATCAAGGTTTTACTTCCACCTTGATTCGGCCATTGTTGGATCTTTATTGTTTCTTGCAGATTTGTAATCCTTGTTTCATGAATAACAACCTGTCCTTTAGTAGTTTGTGCTAATTTTGAGTATTTCTTTAAGTTATGCTTTGGCTACTTAGGTCAAAATTGGGGCTTTTGTGTTCTTTGCTTGAATCAAGTGTTTAATTGTTAATTCTATGTTACTAGGACATGTTTAACATTGTTATTAAGTTATTAGTGTCAAAAAAAAAATGCATCAGGTCAGATTCAGCCAAGGAAGAACCATCACCACCCTTGCTTTGTTCTTGCCATATGCATGTCACTTAGCTTGTTTTCAATAGGTATTGTTCATATCTACTTTGAGAAAATCAGATTGCACTTCTTTACTCCTAGCATTTGCGTGAACTAGCTTGTTTGCAATCTTTGTGAAGTTGTTGCAATCTTGTGAAGTGTGAGGAAAACAAGTGTTTTTGAGTGTTGTGGTGAGGCATTTGAGTGAATGAGTGTTGAAACAAAATGAAATGCTTATGGATTGATGAGGCTGTGACTTACTCTTGAAGTTTACTTATGCTTGTGTGTTAACTTTGTGAGACAAGTTTGGTTGCTTTGTTACACATATTGCCGTGAGTAAGATGCTTGATTTGCTTGTGTTGAAGCATGAATTAACAAGTGTGCTTGCTGATTTGCGTGAGCCATCATTAGCATGACATTGAAAATGGAAGCACTCATGAGCTTGTCATGGAAATTTGAGTAGCCATCATTGCATTTGAGAGGTGCTTGAAGAGGCAAGCTGCTGCATCACCAAGTTAGTTGGAAAAAGTGTTTAGTTGGTTTGTAACTTACCATTGCCGAATTGACATGCTTACTTGACCTACTTGTAAGGTACTTACGTAAGCAGCTGAGTCACCTACTTGTTTTGAAAAAAAAAAAAGAAAGAGAATTGGTCGCATTGTTCTTAGCTTGATTAGACCATTTGCAAGTTGATTGGATTGCTTTACATGAGTTACATTGATATTTGATTTGGTTTGTATTGGTTTGAGCTTGAAAGACTATATTTGTGTTATAGCCGAATTGAAATCATTTGTGCTTCATTGTGTTTCATTGGAGTGTAAACACTGGTGAGTGTGTGTGAGAAGAAAAGAAAGGTGAGCTCAAACACTATAGCGAGTGACCACAAGATTGCTTCAGTGACACGTTGATTGCTTGCTTGCTTATTTATTGCATTTAGCTAACTCATCATTCTTTCTTATTCTGAGCACTCTAGCTATAGGTTTCTTTCGATTGAGTCTCCGTGATTACTTATCTTTTTTGCTTTATTCCACCTGCACTATATACATTATTGGTTTTTTGTGTTTCTGCTAGCTTATAGACTACACCTTAGTTGACCATTCTGGGAATTGAGTTGATTTGTAATTGAATTGAGGAAGAACTCAATAGTGGTAAAAGGTAGTGAGTGTGAGCACAATATCAGGTAAAAGCCAATAGAGTGCAAAAACACGAGTGAAGTGATATCATTCGAGTGTAAACACGTGAGATTGTGAGGATTTACATATTTGTTTTACTTTTTATTATTTCTAATCTGTTTGTTTAGTGTTGAGATGGCAGGTCCAAGTTTAACCATTGATGATAAGATCGAGGTTTTGGATACTTTCAAAAGTGATATCCAAGATATTATGAGTGATTATAGAAGATCTTATGAGAAATGGAAAAAGACTTGGAAGGTAACTAAATATGCAGTGAATGAAGAGAGTACTCAACAACCAAAAGCTATTGAAGTTGTGTGTAATGAAGTGAGAAACACTTGTGATGTTGAGTGCATAGCGAATGAAAACACTTGTGAGGCCTTGAATGTTGTGAATTGTGTTATAAGTGACATGGTGAGTGAAAATGCTTGTGAGATCGTGAGCATTGGGGGAGTAAACACTTGTGAGGTAGTGTGCTTTGAGGTTGAAAAACATAGTGAAGCTGAGCAGGTGTGTGAGGAGGTCTTTGCAAGTATGGTTGAGATAGTGGCCATGAGTGATGATGAAGCTGTGCGAGCTGGTGAAAAGAAAGTAGATGTGGTAGTGAAGTTTTTCCATAACATTTTCTCTATTATTTATGCTTTTTCATCGCAGGTACAAGTGGTCAAGTATGATTATTTTATATTTCAATATCATCGTCCAATTGATTTTTTCATAACTATCTATGATCCGGGTTCGGATTCGAGGACGAATCCATTTCAAGAGAGGGAGAATGACATGATCCAAGGGACAACATTTGACATGCATGCAATCACCCAAGGAATATTAGAGCCTTTGTAATTGCCAATAGGCCCAATCACACGCCAAAGAGCTAAGAAGATCACAGACGCAATAGCGGGGCCAGAGTTTGCATATAATAGATGCATTCATTCTTCTAGTTTTTACTTGCCTTATGAGATTGATTATGATTCTAATTCTTTAACTCCTATGGATTTATTATCTTTGATTGTTATTAAGCTTGGGAGTATGAATGATAAGGGAAAGGCAGAGTTGGTGAGAATAATAGGTTTCCAACGCATTGTGTTTGACCCCGGCAATTGGGTGTGGCTTTATATGCTAGAGGAAAAGATACAAGCATAACGAAGATCCAAGTTGCAACCAAGAGGGGATGGTCTATTTCAAGTCTTGGAACGGATTAATGACAATGCATATAAGCTGGATTTGCAAGGTAAGTACAACGTATCTGCTACTTTTAATGTTTCTGACTTAACTTATTTTGATGCAGGTTTAGATTCGAGGTCGAATCCTTTTCAACAAGGAGGGAATGACATGAGTCCAACCACACCAGTGACATTACAGGATACAACTAACAACTTGGAGGAACCCATGCAGTTGCCAACAGGTCCAATCACACACCAAAGAGCAAAGAAGATTAGAGAGGCCTTTGCGGGACTAGCTCAGAGTTATGTGACCAGTTGCAGCAACCAAGTCAAGTGCACACCAGAGACACATATGGGCATAACCAGAGAGGTCCCCAAGCTATTTCATTTGACCCAAATCAGCTCAGACTGAAGCATAGCAGAGCAGCTTCAGCACCAGCACCCTTTTTACCCGATTTTACCCATTTTGGGACTATGTTGAATTCGGCCAAATGGGGGAATTTTTGTCATTTGTGTTCGGCATTTTGACTTTATTTATGATGTAATAAGCATGGTTGACTATGCCATTAGGCTTAATTATGCTTAGATCTGTACTTAGCCGGAAGAACGTCAATTTACTATAGTATGTAAGCACCTCAATTAGCTTAAGTGAGATTAGCTTCTAATCTTTGTTTTAAGTTTAGTTAGGTGCAAAAGGACCTTAATGGTCGTGGTTGAGGTGCTTGACTTAGGGCTTTTGGTAATTTTAGCTCTATGGTCATTTTAGTATTTTTACTCTATTGTAACCCTTATTATATGACTCTTCTTTGTATTTTGGAGAAAAACCAACGTAATATACCAAATTTGAAAGAGAGAAAAGCTTGAGCTTTCCATGGCTATGGCCGAAACCTTGTTGAGGGAGGGATTCCCCTTTTCAAGTTCAAATTGACTTATCTAAGCTTGGCAACTCCATTGCTAGCAAAATACAATCTGATTTCATGCTTGTGGTTATCATGGACGTGAGTTTCATGGTGGTTAGGGGCTGATCTTGGTTGGGTTTTGTTCCTACAAAATCAGTATTCAAAGTTCTTGGGGTTTTGAGAAAGATGCTTGGGGGTTTGCTTGGTTTCAAACCCAAGTGAGTTCTTGTCAATCAGCTTCTCCATCTAGGTATAGCGAGTCTCTGCATCAAGTAGGGCTCTGCTCACATAGTAGACTGTGAGTTTATTTCCTTCTTCTTCGGGGACCAGGACTGCGCTGACAGCTTATTCTGACAGCATAAAATAGATGTAAAGTCTCTCTTCGGGAGTTGGTTAAGTATTTCTTGAGTTCCCTTAAAACTTCCTTGCATGCTGGAGTCCATATGAAGTCCTTCACTTTCTTGAGGGCGGAGAAGAATGAGAAGCATTTGTCTGTGGATTTGGAGATGAACCTGTTCAGAGCTGCTATTCTCCCTGCGAGTCGCATAACATGTTTCAGGCATGTGTTGGAGGAGATATTGAGGATTGACTTGATCTGATCTGGATTGGCTTATAATCCCCGCTAAGTGGCCATGTAGCCTAGGAATTTGTCGGGCGTGACACCGAAATTGCATTTTGTTGGGTTAAACTTCATGCCATACTTCCTCATTATAGCAAAAGCATGTCCCAAGTGTTCTAGGTGCTTCTCGGTTTTTTATGATTTGACCAACATATCGTCGATATACATTTCCATTGTCTTCCCTATATGTTGGGAAAACATCTTGTTGACGAGGCGCTGGTATGTAGCACCGATGTTCTTAAGTCTGAATGGCATTACCTTGTAGAAATAGGTCCCTCTATTAGTATTGAAGGCCATCTTGTCTTGGTTTTTAGATGCATGAGGATTTGGTTGTAGCTTAAATAGGCATCCATGAAGCTCAATAACGCAGGCTCGGCTGTAGCGTCGACTATTGAATCGATATAGGGCAAGGGGAATGAATATTTGGGGCAAGCCTTATTCAGATGTGTGAAGTCGATGCAGACTCGCTATTTCCTATTTTTCTTTCGGACTACCATGACATTATCTAGCCATTCGGAATACTGGACTTCTTTAATGGCCTCATTTTGTAGAAGCTTCTAGACTTCTTCGTTGACGATTCAGTTTCTTTCTGGGATGAATTTCCTCATCTTATGTCTTACCAGGGGTAGTCTGGGTCCACATGGAGGTGGATTTGGACCTCGTTAAATTTGGAACAGTGAATATGCTCTCAATTGGGCGATTTGCTTCTTCTCCTTCGTGTACCTGGATCTCTTTGGTCTTCTACCAAATTGATTCTCTCTTCTCAGATCTGGGCTTTTACTAAAGTTATTTTCCCCAAAAACCTAAACCTAGATCTGTTTTCAATTCGCCACCCTTTCTTTTTGCCTAGACCGCATCTCCCTCTTATCCCTTCATCTCAGATCTTCCATTTTCGATCTGGTTTCCATTTTCCGTCAACCCCCCCCACCTTTCGTCTTTGCGTTCTGCCCTTTCCTTTTCCTTTTCCCCTTTCTTTTTGTCTCTTCCCATGGCTTCGTCTTCAGGTGTTCCGTTTGTGGGGCCTCGCCTCCCTGGAATTGGCCGTAAGGCAATCAGGGCTGTCTTGGTGTCCGCCCCTGCCTCGCCTCCTCTGTCAGTCCCGGCGCCGTCGTTGGTGTGTTGTCCTGTTGATGGCCCTGTGGGTTGTTCTAGTCAGCATGGATTTGGTCCTTCCCCTGTGGCTGTTTGCGAAATTGAGAGTATTGGTGTAGGTGCCACGGGTAATGTATTGGGCAGTGAGGCTGTAGGTGAAGTGAAGTGTTTGTTGGAGGAGAATTTGGATTTAGTTCCAGGGGCTGCTTGTGCCATTGAATGTGTGCCGAGTCCTGTTGGGGATAGTGGTCATGCTGGTTGTCTGGTTAGAAGAGCTGTTGATGGCCTGACCTCTGGTAATGGCGTTATAACTGGGGCTGATAATGCTGTTTGTGTATCTGGGTTTGTTGATGCAGGGGATTCTGTGGGAAGGTTGGTTTCTAATCCAGTGGCAGTGAAGACTGGACTGGAGAGTGGTGAGGTTGTTCTTGGTTCTGGTCGTAGTAGTCTGCCTGAGTTGGGCGTTCCTTCTAACTCTGCAAATGCTATCTGTGTTCCTGGAATTAGTATTGGCAGTAAGTCTGTTGAATGCTTGCTTACTGGTGGTGTGGGTTTGTTGAATAATGTGACTGTGGCTTCTGGCCATGGTGTTAACTGTGCAGTAGATGGTGTTACTGAACATGGATCTGGTATGATGAATGATAGGGCTATGGGGCAGAATCTTGCCCAATTATCTGGTAGAAGTTTGACGGGTGTTGCCTTGGGTGCAAGTCAGGATGCTAGGCCTGCAGTTCCGGTAGTAGAAGGTGGGGGTTTTACTGGTGGCCCTAAAAGTTATGCCACAGCACTGAATGGTGCTATTGGAGTTGACAATCTCGATTCGTCTTTTGCTTCCACAGCTTTACATTATGTCAAACCTGATATTATTGATGGTAAAGTTGTTGTATGCCCTCCAGCTGAAGTTTTGGAAGAAGGGAGTGTGTACTGGCAGAATACTTTAGTTGGTTATTTTGTGGGAAAACGTCTACCCTTCCAAACTGTCAATTCTATTGCACACAAGTTATGGGGAAGGATGGGTTTGTTAGAAGTCCTTACGTCCGAGAATGGTTTCTTTTTGTTTAGATTCAATAGCCTTCAAGAGGCTGGTGTGGTGTTGGATGGAGCCCCTTGGCATATGGCTAATAGGCCGTTGGTTTTAAAACTTTGGCATTCTAATTTATCTTTGACTAAGGAGGATTTGTTCAAGGTCCCGGTCTGGCTCAAACTGTTTGACCTTCCTTTTTCTTTATGGACGGCGAAAGGGATTAGCTGTGTGGCAAGTGCTGTTGGGAAACCTCTCAATGTTGACTATATTACCCAGTCCAGGAAACGTCTCAGCTTTGCTCGTGTTTGTGTTGAGATTGATGCTCGGAGCCCCCTTATTGAGGAGATTGTGTTCCAACACCCTAATGGCACTAGGGTTCCTATTAGGGTTGAGTTTGAATGGGTTCCTGTGAAATGTTCCACTTGTGAAGTTTTTGGGCACTCGGTGAATTCGTGCCCCAGAAAGGCACCTAGTAAGGAGATTAAAAGTTTTCCTCAGCCTGCTATTCCTAAGCCACATCCTCCGAATAAGGATGCTCCTTTTGATTCTGCTAAGGCTCAGGAGGGGGCTTGGATCCCGGTCACTAAAAATAAGAAAGGTAAGGGTACTTCTTTGAACCATCATGTTAGTTCGAGTGATGTGGTGCCTCTGATTGCTGAGAGTATTCTTGTTTTGGGTGAGGGTTCTTCTAATGGGTTGAATCCGACTTTGGTTACTCATTCTCTGCCTGTGATTTCTGCTGAGACTGCTTCTATGGTGATAGATGGTAATTTGAAAGGGGAAAACTCCATTGACTCTTCACAACTTGGTGAGGATCTTCCTTATACTGAGGTAAATGAGTGCTCGCCGTCTGCAGTTTATGATTCGCCTACTCCGTTGGTTAACAGTTTGGCTATTAAGGCTGTTAACTCCCTGGAATCTAAGAAATTGACTTATGGTAACAAATCCAAAAGGGTTCAGGTGGGAAAAGGAGTCAGAAGTGGAAGTCTTCTGGGGGGGTCGTCGACGTTGATTTGTGGGTTTGGCCTTTTTTCATCTGTTTTAATGATTTTTGGTTGTTGGAATATTAGAGGTCTCAATGACCCTTTAAAACATGCTGAAGTCAGGAGGTTTTTTAGTGAGGAGAAGCTCTCGTTGTGTGGTTTAGTTGAAACCAAGGTTAAGGAGGTTAATCTTATGAATGTCTCTCGTGCGATTAATCCTTCTTGGAAGTTTTTTTGCCATTCTGATATTAGTCTGTTTGGTCGTATCTGGGTATGTTGGAATCCTAGTGATGTTGTTGTTAGCTTTATTCAGTCTTCAGCTCAAGCTATTCACTGCCGTGTGACTCCTATTTCTGGGGTTGGAATTGTGTAGTTTCAGTGGTTTATGGTGAGTGTGATTACGAGAAGCGGCGAGATCTTTGGGCTGACCTGCTTAATTGTGGTAGTATGGTTGATGATTCCCCATGGCTTGTTTTAGGTGATTTCAATGCTATCCGTTCTCCGTTTGAGCATAGTGGTGGATCTGTGGCTTGGCCAGCTTGGAAAGATGACTTGGGTTGCTGTTTGGGTCAAGCTGGCTTGGATGATCTGCAGTATTCTGGGTGTAAGTTTACTTGGTTTAATAAGCAGATTCAGTCTCCATTTGGCGCAAGTTGGACCGTGTTCTGGTAAATCCTTCTTGGGAGTGTATTTTCCCGGGTTCTTCTGCCCGCTTTCTTCTTCCCGGATTTCTGATCACTCTCCTATGGTTGTTAAGCTTGCAGAGCTCCCTAAAAGGAAAATTCCCTTTAAATTCTTTCAGTTTTGGGTGGATCATCCTGATTTTCTTTCTGTTGTGGCTAGGGCTTGGGATATTGATGTTCATGGTACTCCTATGTTCCGGTTATGTTGTAAGCTAAAGAATGTTAAAGCAGCTTTGAAGAAATTTAATGTTGAGCATTTCTCTAAAATTTCTTGTCGTGTTTTGGAGATCAGGAAGGAGTTGGATAGAGTTCAATGTGCTTTACAGGACTTCCCCAGTGACCCTGCTCTGTTAGCTGAGGAAGCTCGTCTTTCAGTGAGTTATGGTGATTTGAGTCGGGCTGAAGAAGGCTTTAATAGACAGAAATCTCGTGTTCAGTGGCTTAACCTTGGGGATCAGAATTCTAAGTTCTTCTTTACCGCTATGAAGAGTTTTCATGGCCGTAGTAAGGTTACTTCTATTACTAAAGAGGATGGTACCCGAGTGGAGGAAGATGCTTTGGTTAGAGATGAGATTGTTTCTTTTTTTGAGTCCCTTTTTGGTCCTCAGCATCGTCAGCAGGATTTTGATAGGGTGACCCTCCATTCTGCTATTACTAGACATGTGACTGAGGAGCAGAGTATGGCTCTTTCTCGTGAGGTTGAGGATGAGGAGATTAAGGCTGTTTTGTTCGGGCTGAAAGACAATAAAGCTCCAGGTCCGGATGGGTTTAATTCGGGTTTCTTTAAGAAGTGTTGGAATATTGTGGGGGATGATGTCTTATGTGCTATTCATTCATTCTTTTCTTCTGGACGTCTTTGAGGCAGGTAAATGCTACATCCATTGCTCTGATTCCTAAGATTCCTAACCCTTCCCAGGTTAAGGATTATATGCCCATTTCTTGCTGTAACACCATTTACAAGTGCATTGCTAAGCTGATTGCGAACAGAATTAAGGTCATTCTCCCTTCAGTGATTAGTCAGAATCAATCTGCTTTTGTCGAGGGAAGGCGTATTAGCGACAATATTCTCTTATGTCAGGAATTGGTTCGGAATTATCACCGGAATGGCGGTTCCCCGAGGTGTGCTCTTAAGATAGACTTGATGAAAGCTTATGACACTGTTCGTTGGGATTTTTTGGTTGAGGTTCTGAGGACTGTTGGTATTCCTGAGAGGATGGTGGGTTGGATTCAGGAGTGTATGACTACTACGAGATTCTCTGTTTCTATTAATGGTGAGCTGCATGGATTTTTCTCTGGGGGTCGTGGGTTGCGACAAGGTGATCCTATGTCTGATCTTTTTGTTTTGGCTATGGAAGTTTTATCAGGCCTTCTTCGTAATATGGCTACTGATCCGGGTTTCCAGTTCCACTGGCGGTGTTCAAAGGACCGTCTTACTCATCTCTGTTTTGCAGATGACCTTATGATTTTTTGTAAAGCAGATGCATCCTCTGTTTCTTTGATCAAGGATTGTATTGGGCAGTTCAGTGGTTTATCAGGTTTAATTCCGAATCCAGCTAAGAGTCATCTCTTCTCTTCTGGCATCTCTCTTTCTATGCAAGACCAACTGCGAGATGTGTTGAGATTCCAGGTGGGGACTCTTCCTGTGAGGTATTTGGGGGTTCCTTTGATCTCTACTAAACTTAGGGCCTCTGAATGTGCTTCTCTTGTGGATCGTATTGTTATGCGTGCTAAAAGTTGGAGTTGTAAGTTTCTCTCTTATGCAGGTCGGCTCCAGCTTATAAAGTCTGTTTTGTTCTCCATTCAAGTTTATTGGTCTTCTTTATTTATTCTTCCTAAGTCAGTGATTAGGAAGGTGGAGACTATCCTTCGTTCTTTCCTTTGGAAGGGTAGTGCGCTTATCACTACTGGGGCTAGAGTAGCTTGGAGCAAAATATGTTTACCTCTTAAGGAGGGGGTCTGGGTATAAAGAGTCTGGAAGCTTGGAATAGAGCAGCTATTGTCAAGCATATTTGGTTTCTCTGTTCTGGTCAGGTTTCTTCTTGGTCTACTTGGGTATACTCTTATTTACTGAGGGGGAGAAGTTTTTGGGAGATCCCTCGTCCTTCTGATTGCTCTTGGAGTTGGCGTAAGATTTTGGAGCTTCGTTCTTGGTCCCGTCGGCGGATGAGAGTGAGTATTGGGAATGGTGAGTCGACTTTATTGTGGTTTGATAATTGGCATCCTGTAGGCCCGCTTGAGTACTCATTGGGCGAGAGAGTGATTTATGATTCTGGCTTGGATAGGATGGCGACAGTTGCTTCCATTATCTCTGATTCTGCTTGGCATTGGCCCCCTTCTAGATCTGCTGCTCTTGTTGATTTGGCTCAGACTCACCTTCCGTCTCCTTCTAGTTTGAGGGAGGATATGCTGGTTTGGGAAGATGATAGACATGGGAATTTTCTGTGGATTGTGCCTGGAATGCTTTGAGGTCGAGGAGACCCGAGATGCCTTGGTCCCGAGTTGTCTGGTTCCGGAAATCTATTCCCCGCCATTCTTTTCTTCTTTGGATGTCCATTCAGGGAGGCCTTTGTACTCAGGACAGTCTAATGAAATTTGGTATATCCTCTTGCTCGCGGTGTATCCTTTGTGGTTGTTCGAGTGAGGACATCGATCATCTTTTATTTCAGTGCCTCTTTTCATTGAGGGTTTGGTCGTCTGTGTTAGCCATGTGTGGTTTAGACTGGAGCTGTCGAGATTGGCGCCAAACTGTTGAGTGGCTTTGTCAGTTCTCTGGTGCCTCTTTATATCATCTTCTGGTTCGTCTGTCCTTTGCAGCGTCAGTTTACCATATATGGAGGGAGAGGATGCTCGCACTCATGATATGCCTCTTAGGCCAGTTTCTGTTCTTCTATATGATATTGTTTTTGATGTTCGGAATCGTGTTAGTTCTTTACGTAAGGTGACTCCATCTTATGAAAATAAATGGCTTCACCTTCGTGGCACTTGCCCGATGACATCTTTTTGATCTCTTGTAGCCGTTTGGCTTTCTTCTAGGAGGGCTTGTCCTCTCTAGATCCTGGGGGATGCCCCTTTGCTCTTGTATAGTTTTCTTTTGGTTATAATACTTACCTTATCCAAAAAAAGGATTTGGACCTCGTTAAGATCTTCGATATTAGGCTGATCCGGTTCGGCCTGACGAGGCTCTTTCTATAATTACTATGCTGAGGCCGACTTGGCCTTCAAGGTCGTCTGATACCAGCTCACTGAGGTAATTTGGTCTCTCATGATCTATTGTACTCCCCACTTGGTAGGGAACTTCAGTACTTGGTGATAGGTGGATGAGACTGCCCTCATATCATGAATGAATGGGCGGCTGACAATCAAGTTGTAGGCTGAGGGACAATCCAGGACTAGAAATATTATTAGCTTGTTAACCTTTCCGGCGTATACTAGGAGTGATATCTCCCTTAATGTGAACTTTTGTTCCCCACCAAACCCAATCAGGACTATTGATTGTTGATTGATCTTGTTCAATTCTACGCCCATGTCAGTTAGGGCAGTGATGAAGATGATGTTGGCTTAGGATCCGGTGTCTACTAGTACCCGCTTGATCATGAAAATTTCTATTTGTAAGGAAATCAATAGGGCATCATGATAAAGGTTCGTCTGACTTGAACTCATATCATCGATGAACTCGATGGTTATATTGATAAATGCCCATTTGGGCGACTTTATAGGCCGGGGCGTCATGAATGTAGCTTCCCTTGCATGCCATTTAGCAGGTGAGTAAGAAACGCCATTGATTTCGAATCCACCTGAGATGAGGTTCACAGTGTTTTTAATTGTTGGTGGTGGTGGGGGTCGTCTTCTCGCTCGCCTCTTTCATCTCTTTGGGCCATTGTAGCCTTGCCTTTCTCCGTAAGAAAGTCTTTCACATATCCCTTGTTCAGTAACTCCAGAACTTCCAACCTTAGGGCAACACAGTCGGCTGTTGTATGCCAATAGTCCCGATGGAACTTGCACCATTTACTCGTGTCCTTCTTTGAAGGTCCGTCCTTAGGGCGTGCATGCCATCTTACTTTATTTCTCATCTTCTTGAGGATTGAGACCAGTTCACTGGGGATATGTTGAAGTTGTAGTATGAGAGCCTTGGCCTGTCTGGCGATGTCTGGTTCTAAACTCTGTAAGGCAATGGTCGTCCCTCGTAATCTCTAAGTGGACGATGCTCTCTCCTTTGCATAGCCCTTCTGTCTGTTGGCTGTGGAGCTCTACCAATGAAGTCTCTAGGTTACTTGGGGGGATTGAGGGTTATCTCTCTATGGTGGCTTGTGGAGCTCTCCTGTTTCATGTTCCTCTTGTCCTCCTCCTATCTAATCTCAATTTGGGCTCGGGCCAAGGCTTGTTCCATGATGTAGCATCGAAACTTCGTTAGCTTTTTATAAAGCCTACTATCTGCGAGCAGACTGTTCCTGAAGGCTTCTACGACAGTTGACTGGTGGAGATCTGGTATCGATATCATTTCCTTGTTGAAGCGAGCCATCTAGCTTCGTAGGGATTCTCCCTTCCGTTGCCGGATTGCATTGAGGTTATTTGTGGTCTACTCAAGCTTACAGGAGCTTGCAAAGTGCTCTATGAATTTGTCTGCCAATTCTTGATATGACCCGATGAACTAGTAAGAGAGGTTAATGAATGAAGTGAGGCTTGGGCCTGCTAATGTCTCTCCAAACCCTCTACATATTCCAGCATCCCATTGGTGTGGGGCCAGCGCTGTAGGCATCATCTTATACTTGTAGTGGACAACATGATCATCTGGGTCCATGGATCCTTCATATAGCCTCATGTCCAGAGGGTTAAACTTATGCGGAAGTTTTGCGGAGGCCATAGTCTCTAGGAAAAGAGTGTTCATCTTAGCCCGAATCTTCCTCACTAGTAGTCTTACCCAGGTAGGCTGGAAAGAATTGCTTTTTTGAACTATTGCTTCTCTTTGTGCACGGTGGAGGCGACTTATTGTGTTGGATCGGTAGAAGGAATATGGTGATCTGTCTGGTGGCTTTGAGGATGGTCGTCTGGTGGTTGATCGTCACCAGCCGCGTCATTGAATGCCCTTGAAAGGTTAGTCTGAATGTTGGGGTCGTTGGGGGTGATCCTAGGTTTCATGCAGTGATAAGTGGAAAATATATCAATAT
This sequence comes from Zanthoxylum bungeanum, assembly GCA_019454045.1. Classification (NCBI taxonomy): domain Eukaryota; kingdom Viridiplantae; phylum Streptophyta; class Magnoliopsida; order Sapindales; family Rutaceae; genus Zanthoxylum; species Zanthoxylum bungeanum. The sequence continues at coordinate 89,649 of SKCR01036951.1, forward strand.
TTACCGCCCCTTTTACTTTATATTTTGTGTACTTTCTAGAGTTTTGTGAATATTTTGATGTGTTTTGTGTATTTTGTAGATAAATAAGATTTCAGGACTCACTGGAATCAAATCAAGGCCAAAACAGCGAAAAACAGACAAAAGGGCAAAATTGTAATTTCACACATCGTGACGCGCACATCCTCTACATCGCGACGTGCCACAAATATTATGCTGCTGACACTCGTCATTGCCACATCAGTGCCACGTCAGCACCTGCCTCATCATTACGTCATCATGACATCAACACAATAATTCACTATGCCGACATGCGTCATTCCTTACGTCAGCATGACGTCAGCGTCACGACGCGCAAGCTTCACGCATCGCGATGCGTAAGGACAAAATTTACCTATAAATTGAGGCCGACTTCATTTGAAATTTTCATACCTTCTTCTGGGGATTTCCTTAAGAATGCTAAGAAGATTGTATCTTGTTTGTTTATTTACAGATTTCTTGTATTTAATTTTTATTTTAAGTAATAAATCTTTCTTTATTTTACTTTAAAGTATGAGTAGGTAACTTCTCTCTGCTAGGGTGAAAGGTAAAGCTTTTATTATTATAATTTAGATTAATCTCCCTTAGTTATAATATATAAACTATCTTAAAACCTGACTTTATGGGATACCGCATTTATGGTCGGTTGGACTTAATTAAATTGATTTAAACCTGACTTAATTGAATACCGCCTTTATGGTCGGTTGGAATTAATCAAAAATTTGACTTAATCAGGATACCGCCTATATGGTCGGTTGGTAATGTCATGCAAATTTATATATTATAATAAGGGATATTTCTAAATTAGAAGTAATAAAAATGAATCTTATAACCCCCAATATTTTATTTCATTGTTTATTTTTTCTTTTTAATATTCAAGTTTATTTTATGTCATTTTCTTTATTTATGTTTTTAAGAGTCCTAGATATAGGTTGTAACTAAATACCTTATCTAGGGTTGTGATGAATTCCAATATCATCGGTTTATAAGTTGGTTATTTTTTGCCTTGCGCGCGTAATATATTGGTTTATTTATTGAGTCTTAGTCTTAATGCTTCTTGTTAACTGGCCATTAATAAAATTGATTTGGTAAACTTAAAATGAACTTGGAAAATGGATTTTAGGTTTAGCCTTAGACTTAATAGCTCATGATCTCACACCTTAGGGTAAAATGTCTCTTAGGTAGATTTTTTTTTTTGGATAAGGTAAGTATTATAACCAAAAGAAAACTATACAAGAGCAAAGGGGCATCCCCCAGGATCTAGAGAGGACAAGCCCTCCTAGAAGAAAGCCAAACGGCTACAAGAGATCAACTAAAGATGTCATCGGGCAAGTGCCACGAAAGGTGAAGCCATTTATTGTCATAAGATGGAGTCACCTTACGTAAAGAACTAACACGATTCCGAACATCAAAAACAATATCATATAGAAGAACAGAAACTGGCCTAAGAGGCATATCATGAGTGCGAGCATTCCTCTCCCTCCATATATGGTAAACTGACGCTGCAAAGGACAGACGAACCAGAAGATGATATAAAGAGGCATCAGAGAACTGACAAAGCCACTCAAAAGTTTTGCGCCAATCTCGACAGCTCCAGTCTAAACCACACATGGCTAACACAGACGACCAAACCCTCAATGAAAAGAGGCACTGAAAAAAAAGATGATCGATGTCCTCACTCGAACAACCACAAAGGATACACCGCGAGCAAGAGGATATACCAAATTTCATTAGACTGTCCTGAGTACAAAGGCTTCCCTGAATGGACATCCAAAGAAGAAAAGAATGGCGGGGAATAGATTTCCGGAACCAGACAACTCGGGACCAAGGCATCTCGGGTCTCCTCGACCTCAAAGCATTCCAGGCACAATCCACAGAAAATTTCCCATGTCTATCATCTTCCCAAACCAGCATATCCTCCCTCAAACTAGAAGGAGACGGAAGGTGAGTCTGAGCCAAATCAACAAGAGCAGCAGATCTAGAAGGGGGCGAATGCCAAGCAGTATCAGAGATAATGGAAGCAACTGTCGCCATCCTATCCAAGCCAGAATCATAAATCACTCTCTCGCCCAATGAGTACTCAATCGGGCCTACAGGATGCCAATTATCAAACCACAATAAAGTCGACTCACCATTCCCAATACTCACTCTCATCCGCCGACGGGACCAAGAACGAAGCTCCAAAATCTTACGCCAACTCCAAGAGCAATCAGAAGGACGAGGGATCTCCCAAAAACTTCTCCCCCTCAGTAAATAAGAGTAAACCCAAGTAGACCAAGAAGAAACCTGACCAGAACAGAGAAACCAAATATGCTTGACAATAGCTGCTCTATTCCAAGCTTCCAGACTCTTTATACCCAGACCCCCCTCCTTAAGAGGTAAACAAATTTTGCTCCAAGCTACTCTAGCCCCAGTAGTGATAAGCGCACTACCCTTCCAAAGGAAAGAACGAAGTATAGTCTCCACCTTCCTAATCACTGACTTAGGAAGAATAAATAAAGAAGACCAATAACTTGAATGGAGAACAAAACAGACTTTATAAGCTGGAGCCGACCTGCATAAGAGAGAAACTTACAACTCCAACTTTTAGCACGCATAACAATACGATCCACAAGAGAAGCACAGTCAGAGGCCCTAAGTTTAGTAGAGATCAAAGGAACCCCCAAATACCTCACAGGAAGAGTCCCCACCTGGAATCTCAACACATCTCGCAGTTGGTCTTGCATAGAAAGAGAGAGAGATGCCAGAAGAGAAGAGATGACTCTTAGCTGGATTCGGAATTAAACCTGATAAACCACTGAACTGCCCAATACAATCCTTGATCAAAGAAACAGAGGATGCATCTGCTTTACAAAAAATCATAAGGTCATCTGCAAAACAGAGATGAGTAAGACGGTCCTTTGAACACCGCCAGTGGAACTGGAAACCCGGATCAGTAGCCATATTACGAAGAAGGCCTGATAAAACTTCCATAGCCAAAACAAAAAGATAAGGAGACATAGGATCACCTTGTCGCAACCCACGACCCCCAGAGAAAAAACCATGCAGCTCACCATTAATAGAAACAGAGAATCTCGTAGTATTCATACACTCCTGAATCCAACCCACCATCCTCTCAGGAATACCAACAGTCCTCAGAACCTCAACCAAAAAAATCCCAACGAACAGTGTCATAAGCTTTCATCAAGTCTATCTTAAGAGCACACCTCGGGGAACCGCCATTCCGGTGATAATTCCAAACCAATTCCTGACATAAGAGAATATTGTCGCTAATACGCCTTCCCTCGACAAAAGCAGATTGATTCTGACTGATCACTGAAGGGAGAATGACCTTAATTCTGTTCGCAATCAGCTTAGCAATGCACTTGTATGTGGTGTTACAGCAAGAAATGGGCCTATAATCCTTAACCTGGGAAGGGTTAGGAATCTTAGGAATCAGAGCAATGGATGTAGCATTTACCTGCCTCAAAAGACGTCCAGAAGAAAAGAATGAATGAATAGCACATAAGACATCATCCCCCACAATATTCCAACACTTCTTAAAGAAACCCGAATTAAACCCATCCGGACCTGGAGCTTTATTGTCTTTCAGCCCGAACAAAACAGCCTTAATCTCCTCATCCTCAACCTCACGAGAAAGAGCCATACTCTGCTCCTCAGTCACATGTCTAGTAATAGCAGAATGGAGGGTCACCCTATCAAAATCCTGCTGACGGTGCTGAGGACCAAAAAGGGACTCAAAAAAAAGAAACAATCTCATCTCTAACCAAAGCATCTTCCTCCACTCGGGTACCATCCTCTTTAGTAATAGAAGTAACCTTACTACGGCCATGAAAACTCTTCATAGCGGTAAAGAAGAACTTAGAATTCTGATCCCCAAGGTTAAGCCACTGAACACGAGATTTCTGTCTATTAAAGCCTTCTACAGCCCGACTCAAATCACCATAACTCACTGAAAGACGAGCTTCCTCAGCTAACAGAGCAGGTCAGGGGAAGTCCTGTAAAGCACATTGAACTCTATCCAACTCCTTCCTGATCTCCAAAACACGACAAGAAATTTTAGAGAAATGCTCAACATTAAATTTCTTCAAAGCTGCTTTAACATTCTTTAGCTTACAACATAACCGGAACATTGGAGTACCATGAACATCAATATCCCAAGCCCTAGCCACAACAGAAAGAAAATCAGGATGATCCACCCAAAACTGAAAGAATTTAAAGGGAATTTTCCTTTTAGGGAGCTCTGCAAGTTTAACAACCATAGGAGAGTGATCAGAAATCCGGGAAGGAAGAAAGCGGGCAGAAGAACCCGGGGAAAATACACTCCCAAGAAGGATTTACCAGAACACGGTCCAACTTGCGCCAAATAGGAGACTGAATCTGCTTATTAAACCAAGTAAACTTACACCCAGAATACTGCAGATCATCCAAGCCAGCTTGACCCAAACAGCAACCCAAGTCATCTTTCCAAGCTGGCCAAGCCACAGATCCACCACTATGCTCAAACGGAGAACGGATAGCATTGAAATCACCTAAAATAAGCCATGGGGAATCATCAACCATACTACCACAATTAAGCAGGTCAGCCCAAAGTTCTCGCCGCTTCTCGTAATCACACTCACCATAAACCACTGAAACTTCGTGTTCCAAGTTAATAAACCGATATATTGCACAAACATGAGATAATCACTTCATCTTTAAAAGATATTGGAAGGATTCACAACCCTAGATAGTTTTATAATATTGATATTTCCTTTAATTTACATTCGCACTGTTTTAATTACTTGTTTTCAGATAAAAATCAACATCGAACCAACAATCAATCAATTAGATACTCGATAAATTGATAGCTCAGGTATTAAGTCCTTGTGGGATCGATACATTTTATACTACTTGAGCGATATATGCGCTTGCGTAACGTGTGTGTTTATCACCGATTAAGTTTTTGGCACCGTTGCCGGGGACTTATTTATCTTTTACTATTAATTTTGGGGTTAGATACCTTTACTTGTGTCTAATTTATTTTTACTTATTATTTTTTGTTTTCTTGTGTTTCAGGTTCTCAGACACTACATGAGAAGAACCAGAAGCTTTGAAATTCGTCCGCTTGAACCAGAAATTGAAAGAACTATCAGACAGTTGAGAAGGGAAAGGCGAGAAGGCCAAGAAGCACTGATCAACATGAACAATCAAGAACCTGAACCTTTGGAGGTTGCACCACCAATTCTCATTCGAGACATAACTATTCTGGTGGTTGACGGCTTCATATCATGCATCATACTTCATCCCTTACTAGCAAATACGTGTGACATCAAAACATGCATTCAGATGATACAACAATCAGTTCAGTTTGAGGGGAGTGAAACTGAAGATCCTAATGCCCACATCAGCAACTTCCTGGAAGTTTGCGGCACATTCAATTACAACTGAGCGGCGGAATAAGCAATGAGACTGCGTGTTTTCCCATATTCCTTGAAAGCTAGAGCTAATGACAAGAAACACACTTGGATTCGAAATCCAAGCAAATCCCAAGCAACAGACAGAACCCCAAGAACCACAAATTTGATTTTGTAGGAACAAAACCCTTCCAATGCAACAAAGAAGACCCACAAAGAACTTGCCCTTGAGAACCTTTAAGATGAATTCCTGTAGTATTTTGCTAGCAATGGAGATGCCACTAAGTTTGCCAAACTTAGATAAGTCGATTCAAACTTGAAAAGGAGAATCCTTCCCTTACAAGAATTCGGCCACAGCCAAAGCTTTAAGCTTTTGAGTTTTACAAATTTCGTTGATTGTTCCAAAAAGAAAAAGAAAGAAAGTTTAAATAGTGTTACAAAGAGAAACCCTAAAGGTATAAAGATAACAATGCCCCTAAAGGCTAAATTACAAAAATACCAAAGTCTTCAAGTCTTCAAAGGCCTATGAAGCTTCATTCATAACTGATTTGGGCCAAGTGAAGTGGCTTTGGGCCCTCTCTATTGAAGCCCACATGCATCTCTATTTGTTTATTGCAATCGGCCATAACACTCTGAACTAATCCCGCCATTATTTCTCTGAGTCCTTTGGTCATCTGCCTCGTAATTGGCCCTTCTAGTACTTGTAATGGGTCTTTTGCTTTGTTGTCGGCCTGGATCATGTCAGCTAAGGCTTGGCTACATTCACTACCAGCAGGTTCCATCACAACTTGGAACACTCTTGCCACCAAATTCCTTGCAAAATATTTCCCCCCATCCAGAACAGTAAAGCTGGGGAATGACATCATATCCTTTATACAACATGACTCAGAATCCTTATGCGAAGCTTGGGAAAGATACAAGGAATTGCTCTGAAAATGTCCTCACCATAAGATTGCAAAGTGGCTACAAGTCCAAACCTTCTACAATGGACTTTCTGGACTAATGAGAACCACAATAGATGCTACTGCTGGAGGAGCTTTAAAGGCAAAAGGATAGGATCAGGCCTGAGACTTAATTGAAGAAATGGCCAACAACAATTCTTTGTGGCCAACAGAAAGAAGCATGATCCAACGAATCATGAGAATCCACGAAATATGAGCCAATACAGCAATGAATGCCAAGCTAGATCAGATATGCAAATTCATGGAAACTCTTAGAATGCAGGGTAATGCTGGATCCACAAGTTCACCATATGGAGGAGCACCAGAGGCAGAATCTTACAACCAACATGATGAGACGGTGAACTATGTCATTAATTTCAACAAACAAGGAAACAATCCATATTCCAATACCTATAACCCAGGTTGGAGGAATAATCCCAATTTCGCATGGAACAACAATTCAGGGCAAAGGAACAATCCACCATTTGGATTCCAACAGCAAAAAAAGGCTAGGAGTATGAAAAAGAACCAGGAATAACAGAAGTGTTGGCCCAGTTGAAAAAGCAATAAGCAAAATACGAGGTTTTATCAGCTATGGTTCAAAATCAAGCAGCATCATACGATGCTATGTTTCAAAACCAATCAGCTTCTATAAAGCCATTGGAAAATCAATTGGGACAACTAGCCAATGCTCAAAGTTAAAGACCGCAAGGTAACCTTCCTAGCAACACATAACCAAATCCTAGGAACAAAGGGAATGAGCAATGTCAAGCCATCACTTTGAAAAGCGGCACTGAGATCAACAAAGATGTTGGAATCAAGACATCCACTGAGGAAGTTCCAAAAGAAAGCAGTGAAGCACATCCACAGATGAAGGAAAAAGAGGCAAAAGAAAATGATCGAGAAAGATTTACTCCACCTCCACCTTTTCCACAGCGTCTCCAGAAACGTAAACTAGATAAGCAGTTTGCTCAATTTATGGAGATCTTCAAAAGGTTGCATATCAATATTCCATTTGCAGAAGCGTTGGAACAAATGCCCAGCTATGTCAAATTCATGAAAGATATTTGTGGGACACAGGAACTGGGGCGACGCATGCTGTTCCAGGCTCGCGGCCCGATTGGGAGTACGAAGTAGCCCGCGGGGGACTAAACCGGAGAATAATAGAGTCGCCACCCGGTGTGAACCGGGAAAATGAGATTTAAGGCCGCACTCACCCCTCGCAAGGGAAGACCTCAAACCGTTGGGTTCGGAATGGTCCCTTACTTATGTCACTTGTAATGAAAGGATTTGTGTAATAATTTAATCAGGCTTAAGTAACACTTATTTCCAAGAGTATCATGCTTCTAAGTTCATATGCGCAAAAATAAAACTTACACCTAAATTTGCATATATCTTACATTTAAGATTGCATGCTTGAAAGTAAATCAAAGTAGCAACGAACATACCACTTCATTGGCATATTGTATTCATGGAAACACAAGCACACACTAACCACGCAAGCACACATAAAAGCGAATCAAATAATGGTGAACATGTGATTTCATAGACATATCATACTTATAAGTGCGGAAGCATAAACAAATAGCCATTTCATGTCCATGTGTAAATGAAAGAGTCAACTAAATATATAATGCAAAAAGACACTTAAGGATGCAATTAGGCATTAAAGTAAGCATGCTATGACGTGGTGCAAAAGAAGATAACTAATATGGACACAAACACACATGTGAGCACTTTTCCAAGTGGTACGTGGAATTGTATCCCAAGTACAGACCGCACTACCGTCCATTCGGAATCGGCTACGGAATTTATGTCTGGGTTTCCATCCGATATACCACAAGAAATAATATTCAAATGCTATCATGACATGGATGAATTGTAATACATTAAGCCAAGACTAAGGTAAGTGATGCAACCAATGGAATAAATGTGCTTTTCATTACGATGTGTACAAAGATAAAGATGACCATATGGGATTTCGTATACCCGATTGAACACATCTTATATTCAACCGAATATACATCAACCGGCGCGGCAAAGCATCGTGGTAAAGGGTTTTAACCCCTCCAAATAGGGGACCTTTAATCCGACTTACTAAGCCCATGCGCTCGATCGCATCATGCATACAAAGAATAAAGACAATAATATTAAACTTAGTATGCCCGATTGAACATATCTTACATTCAACCGAACACACATCAACCGGCGCGACAAAGCATCGTGGTAAAGGGTTTTAACCCCTCCAAATAGGGGACCTTTAATCCGACTTACTAAGCCCATCCACTCGATCGCATCATGCATACAAAGAATAAAGACAATAATATCAAACTTAGTATGCCCGATTGAACATATCTTACATTCAACCGAACACACATCAACCGGCGCGGCAAAGCATCGTGGTAAAGGGTTTTAACCCCTCCAAATAGGGGACCTTTAATCCAACTTACTAAGCCCATGCGCTCGATCGCATCATGCATAAACAAGTAACATGCAGAATTTAAATGATGAATAATAAATAAATCAAAGCAACATAAAATAAAAGAAAGTGCCGTTTACTCAAGCGGTACGTGGAGTTGTATCCCGAGTACAGATCATACTACCGTCCATTCGGAATCGGCTATGAAATTTATGTCCGGGTTTCCATCCGATATACCGCGAGAGTTGACACATCTTTCATTTTATTCCAAGACCACAACATACAATATTTCATAATCCATGCATATTTATCTACTCAAGGGCCACAACATGCATTTTAACATAACAATCATGCGAACAATACTCAATGAATAATAAAAATAAAACAGAAAACGAATGTGGAAAATACCCTCAGGTCTAACCTTTTTTGCCGACTTTCGGACTTGCGTTTCACGGAGATCGGAAGGGTTAAAGCTCCTCAACTTCTCTAGTTCACTGGTTTAGCGTCTTAGCTCACTATTTTGCTGTTTTGCTTGTTGTTTGACCTCCGTTTTGCTGTTGTTTCCTCGCGATTTTCTAGTCAATGTTTTGGTTGTATTTGCTCACTGTTTTGGGGATTTTTGGGGGTTTGAGCTGCGTTTTTAGGTGTTATTTGGGTGCAGTTTTTTGTCACTGTTTTGGGAAGTTTTTGGAGTGTTTGTGAGGGTAATATGCGGCTGTTTCAGGGGGGATTTGTGGCTGTTTTTAGGGTGCAGGTCAAGGCTGTGAATGGTGTGAGTTAGGGCTGATTTTAGGGGTATTTTGGCGTGAGAACCAGAGGCTGTTTCAGGTAGTATGGCATTTAGTGTCTCGTTAGGGAGCAGAAGGTGCGTGAACAAAGGCAAAATGACGTGATTAATGTGATGTTGCGTGAAGGTTAGGAAGCCAGTTTGAGGGCTGATGACTTAGGCATAGATTAGGGCTGCTTGTGGCTAGTTGTTTGTGGGGCATGAGGTGTTAAAGGGGCGTGTTGATTGTAACGTGAGCAGGCTGGTTGATATGGCGTGCCTATGAATCGTTTGAGTGGTTCCTAAAGGGTCTTTGGTCGGTGATTGTTAGGTTGTGGGCTGCTGAATCGGTGGGTAGTGGGTTTGTTCACGTGCCTTTGGGTCAAGGCTGTGCGTTTAGAGGGTGGCGTGGCGCTGATCAATCTAGTGACGAGTGGAGGGGTTGTTTCAGTGTGTGGCTGTTTGAGGGCAGAGAGGAGCTAGGAGAGGCTTCTTGCTTTGTATATGGGCGTGAATAATAATGTGTGCCGGGGGGAATGACTTGGTTAGGGGTTGTTTATATAAAGAAGGGCTAGGGTTTCCCCTTGTCTCACAAGGGAAAGATTTGATTTTGTGTTGAGCAAGGAAAGTCAAAGATTGAGGGGGGGCAAGATTTGGCTAATTAGGAAGGTCATATATTTAAATTGGTGTGATTGATTTTAATTAGGCATTATATTTCTTTAATTTAGTATATGATATTTTGGATTAGGAAGTTACAATATTTTAATTTGGTATAATTATATTTTATGTCTTATTTAATTTGGTAAATGGTTTAATTATTTTATTTAATTCAATTACATTATTTAATTAATATTTAATTTAATTTGGGTGTATTTTAGGGTGATGGGCGTGTGGGCCTAGGTGGTGGTGGTGTGGGCTTTGTCTTGGTGGGTTAGGTGTTGTGTTGGTTTGGTGAGTGGGTTTGGGCCAAGATTAAAAGGTTCTGGGTTTTTTAGGCCAAAGGTGCTTTAAAACGGAGGTCCAACGAGCGAGCTTGACGCTAAACAAGTGAATAAGGATCTAATGAAATATCGATTCCCTTCCGATGACCGTTTCCCACAATATCCTTAACTAAAAAGGTAGTGCCTCCAACTGAGACTCATCATCGGGTTTCACATGCAAAAATGCAATGCCTACAATATTCTGTCATGAAAGCAAAGATTAGGAGATTACGAGACAGTAGCATTGGTAGAAGAATGCAGCGCCATCATTCAGAACCACATGTGGAAAGTTTAGAACTATCGAAAAAGAAGCGAATCAAGCCCTCAATTGAAGAACCACTGCAGTTGGAACTAAAGCCACTTCCGAGCCATCTCAGGTATGCATACTTATAAAACTCTTATGATTTACCTGTGATTATTTCTTCGTCACTAACATGGGTGTAGGAAGAAAAGTTGTTGAGAGTGTTACACAAGCACAAGAAAGCTATTGGTTGGACTATAACAGACATTCGAGGCATTAGTCCATCATTTTACATGCATAAAATTCTGATGAACGACGAGTACAAAGCCACAGTGGAGCATCAACGAAGACTAAATCCATTCATGAAGGAGGTCGTAAAGAAAGAAAGTATCAAATGGTTGGATGTTGGCATCATTTACCCCATCTCTGACAGCATTTGGGTGAGTCCTATACAATGTGTACCCAAGAAATGAGGAATGACTGTAGTCACAAATGAAAAGATCGAGCTGATTCCAACAAGAATAGTGACTGGATGGAGAGTATGCATGGACTACAGGAAGCGGAATAAAGCAACAATGAAGGATCATTTCCCACTACCATTCATTGATCAGTTGCTAGACAGATTAGCTGGACATGAATTCTATTGTTTTCTGGACGGATACTCGAGGTACAATCAGATTGCCATCACCCCAGAAGATCAAGAGAAAACCACTTTTACATGCTCGTATGGTTCTTTTGCTTTCCGTAGGATGCCATTTGGACTCTGTAATGCTCTTGCCACATTTCAATGTTGCATGATGGCCATCTTTTCTGACATGATAGAACAGAGCATGGAGGTTTTCATGGATGATTTTTCTGTGTTTGGAGACTCTTTCGACCACTGCTTGTAAAATCTGGAAAAAGTGCTACAAAGATGTGAAGATACCAACCTGGTACTCAACTGAGAGAAATGCCACTTCATGGTGCAGGAAGACATTGTCCTGGGATATCGGATCTCACAGAATATAATCGAGGTAGACAAAGCAAAAATTGAGACCATAGAGAAATTACCTCCACCATCATCAGTCAAAGGGATTCAAAGTTTTCTCGGGCATGTAGGATTTTACAGAAGATTTATCAAAGACTTCTCCAAGATTGCTAAACCTTTATGCAATCTGCTGGAGAAAGATGTGTCTTTCCACTTCACCAAAGAATGCCACCATGCTTTTGAGATCTTGAAACAGAAGCTGGTCTCTGCCTCCATCATAGTAGCACCAGACTGGACGCTTCCATTTGAGATGATGTGCGATGCTAGTGATTTTACTGTAGGTGCAGTTTTGGGACAATGCAAAGCAAAAATTTTCCACATCATTTACTACTCCAGCAGAACTCTGAATGAAGCACAACTCAACTACACAACAATTGAAAAGAAGTTGCTCGTAGTTGTGTTTGATTTTGATAAATTCCTCTCCTATCTGATGGGTCCAAATGTGGTGGTCAACACAGATCATTCAGCAATCAAATACCTGATCGCAAAGAAAGATGCTAAGCCTAAATCGATCTGTTGGGTGCTTCTACTGCAAGAATTTGACGTGGAGATCCGAGACAGGAAAGAGATGGAAAATCAAGTGGCAGATCACTTATCGAGGCTCAAGAATGGAGAAACAATTGGCAATGAGATGACAATAAAAGAAACTTTTCCATATGAACAGTTGTTTGCCATCAAGCAACAGGAAGTCCCTTGGTATGCTGACTATGTAAACTACATAGTATTGGGGAAATGGGCGTTGGAATGGACACATCAGCAACAAAATAAATTCTTTAAAAAAGTCAAGCACTTTGTCTGGGATGAGCCGTACCTATTCAAATGTTGTGCTGATCAATTATTGAGGCGTTGTGTACCACATGAGGAGGTCAATAGTGTCCTGCATCATTGTCATTCATCACCATACGGCGGACACTTCATCGGAGATAAAACTGCAGCCAAAGTCCTACAATCAGGTTTATTCTGGCCTACATTGCTTAAAGATGCTTACTCGGGAAATATTTCGAGGAGAAATGAAAGACCTCTTCAAAGCATTCTCGAAGTGGAGATATTTGATGTATGAGGGATTGATTTTATGGGACCCTCTGTTCCATCATTTTGAAACCTGTACATTCTGGTTGTAGTAGACTACGTCTCCAAATGGGTTGAAGAAACAACACTGCCATCAAACGACTCAAAAGTGTTGATAAAATTCCTTAAAAAGAATATTTTCATTCGCTTCGGAACACCTCAGACAATTATCAGTGATGATGGCACACACTTCTACAAAAGATACTTCGATGCACTCCTATCCAAATACGGAGTTACTCATAAAGTTGCCACTGCTTACCGTCCGCAGTCAAATGGACAGGTTGAAGTTTCAATCAAAGAGATCAAAAGAATATTGGAGAGAACCGTTGGATCAACAAGGATGGACTGGTCTACAAAACTGGATGACGTATTATGGGCGTATCAGACATCTTATAAGACACCAATTGGTATGTCCCCATATCGAATGGTGTTTGGAAAAGCATGGCATCTGTCTGTGGAGCTTGAACATAAAACGTACTAGGCACTGAAGAAGTTAAATCTTGATCTGTAAGCAACAAGAGAGAAAATGCTCCACCAACTTAACGAATTGGAGGAATTTCGCTTACAGGCTTATGAAAATGCCAAACTGTATAAAGAAAAGACTAAAAAATGGCATGATAAAAAAATAGTCCGCAGACAACTAGAACCAGGGCAGCAGGTGTTTTTATATAATTCAAGGTTGAAACTTTTCCCTGGGAAGCTAAAATCAAGGTGGTCAGGTCCATTTGTGATTACTCAGGTGTTATCATACGGAGTAGTTGAGATATACAACCCAAACTCCAACAACACATTTAAAGTTAACAACTAGCGTGTCAAGCACAACTGGGGAGAATCATTTGAGCGACAAAAAGAAAGTTTAACACTTGTAGATCCAGCCTAACATTCGGGCAGTCATGTCTTGTTGATGACGTTAAACTTAGCGCTAGCAGGGAGGAAACCCATGCAATTTGTGTATATATATATTCAGATTTGGTGTGTTTAATTTTTGTAAGTAAAGTCACAGACAGGATGGAAGATGTTCTCGCAAATCTTCACAAGCATTTTCTTTCTCTCCCTCAAAACTCATATGAAAGTCTACAAAGCACGAATTGAACGAATGAGACTTCTGATGATTAAAGGTATTCCTAATGACATTCGTTGGATAATTGAAGCACAAGTCCGATTGGCAGGTGAGTCATCTGATTCTTTTATTTCATTTTTGCCTGGTTTAGGAAGAAACACCTATGCTAAGAAAAGAAGAGCTAAGAGATTAGGTGTTTGCAATAAATGTGCACGCATGACATGTAATACTCGTTGTCATTCTTTAGGAATGGTGTCTGATAACCGCGAAGATAAAATTCAATTCATTAGGGATGGCATGAGTAAGAAGTCTTTAGATGACATATCATTAACTCTTGAGACGCATCCCAGTGGATATGTATATCACGTAATTCACATGTTACATACACAATTTTGAAAATAAAGACAATAATTAAGTCTTGGGAATCTGACGTTAAAAGACCATGTTTGCCAATTTATAAGAAAAATTGTTGGGAAGCTTGTCCCTGACGCATAGATGTCATTCAAGCCATTATTATCTGTACATATTATTATTTCTTTGTCTTTAACTAATAATTGTGATTTGTTTTGCTATTTTATTTTATTTTTCACCGACAGAATCCAGACTTTTTGACTTTCGGGTTTTATTTACTGTTTAGCTAATAATTGTCATTTGGCAGGTACTAGTGCTATTATTATTCACCCTTTTTCAGGATCTATAAATGCAGCTCGTCATTACACTCTTGTAGACATTCCAGATTTGAGAAAGAAATATATAAAATAAAATAAAAAATGGAAGCAACTTTAAGAAGACGAGTTGTTAACATCTGTGTGTTTTGCGGTACTAGTTTTGGTTTTAAACCAGAATTCGCTGAGGCAGCACAGGTATTGGGTAGAGTCATGGCTGAGAGAAATATGCACTTAGTATATGGCGGTGGCAATCTTAGACTAATGGGGTACGTTTCAAGGGCCGTACAGGAAAGAGGTAGTCAAGTTTTGGGAATCATCCCAAAACCTTTGGCGAAGCCAAATCTTATAGGACCATCAAACGGAGATGAATGCATCGTGCCAAGTATGTCTGAATGACTTGTTGAAATGATTAACTGTTCTGATGCTTTTATTGCTTTGCTTGATGGCTTGGGCACGATAGAGGAAATTTTTACAGTGTTATCTTGGACGAACTTGAACATACACCAGAAACCAATTGGATTGTTTAACATTAATGGATTTTATGACTTTCTTTGTGTGTTTCTTGATGATGCCCAGAGAATTAGATTTCTTTCAAAACCTGTAAAATATATCCTCTTCATTGCCAGAACAGCCTATGATTTAATTGACCCTATCATTTCCAAGATAAACTGGTCTGATAATGATTGTGGTAAGAAGCGTCAGATAAATTTGGATCTTAACCTTTAGTTTTCTTTTTAGCTGTAAAATTCCACGCTAATCAGGTATTATTTTCTAAACTCTTCTTCTTCTTTCTTAGCCTTTGAACCACAAATTGACCATATCCTTTCCAAGATTAACTGGTCTGATAATGATCGTGGTAAAAAGCGTCGGATAAATCTGGATCTTAACTTTTAATTTTCACTTTAGATGTAGAATTTCAGCTAACCAGCTATTATTTTCTAGACTCTTCTTCTACTTTTTAAACATTGGGGATAATGTCTCAATTAGGTTTGGGGGAGGAGAATAGTTGACTAGTATCTTATTTTTATTGTGTTGTTTTTAATTGATTTTTAGTCCAAAATTTTCAAAAAAAAAATTAAAAAAATTAATTAAAAAATTTCTAAAAATAAAAAAAATATTTTGTTTTTGTGTTTTTAACTTGACTAATCAGGTGAAATTGGTGTGAGATAGCTGTTTAAGGAATTTTCACTTCTGAGACGTATCTCAACCTATTTCGTAACAAGTTAATTTTTATTTATTTCCTTTTGAATTATTTAAATTTGTGAATTCTCCATAATACTGACTAAATTGGATCTTCATATGCTCAGTTGACAGATATTATCAACATGCATGGTAACATACGGACATGAGTTGTAAGTGAAAAGTTTGTAATATTCAGTGCTCTAGTTTATTGGAGGAAGCATCTGAAAGCGATGGAATAAAAAAAGAAAAAAAAGAAAGAAAAAAATGTGTATATAAATAATTAACCATGTTTTTACTTATTAACCGGGCGTATTGTCTCAGTAAGCAGAGATTGTTTGCGTCAAACGGTAAAAGCTTGAGTTAATAATAATAAAGTTTCTACTAGTAACCGGGCTATTAGGTTTGTTTCTAGGTCCCAAGATCAAACAAGACATGAAATACATGTGTGAATACATCAAAGGAGGTAGCAGAATACTCACATCGATTGGTTGAGACGAATCGGCAACAAATGAAATTGATTTTTCCCTTGCAAAAACGCAACTGCAGTGCAGTCCACTGCCTTGACAGTTTCAGTTTTGAGTCAAGTTTTGAGCTTCGAATCTTCGTCAAATGGTTCCCGACTCATGGGTGAACCTCCCTACCACCTTCGCAAGTCTCTCGGAGTGCTAGCTCTTCTTGATTTTGCCACAAAATCAAGCACATTGCTTCCCAAACTCACGCCCAAAATGAAGAAAACCAGTGAGCATTTTACTGCCCATTTGGGCGTGAATAATGAAAGAGAAAGAGAGGAGGGAAAGTGTGTATTCGATTTGTAAAGCATTTCCAAAATGCCTTATATATTTTTCATAAAAATATATTAAACATTTACCAAACAATTAATTAAAATCAATTGGTAAATACTTTCACCAACTTACACTATTTCACCAAAACACATCACTATTCATTTTCACTTTATTAAAGTGACTTGATGTGTGTCAATCACTCAATCAATCAAGCACATCAATCAATCAATCAATCACATCACTCAAAGTGACTTTTGATTTGACGCTTGATGTGACGAATGATTTGACGCTTGATGTGACTTGCGTCGCCGCACTCGAATTCGAAATACGAATGCGCTCGCAATCACACTCGGGCTCGGGTTCGCTAATTCTCAATTAGCGAATTTTCTGTTGCGTCGTAATTAAATGATTACGCCAAGCGAATTCACTGTTCACGTCGCTAACGAATTAATTCTAAATTAATTCGTTCGCTCGAATTAAAATCCAATTTCAATTCCGCGTCGAAATCCAATTTCGTTTAATATATCGAATATATTAATTTACCGATTAATTCTAAATTAATCATTCTCTCTCTTTAGACGATATTTTATCCCAGATAAAATATCTCCGTAATTAATCCTAGATTAATTTTCTCTCTCTCATCTAATTAATCCCAGATTAATAAATGTGCGAGTCATGCGTCATCGGTGGATCACTGGGAAGCGACCCATGAGATCCCCAAATATGTTGGCAGTAAATACGGTCGTCGGAGTATCCGAATCACGTATGTACCAAGTACTACGTTCTACCGATTTACGAGACAAGGTTGGCTTCTAGCAAAGCACGAAGTCTACCCAATTCTCCGGTCATATTCATCTAAGAATATTTAAGATCTATATCAAGCGTAGTATACCAAGTATCGTGTATATCGGCCCAGTATCGGATAGTCACGTGCTAGGGCTGGGGCTGGATAAGTGTCTGCCCCGTCCGAAGCACATGTCGGATGTCTGGTAACTAGTCTCTATAATCGGATATACATGACCTTGTCATAATATCCCGATGGCCGGCCAGCACTTAAGAGCACTAATACCGTATCATGCGTGACATCATCTCCACTATGACTGGAGTGATACTTCCGTCTTGACATCACACCCTATACTCTACGATTCTCAATATACCCAGTATTGGCGTACACAGAACCTGTTACAGCCCTGGACGACCTCAACTAAAGTATATTGATTGTCGTAAGCATTAGCGGTGTAAGTCTCAGGTTAAGACCAAATACACCTACCCTGATGTCGGACTCCCATAGACACATAGTCATAATACCAATGGGATTCCGAGGGGTCTATCCAGAGCGAAGCTGTTTCCCGTACCATCGGTGAAACACAACCTCCTATCGCACTTGCATGAGTATCCAATACCCAAATATATGAGAACTATGCTGTTGTGCCCTCACAACGCGCACAAGTGCAATACTAGCCTATTCCGCATTATCGATGTCCAGTCTCGATAATACTACGACTAGGGATATTTAATGATTAATCCTTCGTGGACTGATACTGTCTCATATCATCTCAATCCAGGAACTAATCATAGGGACCTCTCTTCATTTATACATCTAAGGTGATCTAATCACAAATGATGAGAGTGCAATTTCCTTGTCACATAGTTAATTTGTACAACAACACTATGATATGTACAAATAGTGACACTATGGGTCATATTATCCAACAATCTCCCACTTGGCACATAGCCAGTCACTCAAGTGTCGTACACCCGAACTATGTACGGTTCGCTCAAATTGCTGAGAAAAGGTTTTCGTCAGCGGATTTTCATAATTATTGTCTGACGCGATTTATACGATCACCACATCGCCAAGATGTATGATCCGAACGAATCAGATGAATATAGAAGTATATATCTAGATCGTCGATGAGACCTTTAATTCTTTAGCCTTGTGCTGACGCCTAGCTCAGCTGCTAACAGAACTATATCTAATCTAATTAGATTTATTTTCGACCCAAATGGCTTCTATTGCTGCCTCAGCTGTAGCAATAATCCGCATTTGTTGTTTATTCGGCAACAGTATCTTGCTCGGAAGATTTCCAGCTCACTGTTCCGTTATTCAAACTTTATAGTACCGCAGTATTTAACTATTTGGAAACTTGCGGCAGTGATCCCAGTCACTTCAAGTTCTCCTTCTCCATAGTTTTAGACAGCATCTTTAGTTCTCTAAGATACTACCAGATGTTCTTTAACTCCAATCCAGTGACCATCACTTGGATTGACCTGATTGTGACTTCATATGCTCGAAGCGTATGAGACACCAAATCAAGTACATTTTAAATGTACAATTTCCCAGAGAGTGTTAACAACTCCAAATCTATCCCAGTAGATCTTTCTTCCTTGAATAAAGGTTGTTACTCCCCAGAATTCTACGGAGAATTTCTACGAAAGCCAAGCTTTCACCAATTGCTTTATGGGAATTTCCTTGTCAGTGCGCTCCCACTAACCTCCTTATATACACAAGAATCATTTCGTTTTGAGTCAAATCATAAACCATTATGATTATTTCAAAACGACAGTTCCAATAACCTTATGCTTGCTTTGATCCAAACATGGATCGAATAACCCGCAAACCTTGTTTGTCGGTTATATAAAATCGTCAGGATGTTGTAAACATTCTCCAAAATGTTTCCTTTTCAGGAAAGCGATTTTGATCTATAACTGACATATTTCATAAATGAAATATTCAGTATCATATAAGCATCATCAAAATGGATTTACCATGGCAACAGGAAAAAGGTTGAACCGTTATTAACACAATGTTGATAACGATACCTTTCCGTCACAAGCCTAGCTTTGTACGTTGGTATGTTGACATCCATGTATGTCTTCCTTGAAGACGATTACAGTACCAATAGGCACAATGCCTTGCGGTACAACAACTAGTATCCAAACATAGTTGTTATACATGGAATCCATTTCAGACTCATGGCACTTTGCCATAATAGGGAGTCGATACCTTGTATCACAACCTCATAACGTAGTCGGTTGATATACCTTCATAAGATTTACATCTTCATGAGGTGAGATCAGAAACCCATACCCTAGGTTGTTTTCTGACTCTCTCCGATCTACCCGGTTCTTGTGTATTCGAAGATTAACGGTATAGATTCATCATTGATGAACTATTTATGTTCCATTACGGACTTCGTGCCTTGAATAGTATTACTCCGATTTTCATCGAGTATCACTATCCTCCCACTGACCACTGCATATCGGTGTTCCTCTTAGGAAAACCGCATGGTGAGCAACAATCATATTGTTCTCATGTGAGATTTATAAGTACTATACTTATGGTTTCCCTTAGGATAACCTATATATGGCACTTATCCAATTTGGGTCCTTATTTTGGTATCATCCAAACGTTATGCCCGGCATACCCAAATTGTTAGGAATGAGAAACCCTGTTTCTTTCCTGTTCATATCCTATATGATATCTGTCAAACAGATTTATATGGAACCTTATTCTTAATAAGTTTTGCACTGTTAATACATATCATGCTGAAGGAAATGATAGCTCAGATCGACTCGTGATAAACCTTATCATGTCCAACAAAATTCGGTTTTTAGTTTGGACACACCGTCAAACTGACGTGTCTCGGGAGGAGTCCTCATCTGAAAGAATACTATACTCTTTCATGTATATTTGAAATTTACTGCTTAAGTATTTTCCATTACGGTCTTACCGTGACGGCATAATACTATAGTCGATCTGTTAATCTACTTCGTGTCGAAACCCTAATAGTTTCCGATCTGTATTCTTCAAAAGAAACACATAACCACAACGTGATGCCACATCCGTTAAGGTCACAAAATATTCATGTTCACATCTAGGCTAGCTAGATATGGGCCCACTAACTTCACCATGAATAGGGCTAACAGATCGGTGGCACTTACACTATTACCAAGTAAACAGTGTTTTAGGTACTTTACCTAACAAACTAGATTCGTAGACTTTATTTGAATAGTCAAATCAGTCCTAGTACCCACTCTTCAAAAGTGCGGATATACGAGTCTTGTTTAATTCTGTCCTAGACAAGAATGCCACAAATAAGTCTCTACTTGATCAAATCAATTTGAGCTATTTATTTGTCATTTTATATGTTTTGAGATTTTAATTATATTAAAAATATAAATTCTGTTATTCACATCTAATGTGTTTATCTCAGTATCATCTTTATATGATGAAACACTTAGTGTTCTAGAATATAAAGGTTTATCCACAATGGATTAAACATTGATATAGAGATAATGTCTCTAGTCAAACTAGTTACATTATAACAGTTCCTAATTTAAGTACACACCCGAAGGGTAGTTCCTAAACTTAGGTATCTACGGTCGAAACAGAGACTTTCATCCCGTTTCCGATTCGCAGAGCAATCTCAGCTTGAAGTCAGTATCCTGCTCAAAGCAGATCCTGAACATCAATACATATATTTTATGTACCACACTAAGTATTTAAAATCTAATTTCAATACTAGTAGTGAACATAACTTTGACAAACATTTTTAAAGTCAGAGCCTTGCCCTTTCTTTAATTCCTTCGTGTCTGCCATATCCAAATGGTAGTCACTTTGGTATATGTCAATTATCATTTTCAATATTTCAGGAACCTTAGGCCAAGCCTTGGGTTTTTAGAATATCAAAACGATGTGCACCTCGTGCTACATGCCCAATTGCAAACTTTGACTTTATCTCCTCTAGAATAGTCAATTAATTCTCCAAGAATTATAAATTGCAATTTTAATACTTCTTAAATCTAAAATTAGATTTATGACAAGTATATTAAATTAAGCATTAAAGTCATCATCACATAAATCTTCCAAAGATATTATGCTCTACTTATTTTGCTTAATTTTGGGCTTAAGGTATAATAAGTTATTTTATCAAATAAAGTAACCTATTATTTATTCCCAATTTGAAAATTAAATCATTTAAAACATTTAATCCAAGATTATATTTTAAATATTCAACTTTTCAATTTTATCTTGATTACAATAGTCCAACTATTTAATCAACGATTAGTGGTACTATATATATTATAATGATTATAATAGTCCAACTATATAATCAAATATAATCCAAATTAATTAACCTCAATTACATTGATTACTATAATCCAATTATAAAATCAACTGTAAACTGAAATTAATTAATTCAAATATATTGATTAATATAATCCAATTATATATAATCAACTATAATACAGTCCAACTGTTTATTAAAACAACAATTTAAATATTAGTCCAACTAACATTTAATATATATGACGAGTGTTATTTGTTTGAGCGCGTATGGCGAGTAATTGAACGAATATTGCAAATTCAATTCTTGCATCCCACTATTTTTCGTCGAGCCTCTAACCCTCTGTCGAGTACTCGGGAAACCGTGTTCCTAGTGGGCTAGGATCCCGTTAAATATCACACAATCTTGACTTTGGCCAACAAATTGTATGATAATTAACTAGGTAGATCTCGAAGATCAATTGGATCTCATCCAACTCCTAGATCCAGTAGGTGGACATCCAAGTCCGAAACATATATCTTATATATGCCTATATATCTAATATATACCCTAACCTTTTTCCTCTGAATCAACTAGGCCTTGGCTTTGGCACAACAAACCTAATGATCCCAGTCAAGCGCGGACCCATTGACCATGGAAGCTTCGTAATCAATGTCGTTGGACAAGAAGTGGTCTTGACTTTGGCCAACAAACCACAACTTGGACAGGACACCAATATGGAACAAAGCCTAGTGATTCAAACACATCTTCGACGGACAAGGGCTTGACTTTGGCCAACAACCCATGCCAATCTAGGATCTTGAGTAAGAATCACTCAATGGAAGGAAAAAACGCATGATATTTGATGAGGGCTTTTCGCGTGCAAATTGGCTACCAATTTAATTATCTTTGTTAAGGTCTCTTCATCATACACCCTTAAACATGCATTCTAAATACATAATAAAGCGCATATGAAAATAATAATAATGATATGCGGATGGATACTTAACATATTGATCCTAGATCAAATCTCTCCTTTCTCACTCAAGCTAGCACTTGTATTACTTCTACCCGTTACACTACACTTCTAAAGAAACCTCATTTACATTGAGGGGAATAGGTTAGAAGAGAATACAAAGAGAATAGAGGTGATAAGGCTGGACACGCAGGTCCAATTTAATAAATCGAATTTATTACAACAATTTCCAAAATTGCCCCACCCGACTAATATCCATCCGATATACATTATTCATTCATCACAACCACGTATTCACACAAAAGCATGTTATCAATCAATCTAATCAAATTAATTAACCTGATAATTATGTGATCATCCAATGTTCAAACAACGATTTGATTTTGCTCGAGTCAAACTCGTTTTTGCGAATAAGTACTCAAAGTACGAATTCATGAATTAAATTAAACTACATCATTAAATCCAATTTAACATGTATTTAATACTAATTCACTATTCAATTCCAAATTAAATATTACACTTTATTAATAAACCTTTTCGACTTAAATTCCAATTTAATCGCTTCGGGTCTCAAAGCCCGATTAACGTCCAACGTTAGTTTAATTCAAGTCCAATGGGCTTTTAATTAATTTCTTTAAGGCGTGGGCTTCGGAAACCAAAGCCCAATCAAAGAGTTACCCTATAAGCCTAGAAATCAATTTAGGCCCATTAGGCCCAATTAAACTTTAAAGGTTCATTAGTCGCATTTGGGCTTTATGGTTAAGGTTTTGGGCCCAATTGGATCCAATCCACTTGGCCTAAATCCAACTTGATAAAATCAAGCCCAATAAGCCCAATTACAACATAATAAGCCCAAATCCAATTTAAAGGCCTAATTCATTAAATTACACAAATCCAATTTCGCAATTTAATTACCTAAAGTGCATTACATGATTAATCACCCAAATCAATTTCCAAAACATGAAATTAGTCCAATTAATCATGTTCATTCTTATCATCACATTTTCAACACATAATGAAAAAATCAAACCCATTACATGCTTTAAGCTCTCGGCCAAAGGAGGGATTTTGTGTCCGATTTGGTTTCAATCCAATCAAACCCACAATCGACATTAAATCAACATCCTAAATGATTTCATACACATCCAATGTCCTAAAATCAAATTTCCAAGACATTAGGGCATATATACCTATTCGGCCAACATGAAGATTTTGGGGTTTTATGTTCAATTCAAAATTCAATCTAATTGACTTCAAATTAACATAAAACATTATGATTCCAATTCATCTAATGAATCAAAATTCAAAAAATTCCAAGAATCCAAAATTCATATACCATTCGGCCAAGGATTCCAATTTGGGCAAAATTGATCCAATCACATTTTGTTAAAATTGATCAAATCAATCTTCAATATAACATATATTAAGCATGCTTTAACATCCAATTTTATAAAATCATGCTCAAATACAAAGTACCCAATTTTAAGCCCTACATTTTCATGCTTGAACCAATAGCTCTTGATGCCATTGTTAGGTTTGTTTCTAGGTCCCAAGATCAAACAAGACATGAAATACATGTGTGAATACATCAAAGGAGGTAGCGGAATACTCACATCGATTGGTTGAGACGAATCGGCAACAAACGAAATTGATTTTTCCCTTGCAAAAACGCAACTGCAGTGCAGTCCACTACCTTGACAGTTTCAGTTTTGAGTCAAGTTTTGAGCTTCGAATCTTCGTCAAATGGTTCCCGACTCATGGGTGAACCTCCCTACCACCTTCGCAAGTCTCTCGGAGTGCTAGCTCTTCTTGATTTTGCCACAAAATCAAGCACATTGCTTCCCAAACTCACGCCCAAAATGAAGAAAACCAGTGAGCATTTTACTGCCCATTTGGGCGTGAATAATGAAAGAGAAAAAGAGGAGGGAAAGTGTGTATTCGGTTTGTAAAGCATTTCCAAAATGCCTTATATATTTTTCATAAAAATATATTAAACATTTACCAAACAATTAATTAAAATCAATTGGTAAATACTTTCACCAACTTACATTATTTCACCAAAACACATCACTATTCCACTTGATGTATGTCAATCACTCAATCAATCAATCACATCAATCAATCAATCAATCACATCACTCAAAGTGACTTTTGATTTGACACTTGATGTGACGAATGATTTGACGCTTGATGTGACTTGCATCGCCGCACTCGAATTCGAAATACGAATGCGCTCGCAATCACACTCGGGCTCGGGTTCGCTAATTCTCAATTAGCGAATTTTCCGTTGCGTCGTAATTAAATGAGTACGCCAAGCGAATTCACTGTTCACGTCGCTAACGAATTAATTCTAAATTAATTCATTCGCCCGAATTAAAATCCAATTTCAATTCCGCGTCGAAATCCAATTTCGTTTAATATATCGAATATATTAATTTACCGATTAATTCTAAATTAATCATTCTCTCTCTTTAGACGATATTTTATCCCAGATAAAATATCTCCGTAATTAATCCTAGATTAATTTTCTCTCTCTCATCTAATTAATCCCAGATTAATAAATGTGCGAGTCATGCGTCATCGGTGGATCACTGGGAAGCGACCCATGAGATCCCCGGATATGTTGGCAGTAAATACGGTCGTCGGAGTATCCGAATCACGTATGTACCAAGTACTACGTTCTACCGATTTACGAGACAAGGTTGGCTTCTAGCAAAGCACGAAGTCTACCCAATTCTCGGATAGTCACGTGCTAGGGCTGGGGCTGGATAAGTGTCTGCCCCGTCCGAAGCACATGTCGGATGTCTAGTAACTAGTCTCTATAATCGGATATACATGACCTTGTCATAATATCCCGATGGCCGGCCAGCACTTAAGAGCACTAATACCGTATCCTGCGTGACATCATCTCCACTATGACTGGAGTGATACTTCCGTCTTGACATCACACCCAATACTCTACGATTCTCAATATACCCAGCATTGGCGTACACAGAACCTGTTACATCCCTGGACGACCTCAACTAAAGTATATTGATTGTCGTAAGCATTAGCGGTGTAAGTCTCAGGTTAAGACCAAATACACCTACCCTGATGTCGGACTCCCATAGACACATAGTCATAATACCAATGGGATTCCGAGGGGTCTATCCAGAGCGAAGCTGTTTCCCGTACCATCGGTGAAACACAACCTCCTATCGCACTTGCATGAGTATCCAATACCCAAATATATGAGAACTATGTTGTTGTGCCCTCACAACGCGCACAAGTGCAATACTAGCCTATTCCGCATTATTGATGTCCAGTCTCAATAATACTACGACTAGAGATATTTAATGATTAATCCTTCGTGGACTGATACTGTCTCATATCATCTCAATCCAGGAACTAATCATATGGACCTCTATTCATTTATACATCTAAGTTGATCTAATCACAAATGATGAGAGTGCAATTTCCTTGTCACATAGTTAATTTGTACAACAACACTATGATCTGTACAAATAGTGACGCTATGGGTCATATTATCCAACACGGGCGTCTTGCCTCAGTAAGTAGAGATTATTCGCGTCAAACGGTAGAACCTTTAAACATCTGATATCCGAGTAATTAAGTCCGTAAGGGTGTCTTAGCACCTAGTGCCCTAAAGCCAACTGGTTTGGGAGTCACTGGCCCAAAGCTCGCTACATGGATTAAAGATGTTATATAAAAAAATACAATAAAATAAAATAAAATCTCATTGCCAAAAAAGTGTGAATTCTGATATAACTTTAGGACAAAAATATTACTCTATTTTCAACTACACTTATGAATATTGTGGGCACAATGATTTGATTAATACCTTGTTGGTTGTGTATATGGAGAATTGTAAAAATAATCGGAGAATTTACTTTTTTAGTAATTTAGAAAGAAAGAAAACAACTATTAACTTAGATAAGAATTTCACTTGTTTAGTCACTAACTTGTTTTGTGTGTTTGATTTTACAATTGATTGACGTTTATGGGTATCGTCGATGTAAGCCCTCACAAGACTACAACTCGTCCACTAGGGACACCTAGGGGTTTAAAGGCTTGTTGCATATGCTAAATACAATCGTGATCCCTACGAAAGTGGCTTAGTTTAATTTTATTTTAAAGTTATTTATTTTATTTTATTTTATTATTTTGCTCGAGGACTAGCAAAATGTTAGGTTTAGGGATGTGATAAGCGAAAAATATATCAATATTTACCGCCCCTTTTGCTTAATATTTTGTATAGTTTCTTGAGTTTTGTGCATATTTTGATGTGTTTTGTGTATTTTATAGATAAATAAGATTTCAGAACTCACTGGAATCAAAATAGGGCCAAAACAGTAAAAAATGGACAAAAGGGTAAAATTGTAATTTCATGCGTCACGACGCTCACATCCTTTGCGTCGCAACGCGCCACAAACACTATGCTAGTAACACTCATCATCACCACATCAGTGCCACATTAGCACCTGCGTCATCATTACGTCATCGTGACGTCAGTACAATAACTCACTCTGCCGACACGCGTCATTCCTTGCGTCAGCATGATGTCAGCGTCGCGATACGCAAGCTTCACGCGTCGCGACGCACAAGGACAAAATTTACCTATAAATTGAGGCCGAATTCATTTGAAATTTTCATACCTTCTTCTAGGGATTACCTTAAGAATAATAAGAAGATTGTATCTTATTTGTTTATTTACAGCTTTCTTGTATTTTATTTTTATTTTAAGCAATAGATCTTTCTTTATTTTACTTTAAAGTATGAGTAGGTAACTTCCCTCTGCTAGGGTGAAAGGTAAAACTTTTATTATTATAATTTAGATTAATCTCTGACAAGAAACTCACTTGGATTCGAAATCCAAGCAAACCCCAAGCAACGGATAGAACCCCAAGAACCGCGAATTTGATTTTGTAGGAAAAAAACCCTTCCAAGGCCACAAAGAAGACCCACAAAGAACTTGCCCTTGAGAACCTTTAAGATGAATCCTTGTAGTGTTTTTCTAGCAATGGAGACGCCACTAAGTTTGCCAAACTTAGATAAGTCGATTCAAAGTTGAAAAGGGGAATCCTTCCCTTACAAGAATTCGGCCATAGCCAAAGCTTTAAGCTTTTGAGTTTTACAAATTTCGTTCCCCCTTTCAAATGAAAAAGAAAGAAAGTTTAAATAGTGTTACAAAGAGAAACCCTAAAGGCATAAAGACAACAATACCCCTAAAGGCTAAATTACAAAAATACCACACTCTTCAAGTCTTCAAAGGCCTGTGAAGCTTCATTCAAAACTGATTTGGGCCAAGTGAAGTGGCTTTGGGCCCTCTCTATTGAAGCCCACATGCGTCTCTATTTGTTTGTTGCAATCGGCCATAAAACTGTGAACTAATCCCGCCATTGCTTCTCTGAGTCTTTTGGTCCTCTACATCGTAATTGGCCCTTCTGGTACTTGTAATGGGTCTTTTACTTTGTTGCCGGCCTGGATCATGTCATCCCCTCCCTCTTGAAAAGGATTCGACCTCGAATCTGTACCTGCACGAAAAAGAGTTAAGTCAGAAACATTAAATGGAGAAGACACATTATACTTACCTTGTAAATCCAGCTTGTATGCATTGTCATTAATCCGTTCCAAGACTTGAAATGGACCATCCCTGTAGGCACTGTATTTTTGCATGTAAGACCCGATGATGAGTCTCATTTGGAGGCACTACCTTTTAAGTCGCGAGAGCCGCGGGAAACGGACGTCGGAAGGGAATCGGTGTTTTGTTGGATTTTAGTTCGCTTGTTTTGCTTCGGGTTCGCTTGTTGGACCTTTGTTTTAAAACACACCCTTAGCCCAATCCAAAGATAATTAAAACATTTAAAATACATGTCACAAATTAAATTAATTTAAATTAAACCAATTAGATTAAATCTAAATTAAATTAAACTAATATTTAATTAAAATCAAATCCAAATTAAATCACATTTTAATAAATCACCACCAAACCAACACAACACCTAACCCACCAAGACAAGCCCACACGCCCAAGGCCCTCAAAATACAACCCAATTGAATTAAATATTAGTTAAATGATATACCAAACTAAATAAAATATTAATTAAATAATATACCAAATTAAATTAAATATTAATTAAGTCATATACCAAATATAAAAAAAAAAGATGAAATATAATCATACCAAGTTAAAATCAATCAATCAAATATTATTCCTAATTAAAAAGGCTTGTTGCATATGCTAAATACAACCGTGATCCCTACGAAAGTGACTTAGTTTAATTTTATTTTAAAGTTATTTATTTTATTTTATTTTATTATTTTGCTCGAGGACTAGCAAAATGTTAGGTTTAGGGATGTGATAAGCGAAAAATATATCAATATTTACCGCCCCTTTTGCTTAATATTTTGTATATTTTCTTGAGTTTTGTGAATATTTTGATGTGTTTTGTGTATTTTATAGATAAATAAGATTTCAGAACTCACTGGAATAAAAATAGGGCCAAAACAGCAAAAAATGGACAAAAGGGTAAAATTGTAATTTCATGCGTCACGATGCTCACATCCTCTGCGTCGCAACGCGCCACAAACACTATGCTACTGACACTCATCATCACCACATCAGTGCCACATTAGCACATGCGTCATCATTACATCATCGTGACGTCAGTACAATAACTCACTCTGCCGACACGCGTCATTCCTTGCGTCAGCATGATGTCAGCGTCGCGATACGCAAGCTTCACGCGTCGCGACGCACAAGGACAAAATTTACCTATAAATTGAGGCCGAATTCATTTGAAATTTTCTTTTTTTTTTTTTTGGGATAAGAATTCATTTGAAAGTTTCATACCTTCTTCTAGGGATTTCCTTAAGAAGATTGTATCTTATTTGTTTATTTACAGCTTTATTTTATTTTATTTTTATTTGAAGCAATAGATCTTTCTTTATTTTACTTTAAAGTATGAGTAGGTAACTTCCCTCTGCTAGGGTGAAAGGTAAAACTTTTATTATTATAATTTAGATTAATCTCTGACAAGAAACTCACTTGGATTCGAAATCCAAGCAAACCCCAAGCAACGGATAGAACCCCAAGAACCGCGAATTTGATTTTATAGGAACAAAACCCTTCCAAGGCCACAAAGAAGACCCACAAAGAACTTGCCCTTGAGAACCTTTAAGATGAATCCTTGTAGTGTTTTGCTAGCAATGGAGACGCCACTAAGTTTGCCAAACTTAGATAAGTCGATTCAAACTTGAAAAGGGGAATCCTTCCCTTACAAGAATTCGGCCATAACCAAAGCTTTAAGCTTTTGAGTTTTACAAATTTCGTTCCCCCTTTCAAATGAAAAAGAAAGAAAGCTTAAATAGTGTTACAAAGAGAAACCCTAAAGGCATAAAGACAACAATGCCCTTAAAGGCTAAATTACAAAAATACCACAGTCTTCAAGTCTTCAAAGGCCTGTGAAGCTTCATTCAAAACTGATTTGGGCCAAGTGAAGTGGCTTTGGGCCCTCTCTATTGAAGCCCACATGCGTCTCTATTTGTTTGTTGCAATCGGCCATAAAACTTTGAACTAATCCCGCCATTGATTCTCTGAGTCTTTTGGTCCTCTGCATCGTAATTTGCCCTTCTGGTACTTGTAATGGGTCTTTTACTTTGTTGCCGGCCTGGATCATGTCATCCCCTCCCTCTTGAAAAGGATTCGACCTCGAATCTGTACCTGTATCAAAAAGAGTTAAGTCAGAAACATTAAATGGAGAAGACACATTATACTTACCTTGTAAATCCAGCTTGTATGCATTGTCATTAATCTGTTCCAAGACTTGAAATGGACCATCCCTGTAGGCACTGTATTTTTGCATGTAAGACCCGATGATGAGTCTCATTTGGAGGCACTACCTTTTAAGTCGCGAGAGCCGCGGGAAACGGACGTCGGAAGGGAATCGGTGTTTTGTTGGATTTTAGTTCGCTTGTTTTGCTTCGGGTTCGCTTGTTGGACCTTTGTTTTAAAACACAACCTTAGCCCAATCCAAAGATAATTAAAACATTTAAAATACATGTCACAAATTAAATTAATTTAAATTAAACCAATTAGATTAAATCTAAATTAAATTAAACTAATATTTAATTAAAATCAAATCCAAATTAAATCACATTTTAATAAATCACCACCAAACCAACACAACACCTAACCCACCAAGACAAGCCCGCACGCCCAAGGCCCTCAAAATACAACCCAATTGAATTAAATATTAGTTAAATAATATACCAAACTAAATAAAATATTAATTAAATAATATACCAAATTAAATTAAATATTAATTAAGTCATATACCAAATATAAAAAAAAATGAAATATAATCATACCAAGTTAAAATCAATCAATCAAATATTATTCCTAATTAAAAAGGCTTGTTGCATATGCTAAATACAACCGTGATCCCTACGAAAGTGGCTTAGTTTAATTTTATTTTAAAGTTATTTATTTTATTTTATTTTATTATTTTGCTCGAGGACTAGCAAAATGTTAGGTTTATGGATGTGATAAGCGAAAAATATATCAATATTTACCGCCCATTTTGCTTAATATTTTGTATAGTTTCTTGAGTTTTGTGAATATTTTGATGTGTTTTGTGTATTTTATAGATAAATAAGATTTCAGAACTCAATGGAATCAAAATAGGGCCAAAACAGCAAAAAATGGACAAAAGGGTAAAATTGTAATTTCATGCGTCACGACGCTAACATCCTCTGCGTCGCAACGCGCCACAAACACTATGCTACTGACACTCATCATCACCACATCAGTGCCACATTAGCACCTGCGTCATCATTACATCATCGTGACGTCAGTACAATAACTCACTCTGCCGACACGCGTCATTCCTTGCGTCAGCATGATGTCAGCGTCGCGATAAGCAAGCTTCACGCGTCGCGACGCACAAGGACAAAATTTACCTATAAATTGAGGCCGAATTCATTTGAAATTTTCATACCTTCTTCTAGGGATTTCCTTAAGAATAATAAGAAGATTGTATCTTATTTATTTATTTACAGCTTTCTTGTATTTTATTTTTATTTTAAGCAATAGATCTTTCTTTATTTTACTTTAAAGTATGAGTAGGTAACTTCCCTCTGCTAGGGTGAAAGGTAAAACTTTTATTATTATAATTTAGATTAATCTCTAACAAGAAACTCACTTGGATTCGAAATCCAAGCAAACCCCAAGCAACAGATAGAACCCCAAGAACCGCGAATTTGATTTTGTAGGAACAAAACCCTTCCAAGGCCACAAAGAAGACCCACAAAGAACTTGCCCTTGAGAACCTTTAAGATGAATCCTTGTAGTGTTTTGCTAGCAATGGAGACGCCACTAAGTTTGCCAAACTTAGATAAGTCGATTCAAACTTGAAAAGGGGAATCCTTCCCTTACAAGAATTCGGCCATAGCCAAAGCTTTAAGCTTTTGAGTTTTACAAATTTCGTTCCCCCTTTCAAATGAAAAAGAAAGAAAGCTTAAATAGTGTTACAAAGAGAAACCCTAAAGGCATAAAGACAACAATGCCCCTAAAGGCTAAATTACAAAAATACCACAGTCTTCAAGTCTTCAAAGGCCTGTGAAGCTTCATTCAAAACTGATTTGGGCCAAGTGAAGTGGCTTTGGGCCCTCTCTATTGAAGCCCACATGCGTCTCTATTTGTTTGTTGCAATCGGCCATAAAACATTGAACTAATCCCGCCATTGATTCTCTGAGTCTTTTGGTCCTCTGCATCGTAATTGGCCCTTCTGGTACTTGTAATGGGTCTTTTACTTTGTTGCCGGCCTGGATCATGTCATCCCCTCCCTCTTGAAAAGGATTCGACCTCGAATCTGTACCTGTATCAAAAAGAGTTAAGTCAGAAACATTAAATGGAGAAGACACATTATACTTACCTTGTAAATCCAGCTTGTATGCATTGTCATTAATCTGTTCCAAGACTTGAAATGGACCATCCCTGTAGGCACTGTATTTTTGCATGTAAGACCCGATGATGAGTCTCATTTGGAGGCACTACCTTTTAAGTCGCGAGAGCCGCGGGAAACGGACGTCGGAAGGGAATCGGTGTTTTGTTGGATTTTAGTTCGCTTGTTTTGCTTCGGGTTCGCTTGTTGGACCTTTGTTTTAAAACACACCCTTAGCCCAATCCAAAGATAATTAAAACATTTAAAATACATGTCACAAATTAAATTAATTTAAATTAAACCAATTAGATTAAATCTAAATTAAATTAAACTAATATTTAATTAAAATCAAATCCAAATTAAATCACATTTTAATAAATCACCACCAAACCAACACAACACCTAACCCACCAAGACAAGCCCACACGCCCAAGGCCCTCAAAATACAACCCAATTGAATTAAATATTAGTTAAATAATATACCAAACTAAATAAAATATTAATTAAATAATATACCAAATTAAATTAAATATTAATTAAGTCATATACCAAATATAAAAAAAAATGAAATATAATCATACCAAGTTAAAATCAATCAATCAAATATTATTCCTAATTAAAAAGGCTTGTTGCATATGCTAAATACAACCGTGATCCCTACGAAAGTGGCTTAGTTTAATTTTATTTTATTATTTTGCTCGAGGACTAGCAAAATGTTAGGTTTAGGGATGTGATAAGCGAAAAATATATCAATATTTACCGCCCCTTTTGCTTAATATTTTGTATAATTTCTTGAGTTTTGTGAATATTTTGATGTGTTTTGTGTATTTTATAGATAAATAAGATTTCAGAACTCACTGGAATCAAAATAGGGCCAAAACAGTAAAAAATGGACAAAAAGGTAAAATTGTAATTTCATGCGTCACGATGCTCACATCCTCTGCGTCGCAACACGCCACAAACACTATGCTACTGACACTCATCATCACCACATCAGTGCCACATTAGCACCTGCGTCATCATTACATCATCGTGACGTCAGTACAATAACTCACTCTGCCGACACGCGTCATTCCTTGCGTCAGCATGATGTCAGCGTCGCGATACACAAGCTTCACGCGTCGCGACGCACAAGGACAAAATTTACCTATAAATTGAGGCCGAATTCAATTGAAATTTTCATACATTCTTCTAGGGATTTCCTTAAGAATAATAAGAAGATTGTTTCTTATTTGTTTATTTACAGCTTTCTTGTATTTTATTTTTATTTTAAGCAATAGATCTTTCTTTATTTTACTTTAAAGTATGAGTAGGTAACTTCCCTCTGCTAGGGTGAAAGGTAAAACTTTTATTATTATAATTTAGATTAATCTCTGACAAAAAACTCACTTGGATTCGAAATCCAAGCAAACCCCAAGCAACGGATAGAACCCCAAGAACCGCGAATTTGATTTTGTAGGAACAAAACCCTTCCAATGCCACAAAGAAGACCCACAAAGAACTGGCCCTTGAGAACCTTTAAGATGAATCCTTGTAGTGTTTTGCTAGCAATGGAGACGCCACTAAGTTTGCCAAACTTAGATAAGTAGATTCAAACTTGAAAAGGGGAATCCTTCCCTTACAAGAATTCGGCCATAGCCAAAGCTTTAAGCTTTTGAGTTTTACAAATTTCGTTCCCCCTTTCAAATGAAAAAGAAAGAAAGCTTAAATAGTGTTACAAAGAGAAACCCTAAAGGCATAAAGACAACAATGCCCCTAAAGGCTAAATTACAAAAATACCACAGTCTTCAAGTCTTCAAAGGCCTGTGAAGCTTCATTCAAAACTGATTTGGGCCAAGTGAAGTGGCTTTGGGCCCTCTCTATTGAAGCCCACATGCGTCTCTATTTGTTTGTTGCAATCGGCCATAAAACTTTGAACTAATCCCGCCATTGCTTCTCTGAGTCTTTTGGTCCTCTGCATCGTAATTGGCCCTTCTGGTACTTGTAATGGGTCTTTTACTTTGTTGCCGGCCTGGATCATGTCATCCCCTCCCTCTTGAAAAGGATTCGACCTCGAATCTGTACCTGTATCAAAAAGAGTTAAGTCAGAAACATTAAATGGAGAAGACACATTATACTTACCTTGTAAATCCAGCTTGTATGCATTGTCATTAATCCGTTCCAAGACTTGAAATGGACCATCCCTATAGGCACTGTATTTTTGCATGTAAGACCCGACGATGATGAGTCTCATTTGGAGGCACTACCTTTTAAGTCGCGAGAGCCGCGGGAAACGGATGTCGGAAGGGAATCGGTGTTTTGTTGGATTTTAGTTCGCTTGTTTTGCTTCGGGTTCGCTTGTTGGACCTTTGTTTTAGAACACACCCTTAGCCCAATCCAAAGATAATTAAAACATTTAAAATACATGTCACAAATTAAATTAATTTAAATTAAACCAATTAGATTAAATCTAAATTAAATTAAACTAATATTTAATTAAAATCAAATCCAAATTAAATCACATTTTAATAAATCACCACCAAACCAACACAACACCTAACCCACCAAGACAAGCCCGCACGCCCAAGGCCCTCAAAATACAACCCAATTGAATTAAATATTAGTTAAATAATATACCAAACTAAATAAAATATTAATTAAATAATATACCAAATTAAATTAAATATTAATTAAGTCATATACCAAATATAAAAAAAATGAAATATAATCATACCAAGTTAAAATCAATCAATCAAATATTATTCCTAATTAAAAAGGCTTGTTGCATATGCTAAATACAACCGTGATCCCTACGAAAGTGGCTTAGTTTAATTTTATTTTAAAGTTATTTATTTTATTTTATTTTATTATTTTGCTCGAGGACTAGCAAAATGTTAGGTTTAGGGATGTGATAAGCGAAAAATATATCAATATTTACCGCCCCTTTGGCTTAATATTTTGTATAGTTTCTTGAGTTTTGTGAATATTTTGATGTGTTTTGTGTATTTTATAGATAAATAAGATTTCAGAACTCACTGGAATCAAAATAGGGCCAAAACAACAAAAAATGGACAAAAGGGTAAAATTGTAATTTCATGCGTCACGATGCTTACATCCTCTGCGTCGCAACGCGCCACAAACACTATGCTACTGACACTCATCATCACCACATCAGTGCCACATTAGCACCTGCGTCATCATTACATCATCGTGACGTCAGTACAATAACTCACTCTGCCGATACGCGTCATTCCTTGCGTCAGCATGATGTCAGCGTCGCGATACGCAAGCTTCACGCGTCGCGACGCACAAGGACAAAATTTACCTATAAATTGAGGCCGAATTCATTTGAAATTTTCATACCTTCTTCTAGGGATTTCTTTAAGAATAATAAGAAGATTGTTTCTTATTTGTTTATTTACAGCTTTCTTGTATTTTATTTTTATTTTAAGCAATAGATCTTTCTTTATTTTACTTTAAAGTATGAGTAGGTAACTTCCCTCTGCTAGGGTGAAAGGTAAAACTTTTATTATTATAATTTAGATTAATCTCTGACAAAAAACTCACTTGGATTCGAAATCCAAGCAAACCCCAAGCAACGGATAGAACCCCAAGAACCGCGAATTTGATTTTGTATGAACAAAACCCTTCCAAGGCCACAAAGAATACCCACAAAGAACTTGCCCTTGAGAACCTTTAAGATGAATCCTTGTAGTGTTTTGCTAGCAATGGAGACGCCACTAAGTTTGCCAAACTTAGATAAGTCGATTCAAACTTGAAAAGGGGAATCCTTCCCTTACAAGAATTCGGCCATAGCCAAAGCTTTAAGCTTTTGAGTTTTACAAATTTCGTTCCCCCTTTCAAATGAAAAAGAAAGAAAGCTTAAATAGTGTTACAAAGAGAAACCCTAAAGGCATAAAGACAACAATGCCCCTAAAGGCTAAATTACAAAAATACCACAGTCTTCAAGTCTTCAAAGGCCTGTGAAGCTTCATTCAAAACTGATTTGGGCCAAGTGAAGTGGCTTTGGGCCCTCTCTATTGAAGCCCACATGCGTCTCTATTTGTTTGTTGCAATCGGCCATAAAACTTTGAACTAATCCCGCCATTGCTTCTCTGAGTATTTTGGTCCTCTGCATCGTAATTGGCCCTTCTGGTACTTGTAATGGGTCTTTTACTTTGTTGCCGGCCTGGATCATGTCATCCCCTCCCTCTTGAAAAGGATTCGACCTCGAATCTGTACCTGTATCAAAAAGAGTTAAGTCAGAAACATTAAATGGAGAAGACACATTATACTTACCTTGTAAATCCAGCTTGTATGCATTGTCATTAATCCGTTCCAAGACTTGAAATGGACCATCCCTGTAGGCACTGTATTTTTGCATGTAAGACCCGATGATGAGTCTCATTTGGAGGCACTACCTTTTAAGTCGCGAGAGCCGCGGGAAACGGACGTCGGAAGGGAATCGGTGTTTTGTTGGATTTTATTTCGCTTGTTTTGCTTCGGGTTCGCTTGTTGGACCTTTGTTTTAAAACACACCCTTAGCCCAATCCAAAGATAATTAAAACATTTAAAATACATGTCACAAATTAAATTAATTTAAATTAAACCAATTAGATTAAATCTAAATTAAATTAAACTAATATTTAATTAAAATCAAATCCAAATTAAATCAAATTTTAATAAATCACCACCAAACCAACACAACACCTAATCCACCAAGACAAGCCCACACGCCCAAGGCCCTCAAAATATAACCCAATTGAATTAAATATTAGTTAAATAATATACCAAACTAAATAAAATATTAATTAAATAATATACCAAATTAAATTAAATATTAATTAAGTCATATACCAAATATAAAAAAAAACATGAAATATAATCATACCAAGTTAAAATAAATCAATCAAATATTATTCCTAATTAAAAATATATTATTCCTAACTTAAAATATTGTATGCCTAATCAACACAAATTAAATATACTACTTCCTAATCAAGCCTAAATTTATCCCCCCTCAATCTTGTATTTACCTTACTTGAAACTAAATCAAATCCCCCTTTTATTAGCCAAATCCCTTCCTTGTCAAGCAAGGATTCACCCATCCCCTTTTTCTATAAAAGAAACACTTTTCTCAACCCTAAACCTCCTCTCAGTCACGGAAAAAACCACAACAAAATAAATCCTAAGAACCGCACACCTCTCTCTCTCGCTCATCTTTCTTTCTCTCATTCACCAAACACAAAACAAATAAACAAACCCTTAACAGCCATCTAACCCTCACGTTGCACTCCACTCACGCACTCACAAAAGAACTCACTGCCTCACGCCAAAATAACCACTGAAACAAGCTAACCTTAACGCCCTTAGTAGCCCCCACCAACACGTCTCCAAAGCCTTCCACGCAGCCCTCCACTCTCTACAAATCTTCACCTAACCGCACAGCCTTTACCCCACTCAATCAACACATGCAGCCCTAAGCCAAAAGCCACCCACTACCCTCCACTAGCTGAGACACGCATAATACACACAAGAAACAACCCAGTGAAGTCACGCCCAAGGCACAAAGAAATACCTTCATTGCCGCATCCCCCTACTACCTTCACTGCCGCATATTACCTTCCCTGCACACCCAAATACCACCGCAAATCACACCCAAAAATTGCCAGCAACTGCCGCACTTTCCCTCACCAAACAGTCCCCGAATTAACCCAAAACTGCATCCAAAAAACTGCCCCCAAACCAGTCCAAATAACCTATAAAACAGTCCCTTAATTACCAAAAACAGTGACCAGAAACAGACACGCAAACAGCAGCAAAAATACGTCAAAAAATAGTGAGGAAAGCACGGACGAAACAGCGAGGTAAAACGCAAACCAGTGAAACAGAAAAGTTGAGGAGCTTTAACCCTTCCGATCTCCGTGAAACGCAAGTCCGAAAGTCGACGAAAAAGGTTAGACCTGAGGGTATTTTTCACATCTGATTTCAGTTGTATTTTTACTATTTATTGAGTTTCGTTTGCATGATTATTATGGAGTGATGCATGTTGTGGCCTTTGAATATATAAAAATGCATGTATTATAAAATGATGTATGTTGTGGCCCTTGAATAAAATAAAAAGTGTGTCGCCTCTTGTGGTATATAGGATGGAAACCCGGACATAAATTTCATAGCCGATTTCGAATGGACGGTAGTATGATCTGTACTCGGGATACAACTCCACGTACCACTTGAGTAAATGGCGCATATTTCGTTTTATGTTGTTTTGATTTGTTCATTATTCGCTACTTGATTTCCGCATGTTATTTGTTTATGTAATGATGTGATCGAGCGCATGGGCTTAGTAAGTTGGATTAAAGGTCCCATATTTTGAGGGGTTAAAATCCTTTACTACGAGGCTTTACCGCGCCGATTGACGTATAATCGATTGAAGGTAAGACGTGTTCAATCGGATATACGAAG
Organism: Zanthoxylum bungeanum; assembly: GCA_019454045.1. Lineage (NCBI taxonomy): Eukaryota > Viridiplantae > Streptophyta > Magnoliopsida > Sapindales > Rutaceae > Zanthoxylum > Zanthoxylum bungeanum. The sequence goes on from SKCR01036951.1 coordinate 128,630, forward strand.
CCAATATTATTGTCTTTATTTTTATATGCATGATGTGATCGAGCGCATGGGCTTAGTAAGTTGGATTAAAGGTCCCCTATTTTGAGGGGTTAAAATCATTTACCACGATGCTTTGCCACGCCGGTTGATGTATATTCGATTGAATGTAAGATGTGTTCAATCGGGTATACGAAGTCCAATATCATTGTCTTTACTTTTTATATATGTATTGTGTTGATTGCGCATGGGCTTAGTAAGTTCGATTAAAGGTCCTCTATTTTGAGAGGTTAAAATCCTTTACCACGATTCATCCGTTCATGTATGTGTCATGTTGTTTACTGCATTTTGGAGGTCGTTGTTGTAACCTCGTTCGAACGCGTTTCAGAACGCCACACGAACGCATGTTTTCTGTCTGGTCCCGTTCGAATGCGTTATCAAACGCTATACGAACGCGAACCTTCTGTTTACCGTTCGAACGCGTATACGAACGCCGCACGAACGCCCACGGTAAACAGGTCCTCATGCATCACATCACGACATGTCTATCTTAGCATATAGTTATCTCTTTTTACCTTATGCATTTGTATTACCTCTTTAGTTATCTATTTCTATTATGCGCTTAAGTGTCTCTCCCTAATATGCATGCTTGTATGAATGCTATGTGTTTGCGCTTCTGTGCCTACCAATGTGAGATTGTATGTCTTCCGTATGTCAATATATCTTTATGCATGAATTCGAACATAGTTTATATACAAATAGGTTGTATGCAAACATGAAAAATATGTTATATGTAAACTTAGCTATGAGCTTTGTACCTATGCATGCAAACTTATGAGTAGATTATCCTTGGAAATATGTTGCTTAGGCTTGGTAAGATTATTGCACAAATCATTTTATTACAAGTGGCATAAGTAAGGGACCATTCCGAACCCAACGGTTTGAGGTCTTCCCTTGCGAGGGGTGAGTGCGGCCTTAAATCTTTGTCCCGGTTCACACCGGGTGGCGACTCCATTATTCTCCGGTTTAGTCCCTCGTGGGCTACTCCGTTCTCCCAACCGGGCCGCGAGCCCGGAACAGCATGCGTCGCCCAGTTTCTGTGTCCTACAGTCTGGCGACTCCACTAGGGATAGAGAATCGGCCCCGAAATAATATCTTGTAATATTATGATTTGTGCTTTAATTAACTGTGTCTACTGTGAGTTAAAAGGGGTTTAATCAAAGGCATATTGTTTAGGCTGGGTAATGGTTTGATGTATTCCTTCACTCACTACCTTTCTAGAGGGAAAAGCTGTGAAGACACCTAGATAATCATCTACTTGTAGCCTATTGTGACAGACTAATCTGGAGGACTTGTAATACACGTAATGACAATGCTATTAATAGGGTATGAAATGAAAAATATAGTTATTTTATTAATAAATAATAAAATGTACAATTCGGATTGGCACTCCAAGCACCAACTCCATCAGCTAGCACTTAAGGAGTTAAATTAAGGTGATAGGGAAACTCACCCAAGAGTTTGGAACTCAAATACAAAGCTTGGAGCTTCCACCATCCAAAGAAAGTTTTGAACTTCTCTACCGATCAATGTAAGTATTCCGCAACTTATTTTGATTTATTCACACACAAATCATTGTTTAGAGACCTTGGGCATGTGTAGGACACTAACATAGACATCATAGGGACGTTGCATGGATGAATACTTTTGATGTCACTAGACGACATTGCCATTGAATACATTAGGGAAATTGATCATCAATAATGAAGAGTTAATTGGGATTCTCATACTAGAATTGGTTGAGATGAATTATCTATGGTGAAGTCATATGCCTTAGTGTGGTTTTCTTGATATTCTCATTTAAAATTAAGTTAGGTTTAATTGAACAAAATATTTAGGATTCAAATAGTCTCCGTGGGTTCGACATCCGTACTTACATTGCACTATAATCCCTGCACTTGCGAGCAACAAAACTTACGCTTTAAAATCTATACATCATTTTTGGCAACACACTGATTGATACTTTTGATGATCAAATTTTGGACTTGGCCAAATAGTTATAGAAGGCTTGATGGTATTTATTGATTGACTCAAATTTGCTGGTTGATTGCAGGATTTTGGGGGAATTTAATCCTTGATTACTCTACAAACTGAGAGGGTTATATCCAGTGAATTGAAAATGTATCTGGTGGAAAGCAAAGAAGGTGCCATAATGTGCATGCTGTTTTCCCTCTTCTTTTTGGGTACATGGCCTGCTTTTATGACTCTTTTAGAAAGACGGGGCCGCCTTCCTCAGCATACTTACCTTGATTATACTGTGACTAATTTACTGGCTGCAATAATTATAGCTTTCAATTTGGGCTAGTTTGGTTCTGCAAGGCCAAATTTTACACACCAACTTACTGAATTAAAGGTGAGCATCCTTTGTATTTTATGGTGGCTGCTATTATTAACTTATGCTTTTTCATGTAGAAGTTAATCAGCACCTTTATATATCTAACTGAATAGAGATTCTTTACGAAAATATGAAAATAAATTGGCTGAACTTCAGTTCTGCTGCACTATTGAAATGATAGCTGCAATTTTTCCCCCAATTTTCTCGCATCATTTTCTGGCTTCTAACTGTAGATGATCTGAAATTCATTTGCATTCGTAATTAAGAATAAATTATAAATGAGTTATGACACACAAATTCAGTAGCATACAATTACTTAATAGGTAGGTGGAAACCAGCTTAAATGTAAGATTTTTCAGAGTAAGGGAGACGCAACAGTTATGTTATTCTTAGTTGAAATAGCAGGCAGCAGGAGTAATGGCCTATAGTTGTACTTTTGGAACCCAAGGATGGTATCTATAATTAGAAAAACAGCAAAGAACTTTGCTGGTATGTGGCAGTCTGGGAAATTAATAATTGGAATCAGTCTAAAAGTTGAAGCAATTTAACCAGTTTGGGTATCTTGATTACGACCAAAGATGATTGATTTTGACGAGCTGTCAAAACATAAATGAACAATAAAAATTTGGAAGGCTATTGTCAGTCCATATGATGGATTTTGTAACTAGGATTGCTAGAAGAATCGGTATATTTTCTAAGATAAAGATGTTTACAACAGGAAAATAACAGCTAGTGTGCTGGGAAATCCCAGATCACGAGCTGCCTTCTTCAACTGAATGAGAAAGGACCAGTTTAACATATTGATATATTTACATCTTCAAGTGAAGTCTAGATGAGAAAGGATCAGTTTAACATATTGATATATTCCAGTAGTAGGTACTTATGTCTTATTTTAATTATTTATTTAATTGATAGTGTTAGTGGCCCTAGCTTTCTTTTGAGCTATTAAATATTTCCATCCGATCAAATTTTAATGGCATTTATACTGGTATATGCATCGTCATCATGTATTTCTTGCAATTTATTTTGATAATTTATGGTGATTGTCTGATTGATGCAGCATACTTGGCCAAGGATTTTGTCTGCTAGATATGTCATTGCTTACGTTGGGTTTCTGAATATTCTAGGGTAATTGATGCAGGATAATTGGCCATCTGTGTTGTTTTCAATGACGGGTGGAGTGATTCTTGGCACTGAAATCTAGCTACACAGTATGCTTGGGCTTTTGTTGGTTTATCAGTAACAGAAGTGATTTCTTCAAGCATTACAGTTGTTATAGGTAGTGAGTTTTTCTTGTTGGAAGAACTTGATTTTTGGATGCCATGATTTGATGCTGATTTTTTCCACAATTATTGACTCTGTTTTGATTGTGTTGACGGCGGATTTTGGTCTCGGGGCAATACGGTAATATCACCTCCGAGGTAATCCTCCTTCAATAGTGAATTTGTTTGGTTATGGGGGACCAAAAGCAAATTTAGCGAGAGACAGATAAACACACCAATCAACAAAGAGATTTAACGTGGTTCGGTGGATTTGGATCCGACCTACGTCCACGGACAAAGACAGGATGATACTTTTTATTACTTAAATATGCTTCTCCGATCTCTCTCGAGTTTACAAGTCAGGGCTTGATGATTCTGATCACTAATTTTTTTTTGATGCCTCTTACACATACTCTGCCCTCCTATTTATAATAGTACAGAAATCAGACTCATATTTGCATAGGAAATCCTGATTGATCTTAGTCTCCTCCTCTTGTGAGGATTCCTAATCCACCGTTGCTTTTCCTTCTTTATTCCTTGTTGTATTCTGACTCCATTTCCTGGTGAGAGTAGGATAGTTCGTTTTATCTTATCCACTGGAATAGGGTGTCATCATCTTGAGCATATCTCGTCATATGGTCGGTCTTCATGAGGTCGGTCATGGTAGTCCTTCATGCTGAGAATGTTGATGTCGACCTGATAGTGCCCGGCTATTTGAACCCAAGTGGTCAGTTGCCGGTCACAAAGTGCTCGGTCTATTTCTGTTGTGGTCGGGTTGGATTTAATGATCTCAACCAAGCAGGGAATTACCCTTCTGTCCTCGTCGTGCTGTTTGAAATATCATAGTGCCTGAAAACACCATCAACATCTGTCCCCTAGTTCTCGGTTCCAATGAGTGTGCAAGTTGGTGCCGGGAACTATATGAAGATGGCGTGCTGATTTGCTCTGTTGGAGGTCGGTCCAGTGTTGAGAAATGTTTTGTCGCCTCTTTTCAAGCGCTTTGTCTTGAGACACGCAACAGTCACGTCCGTTTAAATGCCTATCAAATCATCTTTAGGGTTTCTTCTAATTTCAACACTTGTCAAACATCCGCCGGGTTCCCGCAAAAAAGGAAATGAATCGACCGTGTATAGGCGTCTTCACAGTGGGCTGATCTCAGCCGTCTGTTTAAACTTGGGAGACCTCTTTTGCAGTCGACACCTGGCGTTCATCCGGGTTCCTCCCTTAGATCCAACGGTCACGAGCGTCCTGGTTATGACTATAAGAAGGCGAGGCTTTCACTGTTCCATCTTTTTTGGCAATTTCTCCTTGCTTTCCTGAAAACGTCTCCTGTTAATCGCTCAATTCAGTGTTCTCGGAGTTCAACCGCGGGCTTTTTTCTCTGCTGCGAACATAAGGAACGGGCAAACCGTACTGCATAACCTCCAGATTTTTTGAGAAAAAACAAGTAAGTCTTCTGAACGACCTCTTCCCTTTCTGTGTTGTGAATCCTGTTTTCTTTGTTGAATGTTGCTAAGGGATGACTTAAGGTCTTCTTGGATTTTGCTTTATGGCACTTTTTAGAACCCACCCGTTTTAGAAAACCTGAGTAGTTTCTTAGTTATAGACTGACTTCCCCTTCCCTTTTTGTTTTTTGGATGTCAGGGATGTCTGACAGCAGTTCCTCCCCTGAAAAGCCTGCTAAACCCTCAACTCCCCCTGCTGAGGAGCTCTCCTCGGGTTCGGGGGCACCTAGTGTAGAAGACCTTGATACTACCCCTACTCCTTCTGAGATCGAACAAGATTCCTACCATCAGAGGGTTCCTCGGAAAGATCCAGAGGCCGGTGAACTCGGCTCGTCGGCTCTGGATATGAACCGTCCCTCCAAAATAACTGAGGACAACCTCGTCTTTCTTCGACTGCGATATAACATTCCGATAGACATTGCCCTTGAGGTTCCTGGCTTGATGGATCGTGCCAGTCAACCTGATGAGGGTTCGGTGGCGCTTCTTCCTGCTTTTTTCGAGTGTGGGCTGCGGCTGCCGGTTCAACCTTACTTTGCTTGGATGCTGGCCGAGATGGAGATTGCTCCTTGTCAATTGAGTCTGAACAGTTGGAGGATTCTGGCCGGGTTGTATGTAGCTTGGCATCGAGCAGGACTCGGCGAGCCTTCTCTCGAAGAGGTGAAGAGGTTATACCGGCTGAAGGCCAATCCTAGGTTGTACCACGGATGGTATTACCTTTCAACTTATGACAGCTCGTCAAATGTCGTCAAGAAACTCCCTGACTCCAATAAGAATTTTAAAGACTTCTGGTTCTGGGCTACTGGGGATTGGGGACGGTCCCTAAGGTCGGATGAAGGGGAGTTCTTGGTACCGGATATCTTCAGGGCGGGAGGTTAGGAGATCAACTTTTAGCTTTCCTTAGTTTTTTTTTTTGTTTGGGCTCTTACCCCTTATTTTCTATTCCTCCTAGCCTGTTGGAGGGATGCTCCCAAGGTTTCCCATCGGGTCCGGCAACGGGTAGTCTGGGCTCGTCGGTATGCTGCCCACTGGAGGGAGTTGGTTAATGATGCGGCCTTTGTTGAGTCGGGCCTTACTCGGACTGTCCCTTCGGAGGCCTCGGGTCGGATAGGTAGATGTTTGCTGACTGTTTTAGTTTGACTTCTCTGTTTGTTTTATAGTGTTTGATGTCTTTGTTATATGCTCGAGTCCTGATTTCCTTCTCCCCCCTTTTTTGTAAGCATGTCAAAGAGGCCGAAGTTTCTTGAGAAGTTGGCTGGTACTATGAAGAAGGCCGGTCATGTGGAAACGGGAACTTCCCGGGCACAGCCTGAACCTGCCGAGGCTGGGAGGGTATCTCAGGGGAAAGTTCAGCCGGCTGCTCGGGGTCTATCTTCTCCTGGTGTGCAGTCATCGGGGTCTGCTCGTCTCATCAGTCCGCCGAAGCCTTTTAGGAAAAGGAGGCGTCAATTTGGGGCCGAGAAGGCTGAGTTAGGGGGGAGGAGGAGGAGCCTGTCCCGGGCAAGAAGAAAGATGTCCGTCGGGGGAAAAAATCTTCCGAGGGCTCTACTAAGAAGCGGAAAGGTTCCGTGATCCTCGGGGTGGATGATTTGGGAGAAAGCATCTGGGAGGCTACTTCCCATTTAGTGCCGACTTTTAATGAATTGGCCGAGGTGATTCCCCCGGGGGAGGTTTCGAGATATGAGGATATCTCTCCTGAAGCTGTGGTGACCGATATGAGCTCTCAAATGGCAAATGTAGTTTTATTCTTCTTTTTTCTGATTTCGGTTCTCGGTCTTCTTCATCTCATATCTTGACTTTCTTTGTTTTCGTGCAGGCTACTTACCTCATGGCGAAGAATAAGGACCTCCTTCTGAGTCTATTGTCCGAGGGTGGTCAGGCCCAGAGACTTCAGAATCGCCTTGCAGAAGTGGAGGCTAAACTGGCTGATCGGGAGGAGGTGATAAAGAACCTTGAGTCGACCGCAATTGAGAATTTTAAAACAAACAAAGCTCTTAAGGCTGCTGCCGGGTTGGAGCGAAAACTTGCCGACACTGCCCGGGAGGATTTGAAGGCTGCCCAATCTGAGATTGGCGTTTTGAAAGCGAAGGTGGCTAGTGTTGAAACCAAATTGAAGGCCAACGATGAGCAAATGGCGCGGGCTCGGGATGATCTTGAGAGGAAAGAGGCCGAGCTTGAGGAGAGAGAGGCCGATCTTGAGACCGAGAAGGAGGCCATCCGCCTTGAGGGGGTTGGTGACTGTGCTGAACTGATACCGATGGTGCTGCCAAGTTCTAATATGGATCCTATTTATGCGGCCATCAGCTTTTGTAAGGGATATTTCCGAGGAGGAGTTCCGGAAGTGGCTCCCTCCTCCTACCGAGGAGGTGATGGATCCCGACCTGATTTCGGTCGTTCCGGCTTCTGGTGCTTCCCAAGAAGGACGACCTGATGTTCCTGCCCTCGGCGAGGACTGCCTTGAGATCCCTCCTCCCATCCCTGAAGCAGAGGTCTCTCATGCTGCCGAGGTTGAAGCCGTAGTTCCTCCTCCCGAGGTCGAGCCGATCCTCCCGCCGTCTGAGCCGGTTGAGGAAGAAATTCCTGCCCCTGTGCGGGCTGAATGAGAAAGGGTAACCCGACCGGGGCCCTGTGTACACTTTACTTTTTGTAATGAAACTTTAAGCTGTATTTTGACGTATATATATATATATATATATTTTGTGTCTTTTTTATCTCATTCTCCTTTTTCTTTATGTTTCCTGTTATCCGATCAATTTGAGACCCTTCAGGGGTCAGCATGAGCCGGAGGGGTATAACCCGACCCCGAGCTAAGTGAGACACTTGGCTCTGGGGGAATGTTACCTCCTCAATCCAAAGAAGACTGACTCGGTGGGACGTAACCCGACCCCGAGCTGAGTGAAAGACTTGGCTCTGGGGGAATGTTACCTCCCCAGCCCAAAGAAACCAACTCGGTGGGACGTAACCCGACCCCGAGCTGAGTGAAAGACTTGGGCTCTGGGGGAATGTTATCTCCCCAATCCAAAGAAGACTAACTCGGTGGGACGTAACCCGACCCCGAGCTGAGAAAGGCACTTGGACCTGGGGGAATGTTACGTCCTCAGTCCGAAGGGCTGACTCGGTGGAATATAACCCGACCCCGAGCTGAATAACCAAGTGGCCTCGGCGGAACGAAATCCAGCCCCGAACCGACTAACCCCTGGGGTTTATTCAGAAGGGAAGTGAATCAACCTTTGAAACCCTACCGAATCTGGCATGGGCGTCCCTCTGCCAGACCGGCGAAAAACAAAAACAAGATTTCTGGAAAATAAAATTAAAAGGTGGGGGTGACTTAGCACCTATCCCAAAAACGTTTTTGCAAGCATAAACAACAACATGGATGCCTCAAAACAGCGTCCCGTCTGAGGTCTCCAAAACATAATTCTGAATCTTTCAATTCAGTGTCCCGGCGAACCAGGATTCGGATCAGAAGAGCGTTTGAATGGTAAGGGCACATCCTCTACACGTCGGTTCACTGGGGAGCCTGTGTATTGTATGAGGGCTCCTCCTTACCACGCTGGAGAAGGCACACGCCACAGGGGCATAACGCATCCCCGTGCTGTGTCTCTCGCGGATCCGGATGATGAATGGATCAAAGAGTGTCCGGGATACCAAGGGCATATTCCTCCTTAGGCACGGTAACACAGGAGCTAGCAATCGTCACGGGGGCATCATTATCCCCCGTGCTATGCTTTCCCACGGATCCATTACATCGGGTACGTGAGGATCAAAGAGTGCTCGACACATTAAGGGCATGTTCCTCCTCATGTTCGGTAACACTGGAGCAAGCAATCGCCACGGGGGTATCATCCCTCCCTGTGCTATGCTTCTCACGGATCCTATGCATCGAGTATGCCCCTGAGGGCCCCGAGCTAAGAGAGATACTTGGGACTGGGGGAATGTTCCGTCCCCAGGCCAATGAGTATGACTCGGTGGGACGTAACCCGATCCCGAGCCGAAAATGGCCTCGGCGGAACGAAATCCAGCCCCGAGCCGAATAAACAGACGGCCTCGGCGGAACGACATCCAGCCCCGAGCCGAATAATGAAGAGGCCTCGGCGGAATGTAATCCAACCCCGAGCCGATTAATGAAGAGGCCTCGGCGGAATGTAATCCAGCCCCGAGCCGATTGAAACATTAAGGGTATATTCCTCCTTATGTTATGCTTCTCTATGTTCTCTGTTTTTTTTATGGAGTCGAACGATTCTGGTGTGACTCTGTGCATTTTTGTGGTGGTAGCCGTGGTCGGGTGGTTGCGAGTTTTGCGTTCTTTAGCTTTGGATCGTCGTTGTGAGCATGTCCCCGAGTTTTTTTTTTAATATGGTTTTGTTTTTATTTTTTGGGAGAGCGTTTGGAAAAAAAGAAAGTTTTTTATTCATACTCGGGGACATACTGCCCTTCTTACAACTCTCTGTGGGTCATTTTGAGAGAGGCTTCTGTATTTGGACTCATGTCCCTTATTTGTTTGCCGTAGACAGGTAGGAGGAAGGAAAGGTTTACTGGAAGTATTTCCTCAACATCTCAGCGTTCCATGGCTTTTTTAATCTCGTGCCGTCCAGCCGTTCTAGGATGTACACTCCTGGCTTCACCACTTTTACCACCTTGTAGGGCCCTTCCCATTTGGCGCCCAGGGAGCCTTCCTCTGGCTTTCGAGTATTTAGGGTGACCTTTCTTAGCACCAGGTCGCCTGGGATGAAGGTGCGTGTCTGAATCCTTTTATTGTAGAAGCGGGCCATCCTTTGTTGGTAGATTGCTGTTTTCATGGCCGACCTCTCTCTCTTCTCTTCGATCAGGTCGAGGTGGTTTCTGATAAGTCCTTCATTCTGCTTACTCTCGTAGTGTTGAACCCTTCGGGAGGTCACCCCGATTTCTTCCGGAATGACAGCTTCATATCTGTATGCTAAGGAGAACGGGGTTTCTCCCGTGGAGTCCTTATAGGTTGTCCGGTGCGCCTATAGTACTTCTGGTAGTTCCTCGACCCATAGGCCTTTGCTGGATCCGAGCCGAGCTTTTAGGTTAGCCTTGATGGTTTTGTTTGTCGCCTCGACTTGTCCGTTTGACTTGGGATGGGCTGGCGTGGCGAACCTTAGGGCGATCTGGAGATCCTCGCAAAGTTTTCTGAAACCTTTGCTGTCAAACTGCTTCCCGTTGTCAGTGATGACGGCTCGGGGGATCCCGAATCGGCAGACGATATTTTTCCTCAGGAACTCAGTGGCTTTTTTCTCCGTTATAGTGGATAATGGCTCTGCCTCCACCCATTTGGTGAAATAGTCTATGGCCACGATGGCATATTTTACCTGCCCTTTCCCTTGTGGCATCGGGCCAATGATGTCTAGTCCCCACTGGGCGAACGGCCAGGGACTGAGCAGCGTGGTTAACTGTTCGGCTGGTTGGTGGTGGAGATTTGCGTTTTTCTGACATCCTTCGCACTTGCGGGCCACTTCTATGCCATCCTGGTGCATGGTCGGCCAGTAGAAACCTTATCTTAGGGCTTTGAAAGCAATTGAGCGACCTCCGGCGTGGCTTCCGCAGATGCCCGTGTGTATCTCCCTGAGCACATAATTTGCCTCTTCTTCTGCAAGACATCTTAAGAGGGGGACTGAGTAACCCCGTCGGTAAAGTACCCCGTCGATTAGGGAGAATTTAGTGCTCTTTTATCTTAACTTTCTGGCCTCCGTTTTGTCTTCTGGTGTTTCTCCTGTTTCCATATATTCTCTGATGGGTTGCATCCATGATGCTTTGCTTTTTTTTATCTAGAACTTCTACTTTAGATTCTCCTACGTTCCTTTCCCGGATGTAAATCAAAGGGATTATCCTGGGGTGTTCGGCTTTTGTTGAAGAGGCGAGCCCTGCCAGGGAGTCTGCCTCACAATTGTCCTCTCGGGGGATTTGTTCGAAGCGTACATCCCACATCTTCCCGGTTATCTTTCGTACTTCGGTCAGATAGGCCATCATACTAGTCTCTTTCGCTTGAAATGCTCCATTCAGTTGCTGAACGGCTAACTGTGAGTCACTCCTTACTACCACATTTCGGATCCCTAGCACCGTGCATAGTCTCAAACCGCCCAGTATTGCTTCATATTCTGCCTCATTGTTGGTCGCTATGAAAGCGAATTTCAGGGCGAGTAGGATTTCTTCTCCTTTGTCGTCTTTTAGGATGATTCCCGCGCCATTGCCTTGTGTGCTGGCCGAACCGTCTACAGACATTTCCCATTCGTCCTCCTCTATAGCCAGGGTCTGGGGGTCGGTACATTCGGCGACAAAATCCGCCAAGGCTTGTCCCTTCACTGCTGCTCTTGGGAGGTAGGTGATGTCGTGTTCACTTAGTTCTACCGACCACTTTACTAATCTGCCGGAAACCTCAGGCCGCTGCAGAATTTGTTTTAGGGGGTGACCGGTGTATACCTTGATAGGATGGGCCTGGAAGTAAGGCCGCAATTTCCGAGCTGCCGTAACTAATGAAAGGGCGACTAGTTCGTGTACTGGATACCGGGTTTCAGCGTCTAAGAGGGCTTTGCTGATATAGTAGACAGGCTTCTGGATCTTGTCGGTTTCTTGTATCAGTACTGAACTTACTGCTCGGTCCGAAACAGCCAGATATAGGTATAATGTTTCTCCCGGGAGTGGTTTTGCCAGGAGTGGGGGCTGCACCAGGTACTGCTTTAACTGTTGGAAGGCTTCTTCGCACTCTGTTGTCCAGTCGATATCCTTTTTTGCTTTTTGGATCACTTTGAAGAAATGGTGGCATTTGTCAGTTGCTCGTGATATGAACCGGTTGAGCGCAGCCACTCTTCCAGTCAGACTCTGTACTTCTTTTACTGTTTTGGGAGACTTTAGGGCCAGTATTGCCTGGATCTTCTGTGGGTTTGCTTCAATTCCTCGGGCACTTACCATGTAGCCTAAAAACTTCCCTGAAGCTACCCCGAAGGTACATTTTTCCGGGTTGAGTCTCAGGTTGTGTTTTCTTAGAAGCTCGAAGGTCCTTTTTAGGTCGTCCATGTGGTTGCTTGGTTCTTTCGACATTGTTATCATGTCATCGACATAAACTAGCATTGTAATGCCGATGAGTGGTTTGAAAACTTTGTTTACCAACCTTTGGAAGGTTGCCCCAGCGTTTTTTAGCCCGAAGGGCATTACTTTATAGCAGTAAAGCCCCTGATCTGTGATGAAGGTTGTCTTCTCTTCGTCTGCAGGGCACATTTTGACCTGGTTGTATCCGGAAAAAGCATCCATGAAACTTAGCAATCCTTGACAGGCCGTGGTGTCTACTAGCTGGTCTATGTTCGGCAAAGGAAAACTGTCCTTGGGGCACGCCTTGTTTAGGTCAGTGAAATCGACACACATTCGCCACTTGCCATTGTTTTTTCTGACCAACACCACGTTTGATACCCAATCCGGGTACCTTGCTTCTCTGATGAGACCTGCCTTTAGTAACCTCTCGACCTCGGCTGCTATTGCTTTACTCCTCTTGATTGATTGAAGTTCCTTCTTTTTTGCCTGACCGGTTTGTGAGATGGGTCTACCGCTAGGCGGTGATTTATGAATCTCGGGTCGATCCCAGGCATGTCATTGTATCCCCAGGCAAAGACGTCCGGGTACCCCTTCAGGCATTCTAGAAGATCTTGTCGTATAGACTTGCTCAGGCCTCTCCCTATCTTTATACTTTTTGCTGGCCCATAAAGTTCTATTTCTTCCGTTTCCTCAGCTGCAGCGAGTCGGGCATTTTTGTTTGGCCGGGGCCCCCGGCTTCTGTCTTCTTCTTCTTCTCCCTGGTTTCTTTGTCGTTTTCGGGTATCTTCTGTGATGCAGAGAGTTTCTCGTGAGAGAGTTGCGAAGCAGCTGCGAGCTGTTTTCTGGCTTCCGCACACAATTCCGATCCCCTCCCGGGTGGGGAATTTCAGTTTCAGGTGGTAGCAGGACTTTGCGGCTTTTGTTTTCATCATGAATGGTCGCCCGATGATGGCCTGGTAACTGCTCATGCAGTCTACTACAGTGAAGTCCGTCATGATTGTCCGGGTCCGGGGATGTGTCCCGACAGTTATTGCCAACTGTATCCTTCCTAGTGGGATGACGGCTGATCCTCCGAAACCGTATAAGGGAGTGCTATCGTTGGTCAGGGTTGCATACTCCACCCCTAGGTCGTCCAGTGCTTCTCTGGAAATTATGTCAACCGCGCTCCCAAGGTCCACTAGGATTCTGTCTACCTCCGACCCGCTGATTACTGCCTTGATTATCAACGCATCATCATGAGGGAAACTTACTCCTCGGGTATCCTCATCAGTAAACATTATCGGTACCGACCGACTTCCCTGTAGCCCTGTGACCTGCTCTGTTTCTAAGACATCTGGTCCTCGAGTTCTGCTGTAATCTTTCCTTGACCGGTTAGAGTTCCCGGCCAGTGTCCTTCCTCCTGCGATGATATTGATTTGGCGGCTACGTGCTCTTTGTCTGGCCGTCATGACCTCATGGTCAATGTATTTGTTCAGATACCCGTTTCGTGCTAGATCTTCCATTTGTTCTCGCAGGTCTTTACATCCGTCTGTTGCATGTCCCTTGGAGTTGTGGTGTACGCAATAAGCCTTTTGGTTCCTTTTGTCCGGGGGGAATCTCCTTTGGTCGGGTTCTACTAAGAGGCCTTTCCCCTGGATCTCCATGACAATTTGCCCCAGTGGTTTCTTTAGGGGAATGTATGCATCTTCCCCGGCCACATGGTTTACTTGGGTCGACGCCCTTCTCTCTTGGTTGTCTCGGTGCAGTGGTTTGAACTCCTTGTGCTTCGGGGGTGGTCTTCTGGATTCTCTTTCTATACGGCGGGGGGCGCCCTCCCTTGTGGTTCTTTCTCTGATGGTGTTCCCTTTTCGAGATACTTTCTCCTCGTTCTCTAACAAAATGAATTTTCGGGCCACCTCCAGGGCGGTGGCGTAGTCCGGGGTGTCATGGATCATTAGGTGGGTCCATAGCCTCCCGACTTTCAAGGCTCCTTTCAAGCTTTCTAGGGCCTCGGGGGATTCGTACCCTCCAACTTCGAGTACCATATTGTGGTATCTTTCAATGAATATTTTCAATGGTTCATCGTCTCCTTGTTTTATAAGCCTTAGTTCTCCAATTGTCTTTCTGGGGACACAAGCCCCCTTGAAGTGTCGTATGAATGACTTTCTGAGTTGTGCGAAGCTGTTGATGCTCCTTGGGGCTAGGCTTCTATACCATAGAATGGCCGGTCCGGCTAGAGTTAAGGGGAACACTTTGCAGATGGCGTCCCCTGTTACCCCATTGTACCTCCATTAGTAGGACGAAACCTTCAATGTGGGTTTTGGGATCAGTATGGCCATTGTATGGTGTCATGGTCGGCATGCTGAATCTTTTTGGGAATTTTTCTGATTTTATTTCTTCTGTGAGGGGGGACTCATCTTTGCCGTCTTGGACATCCCCTCTGTTTGTATTGGGGTATACTCCCCATTTGACTAGCTCCTCCCGCAGCCAAGATTTCATGCTGCTGTCTTTGGTTCCATGCCGCTTCCTGTGGTTTCTTTTCTTTCTGCTATCTTGGGAGTGGCGCTTCTCAGGGTCGGTATCTTCTCGTACTTTTTCGTTATACTATTTCCCTCTTTTCCGGGTGCTGTGAGGGTTATCATAGGAGGAGTCTAGTGACGATTTGTCATCCTCTTCCTCTCATGTGTCTTCGGTCTGGGAATCTCTATGCACTACCACGGATCTTACCCTGTAAGGATCCCTCCTCCGGGGTCTGTCATCCTCACTTGTATTGACAATTCTCTTTCCTTCTGCTATTTCATTCCTTCGTCGGCTAGTCCCGGCCTCGTACTTTCCGTCGTGCGTTCCTTCTATCTTTTCCAACCGGTCTACTATGGTTTTTAGCAGAATTTGGTTCTCCTCCCTTTCCTTCCTGAGGTTCTCCTCGATCTTCTCCATCCAATCCGCAACCGAGTTCCCTGACGATTGGTGGTTTCCGCCTTCCGCCATTGTCTCACTACGCGAGTTGCTTTTTGCTGATTCCCCACAGACGGCGCCAACTGTTGACGGCGGATTTTGGTCTCGGGGCAATACGGTAATATCACCTCCGAGGTAATCCTTCTTCAATAGTGAATTTGTTTGGTTATGGGGGACCAAAAGCAAATTTAGCGAGAGACAGATAAACACACCAATCAACAAAGAGATTTAACGTGGTTCGGTGGATTTGGATCCGACCTACGTCCACGGACAAAGACAGGATGGTACTTTTTATTACTTAAATATGCTTCTCCGATCTCTCTCGAGTTTACAAGTCAGGGCTTGATGATTCTGATCACTAATTTTTTTTTTGATGCCTCTTACACATACTCTGCCCTCCTATTTATAATAGTACAGAAATCAGACTCATATTTGCATAGGAAATCCTGATTGATCTTAGTCTCCTCCTCTTGTGAGGATTCCTAATCCACCGTTGCTTTTTCCTTCTTTATTCCTTGTTGTATTCTGACTCCATTTCCTGGTGAGAGTAGGATAGTTCGTTTTATCTTATCCACTGGAATAGGGTGTCATCATCTTGAGCATATCTCGCCATATGGTCGGTCTTCATGAGGTCGGTCATGGTAGTCCTTCATGTTGAGAATGTTGCTGTCGACCTGATAGTGCCCGGCTATTTGAACCCAAGTGGTCGGTTGCCGGTCACAAAGTGCTCGGTCTATTTCTGTTGTGGTCGGGTTGGATTTAATGATCTCAACCAAGCAGGGAATTACCCTTCTGTCCTCGTCGTGCTGTTTGAAATATCATAGTGCCTGAAAACACCATCAACAGATTGTAAATGGTTCAACCTTGAATTATTTCTTAGATGATAAAATCAACAAAGCTGAGATCCTTTTTTCCCAGAGTTGCTTGCTTCTTGACTGCAGTTGGTCTTGGGTCAGCTGTTCACTCATCAAATGCAGCTGACAATAGAACAAAACTTAACAACTTGCCAAGTGATTCCAAACCAGGAACTGGGCATTCCTCATTCTCCTCTGTATATAACTACCATGTGGTTGTAAGGTTTTGGGGTTAACGCGGAAGCATTCATGTGACTGGAATTTAAAATTTTCTTCCAAAACCACTTTAAGGATCGTGGTTATGCCGTTGTTGACGTAAACAATTTACTATTAAATTAAACTAAATTAATTTAAACATGCATGTAACAAAATATATTATTTATCAACATAAATAATATTCACTTATAACAAAACATACCTCGATATGGTTGTTATCTTTCTAGAGCTTTTTGAATATCCTCCTTGATTTTTCTCTCGAAGTAGTGCACCAAGCGTTGCACCTCTAGTTGGCACACTAGCGCTCCTCTACCAACAAATCGCTCTCACTCTTGAGAACAAAAGAAACCCTTTTCTTTTCTAGGATGTTGAAGTCTTTAGAAACGAATCGGAACTATTCCGAAGAGAGATTAAACGGCAAAAACACAAACTGTTTTTGACGCAAACTTAATGTGCAAACTTGATGTGCTTATATATAAGCAACGTGAATGGCATATATATGTTATTCATTTCGCAAGCTTCAGTTTGCATATATATATATATTTCACTCACGCAAATTGCTTTTTGATGCTGACATAAACAACAAACAAAATTAATGAAATTGATTCACTGTCTTTTGTTTGCCTTCAACAAGAAGTCCTTCAATAAGAAGTTATGTCTATCAACGTGAATAACAAGTTTTGCCATCAAAGTCAATGTGTGTGTGTATATATATATATATATATATATATATATATATATATTAGCATAAGAATTGTTTTAATTGTATCCTAATACAATAAAATCAATCTAATATCTCTCCAAATCAAATTTGGTCTCTTAAAGATTCTTTTCAAAATAAAATTAGGATACTTAATCAAATTAGTAATCCTAATTAAATAAAGACTTCCCTATTTAATCTTAAATATGACTCTAATTAATTTGGGTGCTAGCCCACTAAATTAAACCTCAATAGATTAAATATTATTTTGACATAATAATTAATTAACTATTAATTAATTAATTCAACTTACTTAATTTTAATTAACAATTAATTAAAATTATATTTAATTTATTTAATATAAATATCAAATATTTAATTAAATAATTAAATCTTATTTTATATTTCGAATTTATTAATCAAATTAATATTTCTGAAATATCTCGAATATCCTAATCCAATTAGGAAGTGCCAAAATAATCATTTATTAACCTTTAATAAACATCCTCGAATTTGTAACATAGACGAGAACTATATTGTGCGACCATCCTAGGTTCATTATCGAGTAGCAGTGGAATAATATTAACTCTTTAATATTTCATCTCTATGATATTCCATAGACCATAGGTAATCGCCTAGCAGCAAGTCATGGCCCCTAGTCAATGAATGAAGTGGGAAAACATATGAACCTGTTAGAATACACTTCAAACATGTCATCTCATTCCTTCCGATATTTATGTTTCTTATCGAGTCTGGATCATGGTAAGGTCAAATCCTTATACTCGACATATCTTTAAACTTTATCTTATGGATTTGAAATCTCTAAGATATCGACTGCTTTGGCCAAAGACTTATATCCACAACTTTGAGTTTACTTGAAACATCTCTTTTATTATCAAAGCTATCGGATCCCATCTTGAAGCATACGTGACTTCGTACGTCAATCGCTCAAGGCCATCTAATATTTATTCAAAGGACATGGATAGTCGAATGAGGATATACTAGTGAACCAAGAGTATTATCGCACAAGTCATCATATGATCTCAGGTCAGAGGATATGATGACACTAATGTATTATTACGAAGATCAATGACCTTAGATAATATTACCATGTGATCTTACGCTTCTGTGGTCGTGTTCGATATTTCATTCTACTAATGAAACATCTATTGTCTGTGTCCTTATGATATGAGACTCATCATCCATTCTATTAACATCATATGTCGATCTAGGCGACACACAACAATATTGGTCAAGTGATATATTATTGTCCTATATAACAATCACATTTTACCAAGAACTTAATTTGAGACATATATAAATATCGTTGACTCTCATAATCGCAAACGACTTTTGGATTAACGATATTCATCTGACATAATGTCTCGGGACATACACATAAAATATGGATGTAATAATGTGTAGTTAATTTGCCTTTTATTAATAAATAATAAACTATATTACAAACAATATGCCTTAAACCATTACATCCATAACTAGTTTTATGGCATACTCTCTAACAAACTCCCACTTGCACTAAAGCCAGTTGTTATGATACCCAATGCCCATATTCTCAAGATGACGCTCCATTTTTTCTTGGCTCATTGGCTTTGTGAGTGCATCAGCCACATTATCAGCTGACGGTGTTTTCAGAATGGCTATCTGTCCATCTCCAACATATTCTCTTAGTATGTGATACTTTCTTTGAATGTGTTTGGATTTCTGGTGCGACCTTGGTTCCTTGGCTTGTGCTATAGCCCCATTGTTGTCGTAGTTCAAAGGGAACGCTCCTTCAATGGTTGGAACCACACCTAGTTCTGTAACGAACTTCTTTATCCAAACTGCTTCTTTCGCTGCTTCTGAAGCCGCTATGTATTATGCCTCAGTAGTGGAGTCTGTAATAGTGGATTGCTTGGCGCTCTTCCAACTAACTGCTCCTCCATTACATAAGAATACGAATCCAGAGGTTGACTTATAATCATCAGTATCTGTCTGAAAGTCAGAGTCTGTAAACCCTTCCACTTTCAGTTCTGGTGATCCATAAGTCAATATCATATCCTTAGTTCTTCTTAAGTACTTGAGGATTGCCTTGACTACTATCCAATGATTTTCTCCTGGATCGGACTGGAATCTGCTTGTTATACTAACAGCAAATGCGATATCCGGTCTTGTACATAGCATGGCATACATGAGACTACCTATGGCAGAAGCATATGGTACTTGACTCATGCGTGCTCTTTCTTGAGATGTCTTGGGACTCATCGATCTAGATAGATGAATTACATGCCTACAAGGCAACAAACCTCTCTTAGAGTCCAACATATTGAATCTCTTGAGCACCTTTTCTATGTACAGACTTTGGGACAAACCAATCATTCTTCTTGATCTATCTCTATAGATTCTTATGCCAAGAATGTAGGTTGCTTCTCCCAAGTCTTTCATTGAGAATGTTTTGGATAACCATACTTTGACTGAAGTCATCATAGCGACATCATTTCCCAATAGTAATATGTCATCCACATATAATATTAAGAACGTTATGGCGCTCCCACTGACCTTTTTGTAAACACATGGCTCATCCACATTTTTGATGAAACCAAACATTTTGATCGCATCATCAAATCGTAGATTCCAACTTCTAGATGCTTGCTTTTAGACCATATATAGATCTTTGCAACTTACATACTTTATGACTATCACATTTAGATGTAAAACCTTCTGGCTGTTTCATATAAATTTCTTCCTCAAGAAATCCATTTAGAAAAGCTGTTTTTACATCCATTTGCCAAATCTCATAGTCAAAGTAAGCTGCTATAGCTAAAAGAATTCTAATGGATTTTAGCATAGCTACTGGCGAAAAGGTCTCCTCATAATCAACTTATTGTTTCTGAGTATATCTTTTTGCCACTAGTCTAGCTTTATAAGTCTCTACTTTTCCATCCTTTCCAATCTTTCTCTTGAAGACCCATTTACACCCAATAGGACAAATTCCTTCAGGAGGATCAACTAGTGTCCATACTTGATTGGAATACATGGATTCCATTTCAGAATTCATAGCTTCAAGCCATCTAGAAGAGTCAATTCTGACATTGCTTCTTCGTAGTTTCTTGGGTCATCAACATGAACCGCTTCACCAATCATAAAAGATTCAAAATCTTGTTGATTGACTAGGGTATATCTCAATGGCATGCGAGATTCCTTAATTGATCTACGAAGTGGTTGTGTGTTCTTGAGGTGGTTCTTGTTCTACTTGTTTTGGTTCCTTCTGAGGTGAGTCAATTCGTTTTCCAGAATCCTCTTCTTGAGAGACTTCATCATCTAGGTCCACTTCTTTCCCAGTACTTCCCTCTTGAACCAAACGGTCCTCAAGGAAGGTAGTATTCCTACTAACCACTATCTTGTGATCAAAGGGAATGTAGAAGTAGTATCACATCGAATCCTTGGGATATCCTATAAAGTGAGCTTTTTCAGATCTTGAGTCTAGCTTTTCTGTAAAGACTTTCCTTACATAAGCTGGACTACCCCAAATATTCAAATATCCTAAATTAGGACGTTTCCCATACCATATCTCATATGGGGTTTTGGGAGCGGATTTGGTTGGAACTCTATTTAGAACATGCAAGGCTGTTTGGAGAGCATATCCCCAAAAGGACGTCGGTATATCAACAAAACTCATCATGGAACTTATCATATCCAATAGGGTATGATTTCTCCTTTCAGAGACATCGTTATGCTGAGGTGTGTAAGGAGGTGTTACCTGTGACACTATTCCATGTTCCTTGAGATAATCTTGAAATTCGGTACTTAAGTATTCTCCTCCACGATCAGATCGTAGATTTTTAATACTTTTTCCTAATTTTTTTCTACTTCATTCTTATACTCTTTGAACTTTTCAAAAGTTTCTGACTTATGTTTCATTAGGTACAAATACCCAAATCTTGAAAAATCGTCAGTGAAAGTAACAAAGTATTGAAAACCACCCTCAGCCACTATACTAAGTGGGCCACATACATCAGTATGTATGAGTCCCAAGGTTTCTTTGGCTCTTTCGTTTTGTCCTACAAAAGGTGATTTGGTCATTTTTCCTTTGAGACATGATTCACAAGTTGGATAAGGTTCTAAACCTAACGAAGGAAGCAAGCCTTCCTTCTCCAATTGTGCAATTCTTTTTTCTCCAATATGACCTAATCTTAATTGCCAAAGGAATCTTGAATTAGGATTATCTCTTGGTCTTTTTGTTGTTATTGTATTTAATTGTTTGTTATGGTTCTCATTCATTTGCAAGACATACAATTCCATTTTCTTTTACTGCAACACCAACAAATTTATTCAGATAATAAATATTGCATTTCTCATTGATAAAATGAAATTCATAATTACATTTTTTTTTGGATAAGGTAAGTATTATAACCAAAAGAAAACTATACAAGAGCAAAGGGGCATCCCCCAGGATCTAGAGAGGACAAGCCCTCCTAGAAGAAAGCCAAACGGCTACAATAGATCAACTAAAGATGTCATCGGGCAAGTGCCACGAGAGGTGAAGCCATTTATTGTCATAAGATGGAGTCACCTTACGTAAAGAACTAACACGATTCCGAACATCAAAAACAATATCATATAGAAGAACAGAAACTGGCCTAAGAGGCATATCATGAATACTGGAATAGAAACAATGTTCCTTATTGCACTAGGAAAATGTAAAACTTTATCTAATAAAATTAAATGTCTTGATGGCATAGGAAGTTGACACGCCCCTACGCTGGTTGCAGAGACAAGTTCTCCATTCCCAACTTTCAGGACCGCTTTTTTTTTGGATAACTGGAGTGTCCGGGCCAGCTTACGCGCACCTCGACTAATCCCCGGGACCTGTGTCCCGTGCCCTCAGAAGTTTCCCAACACAGATCAGGGTAAGTCGCTGGCTTTTCAACCAGGGGGCATGGCCCCAAGAATTGCATCTAGTGGGATTCGAACCTTGAACTTGAGAGGGAGCAAACCACTCAAGCCCAAAGCCTTTACCACTGAGGCAACCCATTGGGGTTCATTTGATATCATGACCACTTATTCTTCCTTAAGTAACCTCTTACTCTTTAGAATCTGCGGAGACATACAAATATGTGATATCGCAACAGAATCTAAAATCCATGAATGAAATATGGAACTTATTCCAAGATCCATTTCAATAACAAAGAACGAGGGCGTACCTTCCTTTTGTTTTTTCAAGCTCACAAGGTACTGAGGACAATTCATCTTCCAATGTCCTTTCTTCTTGCAATATAAGCACTCATTTTGAAAATTGGGGCCAGTGAGTTTATCTTTGTCAAGTATTGATTTTATTGGATTCATTTTGTATCACGTACTTTGTTGAAAACACGAGTTTGTTACTAATTTGTAATAAGTAATTAAACAAAATTTAAGGTCTTTTAAATAATGTTGCTCCCACTAATTTTAGTCGAATTCCACACTCCCCTATGCGGAAAACGGAAATATTGTTGGATATATTTCTAGTGGGACGTCGAGTTCTCATTGTTAATGTCATGCCTCACCTAATGGGTTTTGGCATTTCATTTACAATGAGTCCAAACTCCTTTTGTTTTTATCTCTATACAAGGTTCGACATTTCCACCTTTAGCGAATAATGTCTCACCTAATGGGTTTTGACATCTTCACTAGTTAAGCTAGGCCCAACACCTTTCGTCACGCAACACATGTGATTCGCCCTCACCTAATGGGTTTTGGGTTTGCAATCATTAGGCTACGTATACGAACAGGTCAAATAGTACTTAAACATATAAGGGTCCCACACCTAATGGGTTTTGGGATTACCAAAATATATTTAGTGGGCTATTTGATTGTGTTGGAAGGTTAATGCTTAATATTCATTATTGGGGATTATTTAATTATTCATATCTTATATGATTTAGGTCTTTTCTTTTTGTGCGCCTTGATGTCTTTGTATCTTATACTTTCACCGTGCACAAGCACATTTAGAACATAACCTTTATGTTTGGCTCTAGACGAGGGGGATCCTAATCTTTTATTAACACTTTAATAAGACTGTTCCATTTGGTTTAAGACAATCCTTCACAATTCGATAACTAGAGAAAAACTCCCAGAAAATGAGGGGGGTCCGGCGTGACCACTTAAGTCCCTACCTTCTTAGGCTCTTATCGCCTTGGTGACAGAGTTCTCTTTAGTACCTCTTTGTTCGAGAAGGTCTTAGGCTTTCTTGGCTTGAATAATCCTATATACTAATCTTGAAACTTTTAAAAGATTATACTTTGATTATCAATTAATATTTTAATCATATTAAATAATTAAAAGATATAATCAAAGTTGGATTAGGATTCTTGATGTGATTTAATTTTAATCCAATTAAAATTTTATATGGGCTTAACTTTTTAAGAAGTTATTTAGTTCAAAACTAGCAACAACTCAATTTCTATTAGAATTCTTTCCAAAAACAATTTTAATGAAAACAGAATTCTAATCATACTCAAATTTTAATTCTGGAAATGTTTGTAAAATATTTGTAATTTCAGAAATTAAAATTTCACCTCTGATCGTTTTGGGTATTTACAATAAATCTCTACAACTTTCAGAATTTTACAAATTGGTCCTGCGGAGTCTGCCAACCTGAATTTTCAGGTTCTGTCCAACATATTGTTTTGCGTAGCAGACAACCTTTCCGAATTCCAATTGAGTTGAAATTTTACAGAGTCGTTAATCCATATGTCTAGTGTCTCCACAAAACATTTCAGCCAAAAATAACGCTTTTATCAACATAAAATAATATCCTAACTGAACAGCTCTCATTAGGATCTCATATACATGCTCTAATTTGTTTTCATCAAAATGACATAACCTCAAAGCTCTGATTGTTGGACAGTTATGACCCATATCATCACTATTTGTACAGATCATGGTGTTGTTGTACAAATTAACTATGTGACAAAGGAAATTACTCTTTTATCATTTGTAATTAGATTACCAAGATGTATAAATGATAGAAGGTCCATATGATTAGTTCCGGATTGATAAGATATGAGACAATATCAATCCATGAAGGTTTAATCATTAAATATCCCTAGTCGTAGTATTATCAAGACTGGACATCGATAATGCGGAATAGACTAGTATTGCACTTGTGCGTGTTATGGGAGCATAATGGCATAGTTCTCATATATTTGGGTATATGATACTCATGCAAGTGTAATAGGAGGTTATGTTTACCGATGGTACAGAAACAGCTTCGCTCTGGATAGACCCCTCGGAATTCCATTGGTAGTATAACTATGTGTCTATGGAAGTCTGAATCAGGGTAGGTGTATTTGGTCTTAACCTGAGACTTGCACCGCTAATACTTGCGACAATCAATATACTTTGGTTTTGGTCGTCCTCGGTTTTGCTAGGCATAATTATTTAATAACGTCGCAACGGAAAATTCGTTAATTTGGAATCAGTGAACCCGAGCCTGGGAGTGTTTGCGGGCGCACTCGCATTGCGAATTTAAGTGCGGCTCACAAGTCACATCAAGGGTCAAATCACTAGTCAATCAATTGATGTGATGTCTAGTCACTTTGAGTGATTGACTACCAGTCACTATTCATTAATTGATGTAATTAGTTGGTTGGCATTAATGCTTTGACTTTTGGAAAGTGGATTTGTGTATTTGATTTTTGAAATCTAAAAACCAACACACTTAACACATTTCTTCTCTCTTTCCTCTTCTCTTGCTCACGGCCAAGGGCCACTTTTCTTCTTCCAAAAATCTGCTAAAGCCGAGAATGAAGAAGAAGCATAAAGAAATTTTGCGGCAAAATTTCCAGAGTGCTAGCACGCTTTAAGTGTCTTGCGAAGGTGATAGGGAAACCGACTTGTGAGCATGGAATCATCATTCGAAAGCTTGGAGCTTGGAGATCCTTCCATGGCCGAAAATTGGAGAGCAAAAACAGCCACTGCCGTGAGCTTCAAAGGGCATAAAAAGAATTTTTGTGTTCTCGCATCGCACAACCGATCAATGTAAGTATTCTGCAACTTCTTTGAGTATTCACACATGAGTTTTATTGCTTGAAATTGATCCCGGGACTATAGTAGAAACCCAACAATGGTATCAGAGCCATTTTGAGCATGAAACTTGAATTAGGGTAAAATTGGGTAAATTGAATTTGAGCATGTTTGAGTGAAATTAATTGTTTGAGCATGCTTGTAAATGAATGACTTGGAGTTATTTGTGATCAATTTTGTGAAAATTGGATTGGATCATTTTTCCCCCAAAATTTGAGGCTTGGCCGAGAGACATAAGTGCCCTAATGTCATGGTATTTTTTGTTTCTTTGATCATTGGATGACTTGAAACAATTGGGTAATATTGATTTAAAATTCAATTGGATTGAAAACGAAATCGGACATAAAAACCCCATGAATGCCGAGACTTTGAAGCATGAAAATGATTGATTTTTTAATTCAAATGTGTTGGACATGTGTTGATGATAATGAGCATAATTAATTGAGTGAATTAGTATTTTGGAAATGTTAATTTGGTTAATTAATTATGGCATACACTTTGGTTAATTTAATTATGAAATTTGGAATTTTGAAATTAAATTAATTGGGCTTAAATTTGGAATTGGGCTTTTAAAGATGTAATTGGGCTGGGTTGGGCCAAGTTTGGTTTAGGCTAATTGGTTGGATCCAATTGGGCCCAAAACCATATCCAAAAAGTCCAATTATGACTTAATGGACCTTTAATATTAATTGGGCCTAAATTGGTTTCTTGGCAAATAAGGGTGATTCCTTAAATGGGCTTTGGTATTTGGGTTTGACCCATATTGACCAACAGTCCATGCTTTAAGAAATTAATTGAAAGCCCATTGGACTTTAAATTAAATTGACATTGGATGTTAATCGGGCTTTGAGACCCGTAACGATTAGATTTGGAATCTAAGCTGTAAAGGTACTTTAAAAAGTGTATTATTTAATTTGGAATTAAATAAATGAATTAGTATTAAATGCAAATTAAATTGGATTTAATGTTGTAGTTTAATTTAATTCAAGAATTCGTACTTTGAGTACTTATTCGCAAAACGAGTTTGACTCGCACAAAATCAAATCGTTGTTTGAACATTGGATGGTCATTAATATTCAGATTAATTAATTGGATTAGATTGATTGATAACATGCTTGTGTGAATACATGGTTGCGATGTATGAATAATGTATATCAGATGGATATTATATGGGTGAGGGCAATTTTGGAAATTGTTGTAATAAATTTAGAATTTATTAATTGGACCTGCGTGTCCAGCCTATTACCTCCTTACTCTGTGCATTTCTCTTCTCACCTATTCCCCTCAATGTAAATGAGGTTTCTTAAGAAGTGTTATGTAATCGGGTAGAAGTAATACTTGTGCTAGCGGGAGAGAGGAAAGGGAGAGATTTGTTCTAGGAATTGGATGGGATCCAATTGATCTTAGAGATCTACCTAGTTAATTATCATACAATTTGTTGGCCAAAGTCAAGATTGTGTGTTATTTAACGGGATCCTAGCCCACTAGGAAACAAGGTTTCCCGAGTACTCCACAGAGGGTTAGAGGCTCGCCGAAAAATAGTGGGAGGCAAGTATTAAATTTGCAATATTCGTTTAGTTACTTGCCATACGTGCTCATTTCAAATTTTTCGTCAAATAAATTAATATATTAGTTGGACTAATATTTAATGTTGTTTTAAATTAAACAGTTGGACTGTATTCAAACTATTTCATTTATAGTTGATTTTATAATTGGATTATAGTATCAATATATTTGAATTAACCATTTCAATTAATAGTTGATTTTATAATTGGATTATAGTAATCAATATAATTGAATTTAACCAATTAAATTATAGTTGATTATATAGTTAGACTATAGTAATCATTATAATAAATAGTACCTGAAATCGTTGATTAAATAGTTGGACTATTAGAATCAAGATAATTGAAAGATTAGTGTTTAAAACATAATCCTGGGTGAAAATGTATTTAAACGACTTTAATTTTCAAATTGGGAATAATGAATCATGATAGTCTTGAAAACTAAAAAGTTACTTTATAAAATAACATCTTAGGCCTAAGCCAGGAGTTAAGCAAAATAGTAGAACATGATATTTAGAATATTCATGTAATGATAACTTTAGTGCTTAATCCATTATGCTTGCCAAATAGACTCCTTAATTTCTTAATCAGAACTAAGGATTAGATCCTTATAGTATGATATTGAAATTGAAGGATCTTCATAGATCTATCCTTAGATCTTAGAAGTATAAATTGCAATAGTAAACTCTTGGAGAGTTAAAGGCTATACTCAAGGAGTTAAAGCCAAAGTTCGCAATAGGCAAGAAGCGCAAGGCGCCTTTTACTTCGACATCCCAGAA
Source organism: Zanthoxylum bungeanum (assembly GCA_019454045.1). Taxonomy (NCBI): domain Eukaryota; kingdom Viridiplantae; phylum Streptophyta; class Magnoliopsida; order Sapindales; family Rutaceae; genus Zanthoxylum; species Zanthoxylum bungeanum. Next base: position 155,924 of record SKCR01036951.1, read on the forward strand.
GGCCAAGGCTTGGCCAAAGGCTTCTGGGGTGTGGAAAAGGGGCAAAGGCAAAATCATTATAATCTTTTGGGAAGATAAAGGACATATCCCAAAATGTCTGCCTAAATTGTGGCAAACGGGGTCACTGAAGCATAACTGCCGTATGGACGAGGCAGACATGAAGGAATTGAAGACGGTGCAAGGCTCCGGCTTCAAATATGTTTTTCATAAACATGTTCACTACTAGTATTAAAATTGGATTTTAGATACTAAAAGTGGTACATAAATATGTGCTGATGTGCAGAATCTGCTGAGAGCAGGATACTGACTTCGGATGAGATCAATCTGCGAATTGAAAATGGGACGAAATTCGCTGTTTTAACCGTAGAAACCTAAGTTTAGGAACTACCCTTTGGGTGTGTACTTAAATTAGGAAACTGTTTTAATGTAACTAGTTTGACTAGAAACATTATCTCTATATCAGGGTTTAACCCGTTGCGGGTATACCTTTATATTCTAATAACACTAAAGTATTTTATTTTATAAAGATGATATTGAGATAAACACATTAGATGTGAATAACAATATTTATATTTTGAATATAAAAGAATCTCAAACATATAACATGACAAACAAATAGCTCAAACTGATTCAATCAGTTGAGACTTAAATGTGACATTGTTATCTGGGACACAATTAACAAAACTCGTATATCCACACTTTCGAAGAGTGGGTACTAGGACAAATTTGATTCTATTCAAATAATGTCTACGAATCTAGTTTATTTTACTTGGTAAAAGTCCAAGTGACACTGATTTGTTAGCCCTCGTTCATGGTGACGTAAGTGGGCCCATGTCTAGCTAGGCTAGAGGTGGATATGAATATTTCGTGACCTTTACGGATGTGGCATCGCGTTATGGTTATATGTTTCTATTGAAACAAGAATCGGAAACTTTTGATCAAATTCAAAGAGTTTCGACACGAAATAGACAAACAGATCAGCTAAAGTATTAAACCATCACGGTTAGACCATGATGAAAATACTTAAGCAATAAGTTTCTCAAATACTTGAAAGAGTATAGTATTCTTTCAATGAGGACTCCTCCCGGAACACGTCAATTGACGGTGTATCCGAACAGAGAAACCGAATTTTGTTGGACACGATAAGGTTAATGATAAGAAACCCACTTGGATTCGAAATCCAAGCAAACCCCAAGTAACGGATAGAACCCCAAGAACCGCGAATATGATTTTGTAGAAACAAAACCCTTCCAAGGCCACAAAGAAGACCCACAAAGAACTTGCCCTTGAGAACCTTTAAGATGAATCATTGTAGTGTTTTGCTAGCAACGGAGACGCCACTAAGTTTTCCAAAACTTAGATAAGTCGATTCGAACTTGAAAATGGGAATCCCTCCCTTACAAGAATTCGGCCATAGCCAAAGCTTTAAGCTTTTGAGTTTTATAAATTTCGTTGATTGTCCTCCAAATGAAAAAGAAAGAAAGCTTAAATAGTGTTACAAAGGGAAACCCTAAAGGCATAAAGACAACAATGCCCCTAAAGGCTAAATTACAAAAATACCAAAGTCTTCAAGTCTTCAAAGGCCTTTGAAGCTGATTTGGGCCAAGTGAAGTGGCTTTGGGCCATCTCTATTGAAGCCCACATGCGTCTCTATTTGTTTGTTACAATCGGCCATAAAACTCTGCACTAATCCTGACATTGCTTCTCTGAGTCTTTTGGTCCTCTGCCTCGTAATTGGCCCTTCTGGTACTTGTAATGGGTCTTTTTCTTTGTTGTCGGCCTGGATCATGTCATATTTGCTTTACTTTCTTGTTATTTCTAATTTGTTTGTTTAGTGTTGAGATGGCAGGTCTAACCACTGATGAAAAGCTTGAGGCTTTGGATAGGAAATTTACAGATATGATGGAGAACATGAATACTACTTTGGAGAGATTGACCAAGAGTGTAGAGAGTATTCAAACTGGTAGCGGTCCCAGAGCACCACCACCCCAGCATATACCACCACCTCATAATGTACCACCACCTCATAATGTGCCACCTCGACGTGTACCACCACAGTATGTACCACCAGATGAAGAGGAAGTTGAAAATGAGTTTGATGATTCTGATGGTCTTGATGATGTGGAGGAGAGATTTCAGCCTGGGCATGATAGGAGGCCGAATAGGAGGTTTGATATGATGAATGATAGGAGGGATAAGCGATTTGATGATAGAGGTGCATTTGATGCTAGAAGAGGGGATTATGATAGGCGGGGATATGGTAAACGAGGAGATGTTGATGGTGATCTAGGTAGCATCAAGATCAAGATACCAACATTTCACGGCAAGAATGACCCTGAAGCTTATTTAGAATGGGAAAGGAAAATAGAATTGATTTTCAACTGTCATCACTACTCGGACGAGAAGAAGATCAATCTGACAGCGATTGAGTTTACCGATTATGCTATGATTTGGTGGGATCAGCTTGTCACTACTCGGAGGAGAAATTATGAGAGGCTGGTTCAGACATGGGCAGAAATTAGAGGTCTTATGAGAAAAAGATTTATACCCAGCCATTACTATAGGGAATTGTATCAGAAACTACAACATCTGCATCAGGGGACCAAAAGTGTTGAGGACTATTACACAGAGATGTAAGTTGCCATGATCAGGGCAAATGTAGTTGAGGATGCAGAAGCTACTATGGCACAATTTCTAGGGGGCTTGAATAGAGAGATTGCAAACATGGTGGAGTTGCATCACTATGTTGATTTGGAGGATATGCTTCACATGGCTATCAAGGTAGAAAGGCAACTCAATAAAAGGTCAACATCCAGATTTGGGGTATGCCCCTTGCTCTTGTATAATTTTGTTTTGGTTAATATACTTACTTTATCCAAAAAAAAAGAAAGAAAGAAAGAGATAAGAAAGATCATACCATACTGAGCACAGAAAGGCAATTACAGAGTACATTCGAGATATCTAGGTTGGTTTGACCCATCAGATCCCAATTTTTAAATAAAATCATTGAGTTGGCTTACCTAGGAGTCAAGTTGTGAATGAACCTTTACACACACACACACACACACTGTGAGTCTGGCTTAGATGATTCATTCAAGGACTTGGATTTGAGTTGCGTTGAGTATTTTGAAAGTTCTCTGATTTCATTACTAAGCATTCTTTGAGGACAATAATATGTGTAACTATTGGGACTATTTTTATTTTGTTATTTTCATTTTGCATGAATGTATGTGTTTTAAATGACGTTTGTGGGTATCATCGCTGTAAGCCCTCACGAGACTATAACTCGTCCACTAGGGCCACCTAAGGTTTAAAGGCTTGTTGCACATGCTTAATGTAATCATGTTCCCTACGAAAGTGGCTTAGATAGTGACATGATCCAGGCCGACAACAAAGTAAAAGACCCATTACATGTACCAGAAGGACCAATTACGAGGCAGAGGACCAAAAGACTCAGAGAAGCAATGGCGGGATTAGTTCAGAGTTTTATGGCCGATTGCAACAAACAAATAGAGACGCATGTGGGCTTCAATAGAGAGGGCCCCAAGCCACTTCACTTGGCCCAAATCAGTTTTGAATGAAGCTTCACAGGCCTTTGAAGACCTGAAGACTTTGGTATTTTTGTAATTTAGCCTTTAGGGGTATTGTTGTCTTTATGCCTTTAGGCTTTCTCTTAGTAATACTATTTAAGCTTTCTTTCTTTTTCATTTTGGACAATCAACGAAATTTGTAAAACTCAAAAGCTTAAAGCTTTGGCTATGGCCGAATTATTGTAAGGGAGGGATTCCCCTTTTCAAGTTTGAATCGACTTATCTAAGTTTGGCAAACTTAGTGGCGTCTTCATTGCTAGCAAAACACTACAAGGATTCATCTTAAAGGTTCTCAAGGGAAAGTTCTTTATGGGTCTTCTTTGTGGCCTTGGAAGGGTTTTGTTCCTATAAAATCAAATTCGCGGTTCTTGGGGTTCTGTCCGTTGCTTGGGGTTTGCTTGGATTTCGAATCCAAGTGGGTTTCTTGTCATTTGGTATCTAGAGCTCAGGGTTCCAAGGTCTGATTTTTCCTATCTTTTCTTTTTGTTTGATTATGTTTTCATTTTCGTTCTTGTTATTTTCGTTTCAGTTCTTGTTGGATCTTGTTTATGTTTTCATTTTGTTTATTTCTGGATCTGATTTTGTTGTGTTTTGCATATCAGTTCATCTTTTATCATTTTCCAGTTCTGGGTTTTTGTTCTGTTCTTTATATCAGTTCGTCATATACTTTATGTTCTTTAGCATATGTTGAAGAAATAAGCATGTTCTTTGGCGGCTGTGTGATTTGTTTCTAAAACCCTAGTGAAGTTTGAAATCTGACTCTGAATTCAGACCTTGAAACTTAGCCTTTGAATTCAGACCCTGAAATCAGACTCTGAAATCATACTCTAAAAACTTAGCCTTTGAAATCTGACTCTGAAATATGACCCTGAAGATTAGCCTCTGAAAATCAGACTATGAAATCAGACCCTAAAAAGTAACCTCTGAAATCAGACACTGACCAGTAGCCTCTGAAATCAGACCCTGAAAATCAGCCTCTGAAATCAGAACCTTAAACAGCTTTTGAAGTTATAAAAAAAAAAGGGACTTGAGTGATAGTGATCACTTGAGCAAAAAAAAAAAAAAAAAAGTAAAAAAGTGAATATTTTTGGTTGAATTTAGTTTGTTCCATATTATCATTTGGGAGTCCGTGAAGGGTATTCCATCAAAATTTCTATATAGGTGCCAAATTTTCTCCCAAAATTGCATACGACAGTGAATTTGCATGCTTATTTTTTTTTTTTTACATTGTGTTAATTGTTTATTTCCTTATTCCAATTACTCTAGTTTAAGTATTATTGATTGAGTCTTCGTCGTTGCTATTCCTATTTGCATTTTGTTTCCACCTGTCCCATATATATTATTAGACCTTTGTGTTTCATGCTGGCTTGAGGACTACATTTGGTTTGTATTCTTGGATTGAGTGTGATTCACATTTGAATTGAGGACGAACTCAAGAGTGGTAAAAGACAGTGATTGTGAGCACAGTATCGGGTAAAAGCCAATAGAGTGCAAACACGAGTGGAGTGATATCATTCGAGTGTAAACACGTGAGATTGTGAGTATTTACATATTTGCTTTACTTTCTTGTTATTTCTAATCTGTTTGCTTAGTGTTGAGATGGCAGGTCTAACCACTGATGAAAAGCTTGAGGCTTTGGATAGGAAATTTACAGATATGATGGAGAACGTGAATACTGCATTGGAGAGATTGACCAAGAGTGTAGAGAGTATTCAAACTGGTAGCGGTCCCAGAGCACCACCAGCCCAGCATATACCACCACCTCGACGTGTACCACCACAGTATGTACCACCAGATGAAGAGGAAACTGAAAATGAGTTTGATGATTCTTGACAAGAACTCACTTGGGTTGGAAACCAAGCAAACCCCAAGCATCTTTCTCAAAACCCCAAGAACTTTGAATACTGATTTTGTAGGAACAAAACCCAACCAAGATCAGCCCCTAACCACCATGAAACTCACGTCCATGATAACCACAAGCATGAAATCAGATTGTATTTTGCTAGCAATGGAGACGCCACTAAGTTGCCAAGCTTAGATAAGTCAATTTGAACTTGAAAAGGGGAATCCCTCCCTCAACAAGGTTTTGGCCATAGCCATGGAAAGCTCAAGCTTTTCTTTCTTTCAAAATTCTGTATATTACGTTGGTTTCCAAAAATACAAAGAAGAGTCGTATAATAAGGGTTACAAAAGAGTAAAAAGGCTAAAATGACCCTAGAGCTAAAATTACCAAAAGCCCTAAGTCAAGCACCTCAACCACGACCATTAAGGTCCTTTTGCACCTAAATAAACTTAAAACAAAGATTAGAAGCTAATCTCACTTAAGCTAATTAAGGTGCTTACATGCTATAGTAAATTGACGTGCTTCCGGCTAAGTACAAATCTAAGCATAATTAAGCCTAATGGCATAGTCAACCATGCTAATCACATCATAAATAAAGTCAATATGTCGAGCAAAAATGCCCCCATTTGGCCGAATTCAACATAGTCCCAAAATGGGTGAAATCGGGTCAAAATGGTGCTGGTACTGAAGCTGCTCTGCTATGCTTCAGTCTGAACTGATCTGGGTCAAATGAAATAGCTTGGGGACCTCTCTGGTCATGCCCATATGTGTCTCTGGTGTGCACTTGACTTGGTTGTTGCAACTGGTCACATAGCTCTGAGCTAGTCCCGCAAAGGCCTCTCTGATCTTCTTTGCTCTTTGGCGTGTGATTGGCCCTGTTGGCAATTGCATGGGTTCTTCCAAGTTGTTAGCCGCATCCTGTAATGTCTCTGGTGTGGTTGGACTCATGTCATTCCCTCCTTGTTGAAAAGGATTCGACCTCGAATCTGAACCAGCATCAAAATGAGTTAAGTCAGAAACATTAAAAGCAGCAGAGACGTTGTACTTACCTTGCAAATCCAGCTTATATGCATTGTCATTGATCCTTTCCAAGACTTGAAAAGGTCCATCTCCTCTCGATTGTAGCTTGGATCTTTTCCTCTTGCATATAAAACCACACCCAATTGCCGGGGTCAAACACAATGCGTTGGAAACCTATTATTCTCACCAACTCTGCCTTTCCCTTATCATTCATACTCCCAAGCTTAATAAGAATCAAAGATAATAAATCCATAGGAGTTAAAGAATTAGAATCATAATCAATCTCATAAGGCAAGTAAAAACTAGAAGGATGAATGCATTTATTATATGCAAACTCCGGCCCCGCTATTGCGTTTGTGATCTTCTTAGCTCTTTGGCATGTGATTGGGTCTGTTGGCAATTGCAAAGGCTCTAATGTTCCTTGGGTGAATGCATTCATGTCAAATGTTGTCACTTGGATCATGTCATTCTCCCTCTCTTGAAATGGATTCGTCCTCGAATCCGAACCCGGATCATAGATAGTTATGACAAAATCAATTGGACGATGATATTGAAATATAAAAGAATCATACTTGACCACTTGTACCTGTGATGAAAAAGCATAAACAATAGAGAAAATGTTATGGAAAAACTTCACTACCACATCTACTTTCTTTTCACCAGCTCTCACAGCTTCATCATCACTCATGGCCACTATCTCAACCATACTTGCAAAGACCTCCTCACACACCTGCTCAGCTTCACTATGTTTTTCAACCTCAAAGCACACTATCTCACAAGTGTTTACTCCCTCAATGCTCACGGTCTCACAAGCATTTTCACTCACCATGTCACTTATAACACAATTCACAACATTCAAGGCCTCACAAGTGTTTTCATTCGCTATGCACTCAACATCACAAGTGCTTCTCACTTCATTACACACAACTTCAATAGCTTTTGGTTGTTGAGTACTCTCTTCATTCACTGCATATTTAGTTACCTTCCAAGTCTTTTTCCATTTCTCATAAGATCTTCTATAATCACTCATAATATCTTGGATATCACTTTTGAAAGTATCCAAAACCACGATCTTATCATCAATAGTTAAACTTGGACCTGACATCTCAACACTAAACAAACAGATTATAAATAATAAAAAGCAAAACAATATGTAAATCCTCACAATCTCATGTGTTTACACTCGAATGATATCACTCCACTCGTGTTTGCACTCTATTGGCTTTTACCCGATACTGTGCTCACAATCACTGCCTTTTACCACTCTTGAGTTCGTCCTCAATTCAAATGTGAATCACACTCAATCCAAGAAAGGTCAACTAAGGTGTAGTCCACAAGCTAGCAGAAACTCAATGTATATATAGAGCAGGTGGAATAAAGCAAATAAGATAAGTAATCACGGAGACTCAATCGAAAGAAACTTATAGCTAGACTGCTCAGGATAAGAAAGAATGACGAGTTAGCTAAATGCAATAAATAAGCAAGCAAGCAATCAACGTGTCACTGAAGCAATCTTGTGGTCACTCGCTATAGTGTTTGAGCTCACCTTTATTTTCTTCTCACACACACTCACAAGTGTTTACACTCCAATGAAACACAAAGGATTTCAATTCGGCTATAACACAAATATAGTCTTTCAAGCTCAAACCAATACAAACCAAATCAAATATCAATGTAACTCATGTAAAGCAATCCAATCAACTTGCAAAGGGTCTAATCAAGCTAAGCACAATGCGACCAATTCTCTTTCTTTTTTTCTCTTTTTTTTTTTCTCTTTTTTTTTTTTTTTCAAAACAAGTAGGTGACTCAGCTGCTTACATAAGTAGCTTACAAGTAGGTCAATTAAGCTTGTCAATTCGACAATGGTAAGTTACAAACCAACTAAACACTTTTTCCAACTAACTTGGTGATGCAGCAACTTGCCTCTTCAAGCACCTCTCAAATGCAATGATGGCTACTCAAGTTTCCATGTCAAGCTCATGAGTGCTTCCATTTTCAATGTCATGCTAATGATTTCAACACAAATCCAATGTCAAGCTAATGATAGCTCACGCAAATCAGCAAGCACACTTGTTAATTCATGCTTCAACATAAGCACATCAAGCATCTTACTCACGGCAATATGTGTAACAAAGCAACCAGACTTGTCTCACAAAGTTAACAACACACAAGCTTAAGTAAACTTCAGGAGTAAGTCACGGCCTCATCAATCCATAAGCATTTCATTTTGTTTCAACACTCATTCACTCAAATGCCTCACCAAATCACTCAAACAAACTTGTTTTCCACACACTTCACAAGATTGCAACAACTTCACAAAGATTGCAAACAAGCTAGTTCAAGCAATGCTAGGAGTGTAATGAAGTGCAATCTGATTTTCTCAAAGTAGATATGAACAATACCTATTGAAAACAAGCTAAGTGACATGTATATGGCAAGAACAAAGCAAGGGTGGTGATGGTACTTCCTTGGCCGAATCTGACCTGATGCATTTTTTTTTTTTTTTTTTTTTTGAAACTAATAACTTAATAACAATGTTAAACACGTCCTAGTAACTTACAATTAACAACTAAACACTTGATTCAAGCAAAGAACACAAAAGCCCCAATTTTGACCTAAGTAGCCAAAGCTTAACTCAAAGAAATACTCATGATCAATCAAAAAACACTCAAGGCAGAATGTTATTCATGATATTTTGATCACAAATCAACAAGAATCAGCAAGAAACAACAAGATCCAACAATGGCCGAATCAAGGTGGAAGTAAAACCTTGATGCCGAAATTAAATCAACAAAGAACAAAGACGAATACAAGATTAAACAACACAAAGGATAGGAAATCAGACCTCAGAACCCTAAGCTCATGACACCAAATGACAAGAACTCACTTGGGTTGGAAACCAAGCAAACCCCAAGCATCTTTCTCAAAACCCCAAGAACTTTGAATACTGATTTTGTAGGAACAAAACCCAACCAAGATCAGCCCCTAACCACCATGAAACTCACGTCCATGATAACCACAAGCATGAAATCAGATTGTATTTTGCTAGCAATGGAGACGCCACTAAGTTGCCAAGCTTAGATAAGTCAATTTGAACTTGAAAAGGGGAATCCCTCCCTCAACAAGGTTTTGGCCATAGCCATGGAAAGCTCAAGCTTTTCTTTCTTTCAAAATTCTGTATATTACGTTGGTTTCCAAAAATACAAAGAAGAGTCATATAATAAGGGTTACAAAAGAGTAAAAAGGCTAAAATGACCCTAGAGCTAAAATTACCAAAAGCCCTAAGTCAAGCACCTCAACCACGACCATTAAGGTCCTTTTGCACCTAAATAAACTTAAAACAAAGATTAGAAGCTAATCTCACTTAAGCTAATTAAGGTGCTTACATGCTATAGTAAATTGACGTGCTTCCGGCTAAGTACAAATCTAAGCATAATTAAGCCTAATGGCATAGTCAACCATGCTAATCACATCATAAATAAAGTCAATATGTCGAGCAAAAATGCCCCCATTTGGCCGAATTCAACATAGTCCCAAAATGGGTGAAATCGGGTCAAAATGGTGCTGGTACTGAAGCTGCTCTGCTATGCTTCAGTCTGAACTGATCTGGGTCAAATGAAATAGCTGGGGACCTCTCTGGTCATGCCCATATGTGTCTCTGGTGTGCACTTGACTTGGTTGTTGCAACTGGTCACATAGCTCTGAGCTAGTCCCGCAAAGGCCTCTCTGATCTTCTTTGCTCTTTGGCGTGTGATTGGCCCTGTTGGCAATTGCATGGGTTCTTCCAAGTTGTTAGCCGCATCCTGTAATGTCTCTGGTGTGGTTGGACTCATGTCAATTCTGATGGTCTTGATGATGTGGAGGAGAGATTTCAGCCTGGGCATGATAGGAGGCCTAATAGGAGGTTTGATAGGAGGAATGATAGGAGGGATAGGCGATTTGATGATAGAGGTGCATTTGATGCCAGGAGAGGGGATTATGATAGGAGGGGATATGGTAGACGAGGAGATGTTGATGGTGATCTAGGTAGCATCAAGATCAAGATACCAACATTTCACGACAAGAATGATCCTGAAGCTTATTTAGAATGGGAAAGGAACATAGAATTGATTTTCAACTGTCATCACTACTCAGATGAGAAGAAGATCAATCTGGCAGCGATTGAGTTTACCGATTATGCTATGATTTGGTGGGATTAGCTTGTCTCTACTCGGAGTAGAAATTATGAGAGGCCGGTTCAGACATGGGCAGAACTTAGAGGTGTCATGAGAAAGAGATTTATACCCAGCCATTAATATATGGAATTGTATTAGAAACTATAACATCTGTATCAGGGGACCAAAAGTGTTGAGGACTATTACACAGAGATGGAAGTTGCCATGATCAGGGCAAATGTAGTTGAGGATGCAGAAGCTACTATGGCACGGTTTCTAGGGAGCTTGAATAAAGATATTGCAAACATGGTGGAGTTGCATCACTATGTTGATTTGGAGGATATGCTTCACATGGCTATCAAGGTAGAAAGGCAACTCAAGAAAAGGTCAACATCCAGATTTGGTACTCAGGCTACTTCTACATGGAAGGGAAAATGGGTTCCGAATGAGAAGCGAGATGGAGGCTTTGACAAGCCTAGAGGCGAGTTCAGTGGAGGCTTTAATAAGCCTAGGGCCGACCCTAGTGCCAAGGGTAAAGAGGCTGCAGAACCGAGCAAAACTAGACCAAAACCTGAGGGTGCAGCTGCTAGAACTAAGGATGTCAAGTGTTTCAAGTGTTTGGGCATGGGACACTATGCTTCACAATGTCCCAATAGGCGTACCTTAGTGATTGATAAAAAGAGTGGAAAAGTGTACTCTACCGATAGTGAGGTCGAGAAGGAGATGCCAGAGTTGGAGGATGCTAGTAACCATGAGGGAGCTGCATACCCGCTGAATAACTTATCCTTAGTTGTCAAGCGTGCTTTGAGTGCACATGTTGTAGAGGATGAGAGTGTGCAGCAGAGGGAGAACGTATTCCATACTAGGTGCGGTGTGAATGGCAAGGGATGTAGTATGATCATAGATGGGGGCAGTTGTACTAATGTTGCTAGCACAGCTTTGATTGAGTGATTGGGGTTGAGTTGCTTGAGACACCTGAAGCCTTACAAGTTGCAGTGGTTAAATGATTGTGGGGAAATAAGTGTGACAAAGCAGGTATTGTTGAGCTTTACCATTGGGCCATACACAGATGATGTCCTATGTGATGTGATACCGATGCATGCAGGACATATTCTTTTGGGCAGGCCGTGGCAGTTTGATAAGAAGGTTATTCATGATGGGTTCAAGAACAAATACTCTTTCCAGCATATAGGAAAACCCATTACATTATACCCACTTACACCTGCACAAGTCCATGAAGACCAAGTTAAGTTGCAACTTGAGCGTGACAAAGAGAGAGTGAAGGGAAACACCACCTTGGGTGAGATTAGTGAGAGTGGTGTATCTGGTGAGAAAAATAAGGCCAAGGCCGTGGGAGTTCCCAAGGGGAGTGTGAGTGAACGTGAGGGGGAAACAAAAGGGAGAATTAAAAAGAGTTTCTACATGGGTGAGGGTGAAGCGAGGAAATCGTTCAAGGCTAGCAAGCTCATGCTATTGTTAGTCTATAAGGAGCCTTATATTTATTTTACTAACTCTGACCCTTTGTTTCCTGTGTCTATTTCATCTCTTTTGCAGGATTATAGCGACGTACTGACAGAGGACATACCTAGTGGGCTTCCACCCATTAGAGGTCTTGAACACCAGATAGACTTCATACCTGGAGCAGTCATTCCTAACAGACCGGCTTATAGGAGCAATCCCGAGGAGACAAAGGAGCTACAAAGGCAAGTACGGGAGTTGATGGACAATGGGTATGTAAGGGAAAGCATGAGTCCTTGTGCAGTACTAGTGCTTCTAGTTCCTAAGAAAGATGGGACGTGGCGTATGTGCGTTGACTGCCGAGCTATCAACAATATTACGGTAAAGTATTGTCACCCCATTCCTAGACTAGATGACATGTTGGATGAATTGCATGGTTCCAAATTTTTTGGTAAGATTGATTTAAAGAGTGTATACCATCAAATTCGCATGAGAGAGGGAGATGAGTGGAAAACTGCATTTAAGACTAAGTATGGCTTGTATGAATGGTTAGTTATGCCATTTGGTCTTTCAAACGCACCTAGCACATTTATGAGATTGATGAATCATGTTATGCGTGCATTTTTAGGTAAGTTTGTTGTGGTTTATTTTGATGACATCTTAGTTTACAGTAAAACAGTAGATGAGCATGTTATGCATTTGAAGCATGTTCTTGATGTGTTAAGGCAAGAAAAACTGTATGCTAACTTTGATAAGTGCACTTTTTGTATGGATAGAATTGTTTTCCTTGGATTTGTTGTGAGTGCAGATGGCATCGAGGTAGATTTAGAAAAGGTGAAGGCAATTCAGGATTGGCCAACACCAACAACAGTGACAGAAGTCAGAAGCTTCCATGGATTAGCAAGCTTCTACCGTAGATTTGTTAAAGACTTCAGTAGTATTGCAGCACCATTGACTGAAGTAGTGAAGAAGACTGTTGGCTTCAAATGGGGTGAAGAGCAGGAGCGTGCATTCCAGGATCTGAAAATGAAGTTGTGCAGTGCACTAGTCTTGGCACTACCCAACTTTGAGAAGACATTTGAGATTGAGTGTGACGCATCCGGGATAGGCATTGGAGCGGTTCTTATGCAAGAAAAGCGACCAATAGCTTACTTTAGTGAGAAGCTGAATGAAGCAGTTTTGAGGTACCCCACATATGACAAGGAGTTGTATGCACTAGTGCGAGCCCTTGAGACTTGCCAGCATTATTTGTGGCCTCGAGAGTTTGTGATCCATACAGATCATGAATCATTGAAGCATCTGAAGGGCCAAGGTAAGCTGAACAAACAACACGCAAAATGGTTAGAGTTTGTTGAGACATTTCCATATGTAATCCGCTACAAACAAGGTAAGGAAAACATTGTCTCCGATGCACTATCGCGAAGGTATACTTTACTTACTTCATTGAGTGCAAGCATGCTTGGTTTTGAATTTATTAAAGAACTTTATGCTAGTGATATTGACTTTAGTACCATCTATGCTGCATGTGAAAAGTCTGCTTTTAGTAAATTCTACCAATATGATGGGTTTCTGTTTAGGGAGAATAGATTATGCATTCCTGTTTGTAGTATGCGTGAGTTGTTAGTGAGGGAAGCATATGGGGGAGGTTTAATGGGGCACTTTGGCATTGCCAAAACCTTAGGGGGTATTGACTGAACATTTTTATTGGCCTAAAATGCGGAGAGATATTGAGTGTTTATGTGATAAATGCTTAACTTGTAAACAGGCTAAATCTAAGGTTATGCCTCATGGGTTGTATACACCATTGCCTATACCTAGTGAGCCATGGTAGATGTATCGATGGACTTTATCTTGGGTTTACCTAGGACTAAGAAGGGTAGAGATTCCATCTTTGTAGTGGTTGATAGGTTCAGTAAGATGGCACACTTTATAGCATGTCATAAAACTGATGATGCCACTAACATTGCTGACTTGTTCTTTAGAGAAGTAGTACGACTCCATGGGATTCCACGGAGTATAGTTTCAGATCGTGATGTCAAATTCCTTAGTCACTTTTGGAAAGTTTTATGGGGTAAGTTGGGAACTAAACTTTTGTATTCTACTACTTGCCACCCCCAAACTGATGGCCAGACCGAGGTTGTTAATAGGACTTTGACTCAGTTATTGCGTACTATTATCAATAAGAACTTAAAAACCTGGGAGGATTGTTTGCCTTTTGTTGAATTTGCATATAATCGTAGTATTCATTCTTCTACATCTTACTCACCATTTGAAATTGTTTATGGTTTTCAGCCACTAACTCCATTAGATTTGTTACCTTTGCCTGTTGATGAGCTTGCGGGGCTAGATGAAAAAGGAAAGCCGATTTGGTGAAGCATATACATGAGAAAGCAAGAGAACAAATACAACGGAAGAATGAGCAATATGCTTCTCATGCTAATAAGGGAAGAAAGCGTGTGGTATTTCAGCCTGGAGATTGGGTTTGGGTACACATGCGCAAGGAGAGATTTCCTGAACAACGTAAATCTAAGCTACAACCGAGAGGGGATGGTCCATTTCAAGTCTTGGAACGGATTAATGACAATGCATACATGCTGGATTTACAAGGTAAGTATAATGTGTCTGCTACATTTAATGTTTCTGACTTAACTCCTTTTGATGCAGGTTCAGATTCGAGGTCGAATCCTTTTCAAGAGGGAGGGGATGACATGATCCAGGCCGACAACAAAGCAAAAGACCCATTACAAGTACCAGAAGGGCCAATTATGAGGCAGAGGACCAAAAGACTCAGAGAAGCAATGGCGGGATTAGTTCAGAGTTTTATGGCCGACTGCAACAAACAAATAGAGACGTATGTGGGCTTCGATGGAAAGGGCCCAAAGCCATTTCACTTGGCCCAAATCAGTTTAGAATAAAGCTTCATAGGCATTTGAAGACTTAAAAACTTGGTATTTTTGTAATTTCATATTTAGGGGCATTGTTGTCTTTATGCCTTTAGGGTTTCTTTTGTATCACTATTTAAGCTTTCTTTCTTTTTCATTTTGGGGACAATCAACGAAATTTATAAAAACTCAAAAGCTTAAAGCTTTGGCTATGGCCGAATTCTTGTAAGGGGGGGATTCCCCTTTTCAAGTTTGAATCGACTTATCTAAGTTTTGGCAAACTTAGTGGCGTCTCCATTGCTAGCAAAACACTACAAGGATTCATCTTAAAGGTTCTCAAGGGCAAGTTCTTTGTGGGTCTTCTTTGTGGCCTTGGAAGGGTTTTGTTTCTACAAAATCATATTCGCGGTTCTTGGAGTTCTGTCCGTTGCTTGGGGTTTGCTTGGATTTCGAATCCAAGTGGGTTTCTTGTCAATTTCACTTGACCCAAGTCATACCAGAGTAACGCACCAGCAATCCTGAAGCCGAGTACATTTTAACGGATCAAGCCGATTCAAGCCCGACACTAAATATTCGGCCAAGACAAGACTTATTGGACTTTATGACACATCATTATGCCTTTATACATGGAAGCCACGAATTTGGAGGACTTTTGGTGTAAGGAAACAACTTTAAA